>JAEAOA010001763.1:4190305-4655305 GCA_016746295.1 Potamilus streckersoni
AATTTCACACTGCTAAATTGTCTCATCTGTGATTTGTAATACTTTATTATGGTTTGAAAAACTCTAATTTTCAGCTGCTTTCTGACTACAGCAATAAACAAGGGGGTTATATTTGTTGGGAATGGACGACATTATTCACTGGTCAACTGATTGCATAAAACAACACCGCCAAGTCAAGTGCAGATGTTGGCAGCTTTCGTTTGTTTGCTTTTATAAATCTTTGACCCATAATTTGAACAAGTTTAGCCCGGCAATTTACTTTGACGATGAGCAATGGACTTAAATTAATTGATTTGTAAATTCAGGTGAGAATCTTTTATTAACCACCGCATTGTTTATTGCTTTTTAGTGAATATATGTCGGCTATTGTTTGAGCATTGATTGTATAGGGAATGCATTCTAGACAGACACAAAGAAGACTTGATGGCTTCATTGCTCATGAACCAGTAATAAGAACATTAACACTTATGAGCTGTCATCCTTCAACAATAAACAAAGACCAAAGTTCTCAATAGGCCCAGTAATGGGTTCAGATTCTCATATTTCCGATGTTTATTTTGGCACAAAACTGTAAGAAATTTGTTAAATTTTAAAATTTTAGGACCTATACCATGATTGTTTAATATTTGAATCCATATGTGATTACCTCCCCAAAACGATAATAAACTTTCTACACATTATTTTTTGCACTTTTAAGAAGAAATGTTTTCTTTGTACGAGAATAATACATGTATGTGATATATCGGGAGCAACGCAACAAACGTTTCATATTCAAAGTTATAAGCAATATTTCTTTCCAAAATGATAACATAATCATAGTTTAATTTACTTTTTGTACTTTTTGATTGTTTTATACTTGAATCCATACGTGATTACCTCCCCAAAATGATAATAAACTATTTTTTGCACTTTTAAGAAGAAATGTTTTTTTTGTAGCAACGCAACAAATGTTTTATATTCAAATTTATAAGCAATATTTCTTTCCAAAATGATAACAAAATAGTTACTTAATTTACTTTTTGTACCTTATTTTTTGTTTATGACAAAACTACCAGTAATAAGGTAAATGAAATTTTGGGAGCTATGCCACGATAGTTTCATATTAGAATCAATATGTAATTTCCTTCCCAAAATGATAAACTTTCTACATGTTATTTTTTGCAATTTTATGAAGAAATGTTTTCCATGTACGAGAATAATACATGTACATATATATGATATTTTGGGAGCAATGCCACAAATGTCTTATAATCAAATTTAAAGGAAATCTCTTTTCCAAAATGATTACAAAACGTTAAGTAATTTACTTTTTGTACTTAAATCTTTTTACTAGAAAAATACCCGTAATAAGGTAAATGAAATTTTTGGGGGCCATGCCACGATTGTTTTACATTAGAATCCATATGTGATTTCCTCACCAAAATGATAATAAACTTTCTATACCTTATTTTTTTGCACTTTTAAGAAGCAATGTTTTTTTGTGTATGATAATAATACATGTACATATATATAATATTTTGGGAGCCACACCACAAACATCTTATATTCAAATTTATAAGCAATCTCTATTCCAACATAACAAAACTTACGCAATTTATTTTACGTACTTAATTTTTTTTTGTTCACAAGAAAAATATCAGTAATAAGGTGAATTAAATTTCGGGAGCCATGCCACGACCACGTTATATCCGAATTTGTGCTATAATGGAGCTCATTATAGCGGGGTCACACTGTAGTTGCAATAAAAAGTCTTCATTTGAAAGCAAATAAAAAATAGATTTTTAAGATGGATGTTAAAGTGGCTAAATTGAGGGTCAGATTGGTACCATTTTCATTTAAATCCAACTAGACATCATAAGACGTCTTTTAGTGAAAACTCCATGCTGATATGACAATCCATTAAGAACAAATAGCAATATCAAGATTTTCACAATGACCACTGTGTCTACCATACTGGATATCTGAATGGCTCCATTTTCATTTAGAAGCAACATCATATGACACCAAGTCAATACTATGTTGACATGACTTTCAATTCAGGAGAGGTAGCAATAACAATATTTCCAACATGACAACTGTGGAAGTCATACTAGATGTTCAAACAGCACCATTTTTTTCTTATGGATCAAGTAGGCCAGTGGTGCACAACACTCATAGGGGCCAGAACTGACCATGCTTAGAACTAATGGGTCACAACGTGAAAGATTTTGTGTTTATAATTAAAGTATAAATAAACATAAGTTAAACATGTGACAAATGTGTTTGTGGGCTACATGCTATGTACCCTGAACTTCGCCATGGGTGGAACGTGTTTAGTTTCATGGCAATTAGCCAAGTAGTTTAAGAGTAGTACTGATAACAAGCTCATACTAATGAAGACATACGTCAGATGACAGATAATAGACAACAGCTCAATCAAATGTAAAATACCATCATTAATATGAATGGACATAGCTTATAATCGAACTCATCTGAGGACTTGGTGATAAATGTTTATATTTCATATGTACTATGGGCTTTTCCAGTAAACTCTACATGGGAACTAGGGAAGGCACTTTTAATGTAGAATAGATGCAATTTAGAATTATATATTGATTTCATATAAACTCTGTGTAATACAAGCACATTGGCATATATTTTTGTAAAAATGTCTTCCCTGGGTACCTGGTACCATGTATGTATAAATGGAATAGCCCTAACAATCTTTTAATATATACAGACACAGGAGTGGTTATAAGGAATGGTTGACAGACGGATCATGCAAGATGGATGAGATATGTTGAACAATAGCTATTGGGCCATGGTCAGATGGCCTTATGGCCAGGTCAGCTAAAAATAATAAGTTCTGCATCATGAAATAATGTCTGTTACCTGAGGTGAAATTTTGACTTTGTGGAATGCTCCATATATTGTCATGCTTGCTCCACCAGTATTAGGAGTCACTGCCTTACACCAAACTCGACTACCATGATGAAAGGAATAGAGTTTCCAGCCTTTATAGGTTCCAACTGGAAATGGCTAAAATACAGATTTATTCTTCCTGAATGCACATACAAATACAAACACTTTCATGGAAAAGAAAGAAAACTGCCAACAAAAATTGTTCCCAATGATGATTTATGTTGGCTTTGATCAACAAAGGTATTCAAAGATTACAGCTAAGAATGACAATTTTAGCAATGAAAATTTGAAGGTGGATACTGTTATTGCCCAAGTAACAATGTAAAGCCACTACTAAAAACTAAATTAATGTATTTTGATATCAAATTATTTTCTAAAGGGATCAAATATTTCTGAAGCAAGAATTTGCCTAGTTATTATTAATTTAAAAAAGAAATATTTGAAAAAAAGCATTAATTCTTGAATAAAACACAGGTTGATAGTGACTAAAAGTTAATGACAGATTGATCTTTAACAGAAAATATTTTTGTGCAACCATATTCAATCATGAATTTTGCATGGGGTACAATTTGGCAACTACACCATTTTCTCCCTGAACCAGCCCGTAATGGGATTAGACAACTCTGGGCACTTATGATATATTAAAGAGAGGTTAAATTTATATAGAGACTTCTCAGAGGAACTTTGCTCAATATAAGAAGTGACAGCTGAAATGAGGTGATTATTATGTGAGGTTACACCATATTTAAAAAATTCTAGCATTAACATAGACAGATTCATATTAAATTCAAGCTGGAAATGAGAGAGGGAGAGAGGGGGAGAGAGAGAGAGAGAGAGAGAGAGAGAGAGAGAGAGAGAGAGAGAGAGAGAGAGAGAGAGAGAGAGAGAGAGAGAGAGAGAGAGACACACACACACATCTGTAAATCATTCATTAATAAAAAAAAGGTATACAAAACCTTAGCCAACATCTTCAATGCCTATTTAATGGGAGACACATTACATTACCTTTAAATTCCTCAGCATGGAAAGTACATCAAATGCAGACAATATAAGCTTCCTCTGAAAATAGACAAAATATGGCATTCATTGTCTTCTTTCAAGATATTATAGACTTGGAAATATTTCTTCATGTAATAACAATATAAACATGTAAATGTACAGTTGTGAATTAGTCAAAATCTGATCATCATTAAACTTATTTAAAAGTGGAGATTTTTGAGCAGACAAAAGTATGAATACTTCAGTATTTTTAAAGCTAGTGATCGGTCTAAATTATTCATGGGTAATTATTGCTGAACAGTCTAACATCTTATTTCAATATGCAGCTCCTGGTGATTAATGACATAATTACTATATTCAATAAGACTTAAGTATTCAAAATAAGCATTTTATTGATGAAGTGATAGTCTCTTCCACTGGACATTTCTTGTAACTGACAAGGTTACAATGGTGCTTATATAAACATCTTCCCTATTTTATATACATAAAAGCAAGTTTATCTATTAAAACCAAGCAGCAAAGCAACTTTAAATTTTGGGTATGGACCACAACAGTGGATACTGCTGGACTCCAAAATTGTGTATTTTATGCTTCTAATTTAGAAACTGGAGTTTTAAAATGACTGTTGAAGATAGCAAATTTGTCCAAGCATTTGGTAGTATCACATTCAAGAGCACAATGAATATAAGATACAAGCTGATCTCTCAACACAAATAAATTACTACAGCGTGTTAAGATATGAAACATGATCCAATGTTCATTGTGCAGCTATGCTCGACTATTCCACAGAACATCAGGAATTCTTAAACTGGACAACCCTGGGGCTTCTCTTTCTTCTACATATATTTCTCCCAACGAAAACAGTTCTGAAATGCAACTTGTGTCACAAATGCCACTTAATTTTGTCTGTTATCCTTTTAACCTTTTACAAAATCTAATAAAATAAAATAAAGCTAACTCATATGTGACTTCTGACCTGGTCACCACTGCTATAGCAACCTTTTGTGAACACTGGTAAGAGCACAGTATAATAAATGTCCCACACATTAGTCAGTTTCTAGTGATAAAGGTTTTGCTATATGGTAAGAACACACCACTCTTGTCTTGAGGTGGTGCTGCTTACCAGACATGTATCAGCAATTTAAATTTGAGGTTGATAGCCATCAATTAAACAGATGCTCTGTTAGGACAGGAATTAATACTAATAAGCAAGTGCTCTGAAGAATTTAATGACGTAACTCAAAAGAAGTGGGATTATAATACCATCTGCATACAAAGGTCAGCTGAAATAAGTGTATTAATTAGTAATGAGCCTAGACTGCCTCATGAACAAGCATGATGGTCCATCACAAACTGTGTTTTAGTTATTTTTTTTTTCCACGGTAATGTCAGAAAAAAAAAAGAGCGTAACTCGTTGGTTTAACGTCAAAGATAAATACCCGATTTTTTTTACCTGACCCGACTGAGGGGTCACTTCAGAATACCCTCTTGTAAAACTGACATATACAGTAGTTAATATCAATAAACATTTCTATATTTATGTTCCTTACGTAAGACACTATCCACATAAATTGCGACAATTACCCTGTTATCTCGGTCATCAATTCTCATCTTGCTGATGGAGATGTATTTTAATATCCCCAATATTAGTAAAGATATTATCACAGCCACTACCGATATGATTAAAAGATACATTTTGTTTATAATGCTATCACATAAATGTATCATCTATTTGGAAGTTTCATTTTTAGCTTGATAATTGACGTGAAACATGATGTGTATTTAAACGGCAACCATTTCTTTCTGAAAACTTTCCACCATTTTGAAGTCATGTGACCTTAAATTCGTGTTCTGCAAATGCTCATTATAACTTTGAATATAGGAAATAGTCTCTACTACAATGAAGATAGTATGGCCGCTACCTTCAAAAGTCTTGTCTTTTGGCTCTTTCTTTGAAAATGTGTAAAATTTAAGAAATTATTTACACTTAGTGTCATCTTCACAAATTTTATAGTAAGTATAATAAACTGATTAATTTGTTATACCGAGAGAGTTTCAACAACTTTCCATGTAGATCTTGGTGCATCATGTTAACTTCATTATGTTGGTTTGCATTTCACGTGCATTATCATGTAGGTATGTATATGTTAGAATTTAACGGCAGTTGATGAAGCATTTGTACTAACCTGCAATTACAATACTGTAATCTAGTTACTCAGTTAAACTTCATTACAGTGTATAGTTTCTGTTGACCTCTTTTTAAGTCATATTGCCAAAATACACTTGAATATGAATATTATTTTTTTAAACATGCACCAAATGTGTTTATAATATAGATAAAACTCAAAAAATTTTCTGCGTGAAAATAAAGTTTTGCTTAAAACCAATGTTAAATGCAAATATGCATACTGGGAAATAGAGGGTACAATTCAAATAATAGAATGAAAACAATACACACACACACATTGTGTCTTGTTTTGGTCCCACTTCTCCCTGTTCTGTCCAAAAGGAAAAGTCACTTCTCCCAAAAATTCAGGTCTAGCTTGACCCCTGCCAACAGTGTGGTGGGCAGCTTGTGTTGCCGAAAAATTGCTTATAATGATGTATAATCCAATGAACCAAGCAACCAGTCATGCATCAGTATTTGTAATTTTGATTTTAAATGTAGTTTTAATATTTTGTAAGTTTTATTGCTATGATGTTTGTATGTGTGGAAAGTTTAAAGTGATTATTGAATGTAACTTTATTCATTAATTTGCAGGTCAGTTTGTAATGAATTTGAGCATTTCAGGCCAGCAGAGTGACTAACAAACTAATAAAATATCCAGTAGTTGTTATAACTTTAAAACCTTCTGTAACTATTTTTGTTGTTCTCTTTTTAAGTTCTGTCAGATATGCAAATTACTAACTGAAGCCAGTTGCATTGTTCTAAGCAGACACATAGATTTGAAACTGCCAGGAAAAATTTGAATTGGTGCAGCTGATAGTTCCTTAGGTAATGATTAACCCAAGCCAAGCAAAAGTGTCATATGTTGAGTCAGACCATCAAAGAACACTTACCAGAGGTCTTGCTAAGATTTTGGTAAAAATAGGAGTCTAACCAGCAAACATTGCAATCCCATCCCAGAAAATGTTGAACTTTGCAGATTAGAACTGTTGGTTGCCATTGAGTGTAAAACAGTGTTAGCCTATTTTGTGCATCTGGTAATTCTGCACATTGATATGTCACATCTGTAAACATTGAATCACTTGTTGTTTTGGTTGAAAATACAATTTCTAGTAAGAAAAGATTGATTATCCTTTAATTAAGGAAAGTGATATTCATAACATATACAAAAAAAACCCATATTTCTATTCTGAGTAAAAATGTGATTTCTAAAATGTCAACATGAAGACCCAATCCATGACCTTCTTAAACTTGTATCCCAGAAAAACCTATTTAATATTTATCTTTTAGAATCATACAAATAAATACATTATTTAATTGATAGAATTTTTTACCTTAGAACAATGTTGTATCCTAATCCAAGTTTCTAATTTGCTTGTTGGCCCACACCTACTTTATGACTGCTATCCTGTTTGTCAACTTGCATCTCTGACAGATTCTGAAGAAAATTCCAGGTGAATAGTCTATTTTTAAACTCTATAGTAATTTGTTTTCCATAAACAAGATGTTGTAAACACATTATATCATATTCATTGTTATTTCTCTTCAACATAATAGCTTTTTGTAATAAAAAATTGAAATTTTACTAATATGTTTATAAGATTGGTTTAGTTTGCTTAATAGCTCTTACCATTTAGTGGCATTGTTACATTGAATTTTGTGTAACCAGCTATAAACATGACCTAGAGCATTGGCTGAAATGCTGACAGAAATAATCCAAAGTAATGTATTTCATTTCCATAGCCTGATGCATAAACATTAGATCTTTTCAAAGCCATGAGCAGAATAGGCCGCCATATCATGAGTCATAAAACATAGGGGTGGTATCCCAGTTGTCCAAAATTAGTATTATTTTGAACAGAATATTCTGGTAACGTTTGGTAGGCATTGCAGAATTTTATTTCTGTCGATTGGTGGAATTCAATATTCATTTTGTGCTAATATTGGTGACCTTAGAGGCACAGAATAACCTGACAGCTGCTTAACTCTTGTTTGTCCTTGGGTGAGACTGAATTTTGTCAATCCAATGAATGGTCTTATTCCAAACACTTAGCCAGGCATCACATACTTTCTTACACTTGGCTACTATCACATCCAAACTATCGGTTTTAGCAACTTTAGCTCTCTTCTGAATCTCATTAAAATCTTTGTCAGTTGTTTAAGCCCCAAAATACTTTTCCAAATTTGTAAACAACATTTAGTCCAAATCCTGATGTGTCTTGATTTTGAGGTCGCATGCACTATGTATTTGGTTACAATCAGAAATGAGCACAACAATGGCTGCTAAAGTTCTGGTGTACTCTTATAATAGCCACATGGAAATCTCAGGGTCTTTCTGCCTATATATTCAGTCATTGTAAATATCAGCACATTTTCCCACCCAAAAAGCTGGCTGAAGTCTTTGAACCTGCCATCCAGCTATTGCTTCATGTTCTTTTGTACACTTATAAATACAGCAGGCACATATTGGGGTCTTCTAAACACTGAATTCTGTCATTGTAAATATTAGCACAGCTAAAATGATCAATTGATCAACACATTCTCCCACTCTAGGTAGTTGAAGTAGGACTGGCAAGTCTTTGAATTTGCTTCCAATGACTCTTGTATGCATGATTTTTTGCATATCAGATCAAAAATTTGCATCTAGATAAGTGTAATTAAGCATTTCAGAGACCTCTGCTTATGTAATGATAAACCTTCTTGATGGTTTGAGGGTACATGTTGATTTGTTGCAATCACTTTAGGAAGAAGACAATTTTTGTCAATTTCAGTGATTAAAAAAGCTGGTGGTTGTTTAGTTAATTAAATATGGAACATATCCTTTTCTCTTTTCTTTAATTTTTTTTTAAAAAACTGGACTCATAGTTAATCTTTTAATTGCAAATATTATTAATTCTTATATGTTCACTAGCGTTTTAAAAAGTTTATATTACCAAGTTATACCATTTAGTGTTTCTTAGTTTCTCTTGCATTATCAAGTAAAAAATTTATCTTTATATATTTTAAAGAAAATGTAATACTTTGCAGTTAAATAGTAGAGTTGTAAATGATGAATATTTTTGCTATTGAAAAAATTATATTGTTTTATAGGTGTATAGTAGGCTCTTACAATAGTTGTTTATATTGTTTTATAGGTGTATAGTAGGCTCTTACAATAGTTGTTTATATTGTTTTATAGGTGTATAGTAGGCTTTTACAATAGTTGTTTATATTTTTTTAATTCATTTTCTCTTTTCCTGCTGCTACTTCTAGTGGTGGTGATATTGATGATGATGATTATGGTGATTAATTATCTTATGTTCACAGAATAATAAGCATATATTTATTTCTAGGGTATAGCCTTGACAGAGTTGTCTCACCAGTATGATTCAAATGACACTTGTCAATTTATCACTATGTGACCAGAATGTAATGTAACTGGTGAATCAAAAGTTATTAGAACATGACATCATAGCTGTGCCTGTATAATCTGCCTATTGATAAGGGACTTGATTTTTGCCAGGTTGCTATTAGGAATTGATTGAAACATGTCTTTTTAATTTTTTTCAGAAATTTTTTTTGGATTTTAAGGCCAACATGACTTCAATCATCAAGTTGCATCCATTCTCAGGGGTGATGGATGAAAGCCCTCCTTGCTACCTCTTGCAAGTAGATGAATTCAGATTTCTTCTGGACTGTGGTTGGGATGAGGACTTTAGTCCTGCACTACTGAAAGAACTAAAAAAGTAAGTCATCAGCTGTTTTTTTTAATGCACTAAATTATATTAATCAGACTAAAATTGTTGGCAACTGGCTGTTAGAGAACTCAACAAATTGTAGATATCCTGGATGAAGTCCCAGGGTTTGAAGTTAGAAGGTATGGATATTTATGTTTTCCAGGGATCATACTGGGCTTCACCAATGTTGCAAATTGTGATTTATTTTCCTTATTGGCAACAAAATATACCATCTGGCAATCTTTTATGTGACAAAAGTTTTGGCTGTTAAAAATTGTATATACAGTCTTGGGTTTAGAGTTGAGAAATTCAAAGGCACTATGACAGGAAAAGCAGCAGACTTGGATATAAAATTGCATTGAAAGCTATTATTACATACACAAATCTTTTGTTCATATTGACAAACTACCCTAACATGGGATTGTTATATCATAATTTGCTTATGATGATGTTTGCCCTTAGTACTCTGTGCTGTAATATAACCCAAATAGTCATGCTACCTAACTAGCTACAACTGACCACCTGTGAAGGCAGGAAATAAGTAACTACAATGTACCTGATGATAGCAGTTTGTTTCCTTTTTGAACAATGTACCAGAAAAAATTAGTTTAGATGGAACTTCAAAGAAAACTGACTGCCTTTGAAACATCGATGGTTCAGTATATATACTAAACAAGTGGAAAAAATTATGTTGCCGTCAATGTTTTACAATTATTTAATGTTGCCGCAGCAATATTAAATGGCCATTTGTTTAGCATAGCTTCCAACCCTCGCAATTTTGACATGAATTTCACGACTTTTTTTAGTGATTAATGGATTCATGTTACATGCAAAAAAAAAAACGAGTTCCCTCATTCTTAGTTATTTTAATTCTTTAATAAAATATAAAAAACCTATTTCCCATTAAGTGTTAGTCATAATATCAGCAGTTGCCAAAATGGTCCGGAATTGATGCTCGTGATGTTAGTAGAACTATAGCCAGTTCATACAGTTGGCAAGTGTTTTAGCGTATTTTGATCTATCTATCTATCTACCTACCTACCTACCTACCTACCTACCTACCTACCTACCTACCTACCTACCTACCTACCTACCTACCTACCTACCTACCTACCTACCTACCTACCTACATACCTACCTACCTACCTACCTACCTATATATATATATATATATATATATATATATATATATATATATATATATATATATATATATAGTTTTTTTTTTTTACTAATTCTTTTGAGGGGGCCCCAAGTGGTCTAAAGCGAGTGGCCGAGTGGTCTAAAGCGCTGTCCGTTACAGATCACTGCCATCTCACCTCTTTCTGCGTGGGTTCGAGTCTAGGATTCGGCGAATGTGGATATGTGAGAAAGCTTGCCAGTAGCTTCTCGTGGGTCGGTGGTTCTTTCCGGTGATTTCCCGGTTTCTTCCTCCACCATTAATACTGGCCGCCATGAATAGCCTATCGTGTGCTGAAAAATGGCGTTAAGCCCAACAACAACAACAACTAATTCTTTTGAGAGAAACTGGGCCTAACCATAATTTTGCTCAGCGCATGCGTTGCCAACACTGAATTGAATTACTGTTTGGCATCAATGTTGAAAATGTCTTCACCACAGAGGAAAAAGAAATGTACTGCACAAGTAAAGTTTAGTTTGGAATATACCAAAAATTTGGTTTTGCAGTCAGCCATCAAACACTGATATAGTATATATGCTTTTTGCACACATTGTGCCACAAATTTTAGCATTGGTCATTGTGGCAGATATAATGTGAGGGAGCACATTGGTAGCAAAAAGCACACAGGTTGGGAAAATGAAGAACTCGAACAGATTTCAGCTCTGGAATATTTTAAGCCATTAATGGAAGACTTGCAAGCTACCAACGCTGAAACGTGACTTGAACACAATCAATCTTTATCAGCTGGATCCCATGCTATACATTTGTTCCAACAAATATTTCCATATTTGAAGATTGCTTCATGAATTCATTCAAAATTTGTAAATTTTTATCCTTATTTTCACTAATTGTGAAGGTTGGCAGTTATGTGTTTGTTCCTTCAAACAAACGTCTTTAGTGGTACCTTCAATAACACATGAACCTTCATCAAAGCAAGCATTGTTTAATTTTTCATAGTGATTGGAACATATTTATTATGCTGTGAAAGTTTCCTGTTTGCAACAAGAAAGTTTATGCTTAAGCTTACGATTGTTACCAATGCAATATTAGCAATATTAAAAGTTCCAATATTTTGAAACAATAGATATTTGTCAAATTAAATGAAGGTGAAATATCTTCCAAGATTGTGAAACATTTTTAATATGTTCACATACTTTCATTTACCTATGAATAGTGTCATCCCCTTGATAGCATCACCATCATAGTAGTTGTATCTAGCTAACCAAAATTGAGGCCAAGTTAAGTATATGTACGTGTAGCATATAAACAACTATACAGCCACAAACTACTAGGATAGTAAATATCAGAGTGAATTGTTTCGGGAAATGTCTTTGTTGACAATGGAATATAGATCAAATGAGGACTGCAGTTTTTTTTATATATTTATGTTTTAGTTGTGTTTTCTAAAGGGATTTGACTGATACATGAATTTTTAACATGCAATCGAAAACTCAAATTTATGAATTTTTCATATGCATGTATATTACTTGACACATTGTGGAGTGTACTACACAAATGTAAGTTGTAAATATACAAGTGTATTTCAGACTAGTTCTCTTCATTTAATCAGAATTATCCATTTTTTTCTCTTCTGAAATCCTAGTCATTGATGACAGATTGTCTCTTAAGAATTTTACTTGTATGTGAAATTTCAATTTATTTTCAGCCCCTACCCTTGTCTAAGTATCTGCTTATGTTGACGATATTAACTTGGTCCTGAGGATGTCTAAACAAACGGATAGTTCTGTATTGTGAAAAAATTGATATTTTTTAAAATTGGAAGCAAAATATTGAGCTTAGCAACTTTCTCAAAGTTAGCACCATCACTTTTTTCATACAGAGCTTGGTCTTATGGCAGGAAATAATGTCAAATAAGAAAATGTATTCTACATGGAATAAACCATCAATTGTTTATAAATTTGTCTTCCATGGAAGTAAACACTTTTTTTTAAGAAGAAACCTTATAATTAATTATAAAACCCTGCTGATCCCCTATATATTCAGATCATTCAGCTAACATTGTATTTACTTTGGGACTCTTTTGATAATGATGTCTTGTAATATGTATGATATTGTAATACTCTCCATCTGTCTGTCTAGCCATGGATCGTCAGATCTAAACTACAGGGTAGAATTTCACAAAACTGTAGTTATCTTGTCCTTGTGGTAGCCATTGCTAGAGGGGTGTTTCTTTGGTTCCTATTGCATAGAGGAAGTCCGAGGTTAAATGAAGATAAAGGTTGCCGTATAGGTGATAAATTTTACATTATGACTCCAAGGTCATTGTTTTTATTTAATTTTTTTATAAGCTTAGCAGGGTATATATATTGTATGATGTTGTCTATCAGTCCATCTGTCTGTCCATAAATTTGCTACCAATCTTGTTTCTGCTCATCAACTGCTTATCAACTCTAGTCAGTCTTCTACAGTTACCAAACTTGTGGATGGCTGGTACTTAGGAAAAGGAAGACAAATGTCAAGATTGCTATAACTGAAAGAAGAAAAATGGTTTGTGCACAATACTGTTAATTTTTGCATCATGTACTTGGACTTGATTTTGTTGATGGCTTGCACTTTAAATAAGGATGAAGACTATTTGTGTTTGGATAAAAAAATGTACATGGTCAAGGTTACTGTGAGTGAAAGAAAAAAATGATTTCATATCAATAGTGTTTTGTATTAATAGACCCTTGTGGTTAGCTTGCACTTTGGGTAATGATTTTGGGGCCAAAAGATAAAGGTCAGGGATACTATAGCTGATAGAAGAATTGTTTATCAATACCATTAATTCTACATAAACCTGGACAATATTTTATGGAATTAATGCATTTGGGATAAGGAAGAAGATTGCTGGTTTTGGGTTCAAATGGTCACAGGTCATTGTCACTGGCTGAAAGATGGAAAATGGTATTTGCATAAACATTTCATTTCTTAGCCATGTACTTTCACTAAAATTTGCAGATGACTAACATGTCAAATCAAACACTACCTGTTGATTTTGTGGTCAAAACATTAAAAGTCAAAAGCACTGTTATTGATAAAAAAACCTAATGTTTTCTTTGCATAATAACCATCAAAATCCTATCAAAGATTTATAAATATGGTCCTAACTTCTGCCTCACTAGCCACTCAGCATTAAGAGGTTAGTATTAGGACTGGTGGACCGTGGTGGTCCTGGTGTTAGGATATTGTTACTGAGTGGGATATAATGCTACATGTCTGTGGCATGATGCCCCAGTGCTAGGCATCATTATAAACTGCCACACAGCAGACATCGTAGTATGATTCAAATACTGTTAAAGTTATGTTAAAAATCTAAAAATTAGGTATAGTAACCATTTCGATAGAAAGTAAGTGAAACTATGCCTATTGGTTTGGAGACTTACTCGTAATACAAATTGTAATACTGAATTTGTGATGCAATACACATCTTGATTACCAAGACTAATAGAAATTTCGCTAGAAGAATATCAATTTTTGGAAATTTCTATTTGTTTGTTCTATTTTTCCATATATTTCATTTTTATAATTTGCTGTGCATGTCATAATGCATGGGTATTTGACACTTTGTATCAATATATCATCATAATTTTGATATGATGCTTAGCATAGATAAGATATTATTGACTAAGGACACTATATATATCAAGGTAAAGAAACTGCACAATCCTATGTGCATTGATGAATCTTTACACCTGTAACCTTAACATCTGTTATCATTATCATTTTTGTTTACTTATTCCCATGTGTTAGTGAAGAGACAGTATAATTGCACCTGTCAATCCATCAATTTATTAGTAACTACATGTCCTTCAAAACCACTTGGTGGAAATTTACCAGACTTGGTACAAAGGTTGCCCATCTTGACTGGGAGTATGATTTTTGGGCCTACCCTCTGGGGTTATAGGAGGAGGTCATATGTACAAAATTGCAATTACAGTGACATTTTTAAATATTTTTTTTTTAAAATCAAACTTTGCATAGGCATTAATAAGAAGCAGACCTATAATATACATAACAGATTAGTGTTATGACACATATTTTGGTATGGAGAGGGTTGGGAAGGCAGGCATGGAGGGAAGCATACTATTAAAGCATGGGGATTTGCCATGGTGATCCATTGGCATGGCTGAAATATTTTATTTGCCTTTTAAGTTTTTTTTTTATAATTAACATTGTAGATAAGTTTTGATATAAAATGTTAAATAATTGATTATGTCTTCTTCCCTCTGGCTTTCAGACAGGCACACACAATAGACACTGTGTTATTGAGCTACCCAGACAATGCTCACCTTGGAGCACTACCATACATGGTTGGGAAGTGTGGCTTGAACTGTCCAGTATATTCCACTATACCTGTATACAAGATGGGTCAGATGTTTATGTATGACCTCTATCAGGTAATATGCAATTTATGAGTCCTACAGGTAGGTTCAGAATGTCTCATGCTTTGATGCAATGGTTTACTAATTTGCTGAGTTTGAGCTACTGTGTGTATTATTCAGGTATTGAAGGAACTACCACATGATGTTAATGTTCAACTTTTTTTAAAACATAAAAAAGAGCATTAAGTTTAAAACTTTTAATATTCAGTGCTTACTCTGCGCTTTTTTAGTTGAACTTTGGATTCTCTTCCTTGTAGCTTGCAAAGCTGCCATATGATATTGTATCTGGCATACTGTATACATGGAGGAGGCATATGGTATTACCCATTTCAGTCCATCTCATCACACCCATCACAAATAATGCATTGAAATGAAAATTGGCTGGAGTCTTTAAATTAAGAACTATATCAAGTTCAATTTTCAGTTTTGCTGCAAATCTTAATAGAATTATGCCCCTGTTTGACTATGAACTTTGCCTTAATTTTAATTTTGTTCAAGAACTTTTAACGGGTTTTTTGGAGTGAAATGAAATTTAGTATGGGTATCATATAAAAGCAGATCTATATCAGGTTTGAATTTTACTTTTTTCTGACAATATTGTATAGAGTTAGTGTCAAAAGAAAATTTTATTTAGATATAGGCCTTGAGCTGGTGACTTTAAAAACTCACTAGCTTTGACTGAAATTCCACAAGCCCATACTCCATTTTCCATATGCCCAGAAGTTCCCCTTTTTTGACATTATTTGTCACTCAAGAATGCAACTACTACAATTTAAATATAAATTCAGCAGGAGTTTTGGAGGTAATGCAGGTGTCATAAGTGTTCATCACAACATTCAGTAGAGACTGGATGTTTTTGGTGTTCAAACTTCTCTGCGAATCTTGGTTAGAACCAAGTTTGCAAGGAATTGATTGCTTCTCCCCCATCTTATTTTGTTATTTGTTAGCTTGCTTCACAAAGGAAAATTCCATCAACCAGTTCTGAAATCTATTTCTATTAGGCTTTCCTGGTATTCTTGACAGCCAATTGCTTCCTAAATTAGCATAAAAAATGAATCACAATTGAACACTTTTATGACGGTTGAAATGATTGTGTTTTGCACTTTTATAAATGCAGTAATATCTGACTTCAAAGAAATGTTGCTGCTGTTCACATGTTTGTCAAAAACCTAAAAATCTATAATACATATGGCTTAAACATTTCACAGAGGGGTCACCCACTGGAGTCTTCAAACACATCTCAGTAGCTCCTTATCAGCCAATTAAATCATATGTGAAATTGGGGTTTATTCCTGACCTCTTTTGCAGAAAAACTTAAGAAGATTTTGAATCCAAATTGTAAACAAGAAGTTTCAAGTTCAATTCTGAATGTGGCAAAATTTTAACTTTTCTGAGAATTATTTGATATAACTTTTTGATTTATTTTAAATTAAGTTTTTCTTGTAATGTTGTTGTCATGAGTAGTTATAAGAAGTTGTATAAATGTAGCTGTGAATGTTAACTTACATAGCATAACTTTAATCATCCATATTTAAATTTCACTGTAATCTGCCTAACAGTGTCCAAAATAAACAAAAACTGTGATCAATTGAATTGGCACATACAATTTAGTCTGTAAAAAGTTTGTTGCACAGAACCATTGAGAACAAATCCAATTAATTTATATCGAAGCCTTAATATTAATGAGAACAAATCTCATTGGATACCATTATACCTGCTGATAAATTTAGTCAAACTGCAAACAACAAAGATCCTGATTTGACATAGCATAATATGTTCAAAGGTCATGGTTTATGTTGTTGCTTTTGATTACTACTAACAAACTGCAATCCCAGATATGCTGGTGCATTATGTGATGGCAAATCTGGGTCTGTGCAGTTTGTAGTTGGAATTATCTCGGAAGCAAGTATATTTGGTACTATGCTGAATATTAATAGAACAAGAAATAGAGAAGACTCATCTGTATTGTGTGGTTTGGGTCTCAGATTTTGTTTATTTGTTTGCATTGTTGTGCCAAAAATGCTCTGCTGTTTCTCAGGTGTTTTGTTAATTGTTTTTATTTATTTTTAATAAGGTAGAATAAGAAATGTATGGTTTTTGTCAGATTGAATAAATAGTAGGGTAGGTAGGTAGATCTGGATGGATTTAAATGAAACATGAACTTGAAAATACACATTATCCTGTCTTTAACTTTGATCATAGTTACATCACTTTGGTCATTTTTTTCCTTCGAAAAGTTTTTTCGTTTTCTCCAAATTTGGTTAATTTTATTTGTAAAAGATAGTGTAGTATCTTCAGGAAAAAATAGGGTTGGAATGTTAACCAGAACCAGACATACTTTTATATTTGGCCTGAATGTAAGGAGTTTTTTGTCATCACAGGAGAGTATTCAGAATTACATTTTATTCCATAAGGTCACATTTGCATACGATTTTCTTTCATGCAACACTTTATTACTGTGTTTGTACCCAATTGCAGAAAGTGAAAAAAAAAATGAACCGCAGGATATTATGTGATGCCAAATCCTAGTCTATATTGAATTGGGGTCACGTTATTGTTGCTACATTCTAGCAGATTCAATCAAATGAAATAATGCTATGTTTTACTTTACCTGAGAGTGACTAAATAGTTCGACATGAGTAATCTATATTCCATTTTGTCCAGTCTGCCTTTGGCAGATCAAGTTAATGATCACTTTTGTAGCTTTATGCCTTTCTTCGATCTGGCTACATTCAGCCTAATCTAGAATATATAGGCTGAATGTCAAAGTTTTGTTAAATTAATCATGGGGCTGCATGTGGCATAGTGGTCACAGGCACAGGAACTAATAATTTATGACTGATCTAACTGTAATTTTGCTTATAAACCATTTTGTTGTTATAACTGTCATTAATAAATTTTTTCCAGTCTCGTCACAATGCTGAGAATTTTGGCATGTTTACACTGGATGATGTGGATTCTGCTTTTGATAAAATCATTCAGCTGAAGTATTCTCAGACAGTCAGCTTGAAAGGTAGAGTATCAAAGAATTTAATGTATCTATACCAAAACCTTAAAAACCCGTTCACATTCTTTTAGTCAGTAAATACATTTGAATCATTGTCAGATTAATGATCAGTCCTGCTATAAAGTATTCAGTAAAATGTATGAAAGTTTTTTTAATTAGATCCAACAATTATATAATTTGTTTCATTTGTTATAATTTTATCATCTTTAATCCTATGTACTTGAGGTTTTGCTGTAAACTTACAATAATAATAATGATTTAATTTTACAGATCTTAATTTTTTATGGTTTTCTAATAAAAGTGGATGAATTTATAAAATCCCATAAAAAAATTAAACACAAAGTTAGAGTTTTGGTGTAAAATCTTTGTGTTAAATGTTTAACTGTATTAAAAAAACTGAATTAATGTCCTGAGAAATTTTAATTAAAAGTGATAGTCAAAGCACATTAATTTCACACATTGCACTCATTTTCCAAAATATGTTCAGTTCTCACAATACACCCAGTTTCCACAATATGTTCAGTTCCAACAGTACATTCAGTTCCCATGATATGCTCAGTTCAGAATCTAAACAGGTTAAAAATGCACTGGAGTCATTATCATTGCTTTCATTGGTATTGTTTCGGAATGAAAACCTTGTCTTCAGTAGACTGCTCTGATGGCCTATGTGGTTAGAGCATCTGCCTTGGATGCGGGAGGCTGCAGGTTGAAACCCTGGCCAAGTCATACAAAAAATTTATAAAAATGGTACTAGCAGCTACCTTGCTAGGTGTTCAGAATTAAGAGGTTAGTGTTAGGACTGGTGGCCTGGTGTCAGAATATTGTTTGAATATTGCTACTTTAAGTGCACTGAGAATTGTGTTTTTAAAGAACTTTAACAAAATATATGACTTGTTCTTAAAAGTTATGAATTTTCATGATGTTAAATACAATTTCTAGTCTCTACCATTTTGGATGATAAAATAAATGATTGTCAAGTTGCATTTATCAGATTTAATTGAGATTTTCATCACAGTCAACAAATATGTGTCAATTTGGAGGTATTTTCTAGGGAAAAATGAGATCAACAACTGACACAGCATTATAATGAAGTTATCTGGACATGAATTATAGAATTATAGAAGAATAGGTGTATATGGGAAAGTTTTCCTTATTATAACACAGTTCTATGGTGGTGAACTATCATCTTAAACCAGGCCACCCAATTATAGATCTGCTGGTTATCAAGTGAAATCTTAAACTGCCCTTCAACTTGCTAAACCCAGACCTAGAGGCATGGGCTTTTGTGGATGCACTCTTAAGTCAGTTGGGAGGTGTTTAAGGGCTACAGCAGTTTCATCCCCTCCCTCCAGTCTTCATCTCCCCCCCCATTCTTGTTACCAGTGATGGGCTACAAATGCAAAATGCATCTGATGCCCTTCTGAGGTAATACAAGCCCAGGTGATTGATCTGCCTGGTCTAGTGATAGATTTCAAGAAATATTAATCCATAGTGAAGGTGTTTAACACCTGCCCTGAATAGGCTGCTCTTTTAAGCCTGCCAATTGTCAGGAAAACCTTGTACAGGAAGGAATTCAAACTTTCAGTTATGGAGAGAATCTTGTGTGCTAAAAACTGTAAGTAAAAACCTATGAAAAAAAATTTGTAGGTCTACAGGGGATGATGCAATGTTAACAGCATTGTTCATTTGAGTACATCAATCCTGCAACTAGCCAACTTTTTTCTCAAGTTTTTTTAGGATAACAGGTTAGCCCCAGTTAGAGACAAAGGCCACTTTTTTGGGGGGTGGGTGTTGTCTGTGATTTGTCATTAAAGGTTACATGATCCTCAGATCTTGTGTCCTCATGTTATGAGTGTAGTTAATCCCATGTATAGGGAATCCAGCCATTTTTCCCTCAAAGGTTGAATGTTCTTCTCCTTTCTTTCTCCTGTTACCTATTCTCCTAATGTTAATCTGATTGAGGAATGTGTTTGACGAAGAAACTGAACTTTTTAGTTAATTATTTTTCTCAGAAAATGCTAATCACAATACTATTAAACCATATTACACCACTCTGCAGATGTGATAATCCTTATCGATGTATCACTTAGTAAGAACAGGTAAACACATATTTGATGGTTAGCCCTATATCTATATGATATATAGACTGTTTTCCTTGGATTGTTGGATTTGAGATGTTGCTGATTTATTTTCTTATGTTACTGTGATAAAGAAAGTATTCTTTGAGGAACATAATTTGCTAAACAAATTTCTTGATACGAATAGATTACTCTGCGTATAACAAAGGTTCAGTTTGTTTATTCTGATATCCTGACATGAAAATGGAAAAGTTATTGTTACATATGAAATATTCTTCTCTTTATTATCCATCTATCATGTGTATCTGTTTATGTGAACATGAATGTTGTCTGACAATGGAAGTAATGTCTGTTTTCAGCAGACCCAATCATACAAATTTACTTGTAGTTTAGCCAAGGAAAAGGGGCATTTCAAAATGATGTCTTAGGTCAACATATATATTGTACCATTTATTTGACTCTAATCAGAAAGATGATAATTTGCTAATTATACTTAATCAGAATGTAATTTGCTGATAGATGTGGTACCTATAGTACGATGAACATGATTAACTGTAGGCAGTAAATTAAAAAAATGCTGATTTCAGAAGCAGGCAAGAATAAAATGGTGTTTGAATCAGTTTGATGCAGCAAATTTTTTTAAAGAGGGTCAGCTGACTAAAATAGATCTATCTTAGTGACGTCACATCTTAGTCAAATTTTGTGTTTAGGTCAAAGCCTCATGCACTGTTCACTGCAGGATCCCACAGCTTTGTGTTGATGTCTTTATTCAGTGTAACAGTGTAACACTCTTCCATTAAAAGTAGGTCAGTGAGACATATTTTATATTTCAATATCTTTTGGGGATGTAACTTGGTAGGTACAACATGAAAACTTTTATCAATACAGCCTATACTTTGTTTTTGTCCACATTGGTCAAGTTTTGCATTAAATTCAGTTGTACAGCAAAATCAGGACATGGGGTGGGGAAGGCAGCATGAAGTTTCTGTTATTTGAACAAATATTCAGTTCTGTTATCTATCTTCAGGGAAAGGTCATGGTTTGCAGATCACTCCATTACCTGCAGGTCACATGTTAGGTGGCACGATTTGGAAGATTGTCAAGGATGGTGAGGAAGAGATTGTATATGCCATTGACTACAATCACAAGAAGGAAAGGTATTCTGTTTAACTCTTCATGATTTAAAGAACCATGTGTTTTCTTTTAAGATTACAGGCATCAAAGTATTTTCTTGTAAGACAGCATTTTGGTAGCAAAACATCGGGTTGTTTTTTGATCGGAATTATAATGGCTGTTATTTCACTGTTGTCTTTTTATGTTATTTATGTCATGAGCAAGGATTATGTACACTGGCAGATCAGGGTTAGTTAGATTTGCTATGTTCATTGCAAATAACAAGCAGTGATGGAAGATCTGAATCTATACACATTGTAGTTGGACCCATGTTATAAATGAGTATGAATGGTAATTCCGTTTAAATGTCCTCTTTGGTACAGATTGTACTAATGTGTCTTGTTTATTAAAATTTTTCTAGGCATTTGAATGGCTGTGTTCTGGAATCATTCACACGCCCCCATCTGATGATCACTGATGCTTTTAATGCAACTTATATTCAGTCAAGGCGCCGAGTTAGAGATGAGCAGCTTATGAGTAAGGAAAATTTGTTTCAAGATTGAGTTTAATTTCTGTATTTACTTACCATTTTAAGATTTTGCTTGAAGAAATCTATAATTTATAACTTATAGTATTGAATCATAAGTGAGTACACTGTATGTATGTTATTTTTGTTTTATATTGTGTCATTCAATGGTTGTTGTAATATTTGTCCACAAAGACACCCTGCAGGACCAAAATTTACAAGGTTGTTATTTGATGATAACTGATATACAAAAATGACATACTAGTGTCTCTGACATCAGTGCATGCATCCAGTGTAGTACATAGCACAGCAAAGAGCTGTCACATGAGCAGAAACAGACAATATTGCATTGACGAGAATTTTACTTGCATGAATGTATCAAAAGTAACAGGCATATTAAGGTCTGTTACCCAGAAAGTTTAGAAAACATTTGGTTGACTTGGTCCTAATGAAAATCTGATTTGAAGTGGGTGGCCAAATTTCAATGAAAAGATAACATATTTTGTCATCTGGTACACAAAGCAATAGACACACTTGAACCAATCTAACTGGAATTTAATAATACAATACTAGTATCAGTTTCTCAAAATTCTGTCTTAGGATATTATAAATTTAGAAGAGACTCGGTTAAGTAGTGGACTACTTAAAACTGTAGCTACTGCTGTTTCATGGTGACATGTGCAATGAAATTGGACTGTTGAGTGAAATTGGTCAAGTATAATTTTCAGTGTTAAGACAATGGTCATGTTAGACCAGAGATATTTTACGTGTGGGGCAAAAACCAGGGGAGGACCTAAACTGGAATGCTTGGGGAATATACATTGTTCCCCTATTTCATATAAACATTGTGCTGTTTTAGGTTGTTTAACTTTTGTGTCAGCATATTGTCACCTTTTTGAAGGTCTTATTAATTCAGAGAGGTGCATAAACAAATTCGATCAAAATTTATTACCTGTTGCTAAAAATTCCTGGATGAGGGGTGGGGTGGATTTTTCAAAAAGATAATTGTCATGTTCAAACGTCAAGGAGAACAACTCAGTGAAAAGCCAATAACAATATAAAGACTATTTCTTGCTCATCATAGTCACCAGACAAACATTATTGAAAATGTATGGAGTATAATTAAAACAAAATCTATTAAAAGGCTGACCGCAATTAAAATTAAGGTAATCACATCAATGTGGTCAACAATATTTGGATCAGTCTGATATAAGACAACTATTGCTTAAGCAGCTGCAGTCTCTCTCATACAACTTTATATACCTGCTTTGGTGTGATTCTGCCTTATTGCTATCGTTTATCATCCATCCTATAGATGTTAAATTTCATTGATTGATAAATTTAAAACAAAAATTGTATTTAAATAATTTTAAAAGTGCATATCAAATTTTAGTGCATTTAAAATTCAGTTTTAAAATATATAAGCATATAAGCTTATTCCGTACGTTTTACAATACATCATTTAAATAAAATTATATTTTTACAAATTAGATGTCAGATGATAAGTTTGTGCTGAAGTGGCTCATTATTACATCCATTTTTGTTTAAGCCACAATTCTCCAGACCATGAGGAAAGACGGGAATGTTCTGATTAGTGTGGATACAGCAGGAAGAATGCTGGAATTGGCACAACTGCTGGTAATTACTTTTTGTTGCATAATTCTTTTTTTTTTTTGCCTAATAGTTGATTTTAGAATGTTTTCATTATCTAGAAGTAACCTTATGTGCTGACTTCTGTCATAAAATTCATAAAAATCACTTGTGCATGTAAGTATTATATTATGATGTTGTCTGTTGCTGGTTGGGTTTCCACACAATAACTTTTCTACTATCTACAGTTACCAACCTTTATGGATGGCTTGCCCTGAGTGTCTAGACTGGTCTGCCTGGTGTCAGGATAATGTGGCTGGGCTGGTCATAATGCCACATGTCTGCAGCATGATGTCCCAGTGCTAGACATCACTACAAGCTGCCTCACTGCAGACATTGTAGTTATATGGCCAGAAAATCGTTAAAGCTACATTAAAAATCCAAATCACACTCACATTAAACTTTTCTAGATATGTATGCATGCCAGCCATTATGCTTTTGGTGTAATCATTATGCTTTTTTCACTTATGTGTAAATATACTTGGATTACGCTTTTTTGCCATATCTCTGTCCCAAAAAAAATAATAATTTGTTTTCTCATTTTTAACCTCCCACTAATCACATAAAACGTATTCTAGAAAAGACGGTTCTTTAGTAACTATGACATAAAAGTACACTTGTCTGTAGACTAGCTGTGACTTTCCAAAGTGTTATGTTCTATTTATAGCAGCTGTCTGACTTAGGACATGACAGACTTGTTTCTAATTTCTAATCTTTGCTCACATACTCTTCATTAAAAATAATGTGAGGTCCAGAACCATTCTGTAGGAATTTGGTGGTAAAAGTCGTCCTAATTATTCTAGTCAATGCATATGTTTTAGCAAAATTCTTTCTTAAATGATATCACAGATGGATTAGAAAGAAAAAAAATGGGAAACAATTGACTCAGAGATGAATTCATGAATAACACAATTCAGTGCCATTCTAGAGTAATTTCATGCCTATTGCAGGCTGTGTGGAAAGGATTTTAATAGTGGTCATAGTGTAAAACAAAGACGTCTTGAATTGGCTTGATTTGCTAACTCCAATACTTAGGTAACTTTTTTTTTTTTTACAGCAGAACTAAATTGTGGAAACGACTTTTATTAATGTAGGGGTGTTATTTACTGAGCTTTTAATAGAATACTGACTACAACTAATGGTATATTTCAGCTTTGTTGCTTTGTTCAAATGGATGCTTCCTGACGCCAGAATTGCAGAAAATATGAATGTGTTTTGTACATAAGCACATTGAATTGTATTATATGTGGATTACTTGATTTCCTCGCCAGGGGTTGGCATGTATGGATGTAAACATACAAATTTTAATTATGATTGATTATGCTGATAAATTTGTTTTTGTATTTTATTTTTCCAAATTTGTTGACTCCTTTTGAGCAAGGCATGCAATACCGAAAAAGGTCAATAGAAATTCAAGAGCTTTACTAGACACATTTATGATATTTGGAAGTGTTCAAAATTAGTTCAAAGGGGAGTATTCATTAAGACCAATTTGGTATTTTGATAACAGTATAGTGGAGATTGTCTCCCTTAGAAATGCTTTCTTTCAGTCAAATAATTTCCACATTTCCTTTTGGATGATTAATAATATTGAAAAACATGTTTTTGCTAAGTTAATTGATTTTGGTGTAATTTTAATTGATTTAAATCTTCAGTTATGTTATATTATTGATTATTAATAACTTTAATTCTCTTGATAGGTGAAAGTTATTAGCTTCAAGCCATTGTTATGACAACTGTTAAGTTGATAATTTCATTTTACTAAGTGCTGTATATTTATATCTGATGCCTGCTTGAGTAAAAAATATATTATTATGTATATCAATGCTTTTGCCAATGAATCTTGTTCTTCTGAATTTTATGAGACAAAAAAAATGTTTGGAAATGTGTCACTATTATTATCAATATAAAACCAGCTAACTTGAAAATCTTATTTTCTTATTTGACTTATATGATGTCTAATTAGGCCAAAATGAAGATGGTTCTATTTGGACATCCAGTATGGCCCCCAAAGTAGCCATCTTGATACTCTCATTATCAATGTTCTTCCTGAAAGGATGTTCGGATCAGAATGGGATTTTCACTGAAAGACTTGTGATGTCCAGTTGGAAATGAAAGAAGATGGCGCTGATCTGAGATCCAATATGGTTATCATTGTGGCTATATTAAAATCTTATTTTAAAAACTCCTGAACAGAACGGCAGATCAGCATGTTCTCACCAAAGACTTCTTATGATGTTAATTTGTTTTTTAATGATGCAGCCGTTATGGCCACCACAGTAGCAATCTCAAAAGTCTTGTTATTGCTGTTCTGCCTGAATGGATGGTCATATGAAAAAATGATGCTGATCTGACAGCCATTATTGCCAGTAGAACAGCCATCTTGAAAATTTATTGCATCTCCTTTTGAATCAAAAGTTGTATCAGCTTGAAATTAATTTTCATGAGAAGACTTAAGGTCTTTAGTTGGTCTTGAAAAAAAATTGTGCCAATCTGCTAGCCAATATGGCCACTGCAGTGGCCAGCTCAAAATTATTATTGATTTTTCTCCTAGGTGAAAATCATATCAACATTGTTTGACTAAATAAAAATGGTTCCAATATGATATCCAGTATGGCCACCATGGCAGTCATCTTTAAAATTTTCTTGTTGCTTTACGTTGGGTTTTCACCAGAATAGTTTTTGTTCTGAATGAAAATGTTTCTGATCTGACCTAAAATATGGCTTCCACAATATTAATAAGTTGGAAATCTTGCCTTTACTTCACCTGAAAAGATGATCATATCAAATTGAGGTTTTCACCTGAAATAGTCTGAATGGTGTCTTATATTGTTAAATGAGTAGAATCGAACAAATTACTAAAGAAAATAATTTATTTTCCCAGAAAACAAGGTAAAAATATGACAAAGGTCTTACAGTTTGTGAATCTAATCCAAATTAATCCTAGAATGAACAATACAAGTCCTATCACTTAAAAAAGTTCTAAATGAACTAAAGTTTGAATCCCGATGAAGTTCCAAGATGGAAGGCGATGGTGTCTTCTATATCCTGTTTTGTGCTGTTGTGTCAACAGTTCCTTGTTGAATCAAGAATAATATTCCGGCTTTAGAATTCCAATTAATTTCCAATAAGCATCTTTTCCCAAGAATTCTAAATTATTTGAAATAATTTTTTTTTAACTCAAACAGATCACAACACAAAATACTTTTGAGCTCCAGAGGTATCAATTTACAACTGAATTCAGTCACTTAAAGCTGTTTCAAATGCAGTTTTAGATGACGTGAAGGGGTCACATGGTCACCTTATTTGAATGGCGCATTAAGACCATAGACAATTAACACCGTGTATACACTATGTATGAATTTGATTCTATATAATGAATGTTACTGTAAGATTCAATAATAAAAAGGCGGCCAAGTGGTCTAAAGTACTGTCCGTTGCGGATCACTGCCATCTCACCTTTGTCTGCATGGGTTTGAGTCTAAGATTTGGTGAATGTGGATATGTTAAGCTTGCCAGTAGCTTCTCATGGGTCAGTGGTTCTTTCCACGGATTTCCTGGTTTCTTCCTCCACCATTAATACTGGCCGCCATGTATGTATCATGTGCTGAAAAATGGCATTAAGCCCCAGAACAACAACAACAACAACAACAATAATAATAACAAAATAATAAAATGTTGACACACAAGCCAAATATGAACATGATTACAACCAATGATTTTTACTCTGTGTTTACCAATTATGAATCAAGGTCAGGAACTAGGTTAGCTGGAAATACAATGTAGCAAAAAAGAACTGAACTGAATTCCCCCCTCCCCCAAGTGTCAAATCCACTGAATAAAGTTACCATTACAATAACATGTAATGAAATAAAAAAGGATTTAAAACTAACACACAAGCAATTAAATTGCATATATGTAACAGTATGAAAATTGTGGCAATCTTACATCCAGATTGGCTGCTACAATGTTTGTAAATCTAATTGCTTAAGAATATCAGAAATGGTTTCAACATTAAACAGAATAAATGATTTTATCTAGACTTTCTGGAAATTCTTTTCAGACAGTGTTTTTTGTTCAGATTGGTGAGTTAATGATATGAGAGCTATTTCATTTATGCAGCAACAAATAGATCTCATCTTTGTCCATTATTTAAAATTTTATGTTGACATTTGTTAATTATAAGTAAGTTATTGTCCAAAAATGTTCACAACTAGTGATTAATTAGTAAAATTTTCAATCAATCCCAGCCTGAGTAATAAATAAGAACAGATGTATATATATATATATATATATATATATATATATATATATATATATATATATATATATATATATATATATATATATATATATATATATATATGGATTCCTTTCATATTCTTCTTGTTGCCTATGATACTTATTGCAGCATCGATCTTGTCCTGGTTTCATTAGCAACATATTTGTCATATGACATGATAGTTGATTGCTGGAAAGACCATTTAAGATGCCATCTTATTTATCCAATTTTGATTAAATCAAAAACCAAGAGGAATGGAAACATAATTGCAGTAATGCATAGAATAGTTGCTTCCTACACATATTAATCAATGGGATTTGATAGCTACAAATTTAATTTACATTGATAATTTATTATTCTAGCTCAACCAAGAGAGAATTTTTAAAAAATTCCAGTTGATATATGGATATTACATCAGAATATTATGGATTTTAGAAGCATTAAGTATTTATTAAATTTTAGACTTAATAAGAAAGCAAATTGTGAGGATTTTAACAAAGCTGTTACTTGTAGAGTTCTTTTCACTCTTTTGGGAGCAGTCATTTGTAATGAAAGGAAGTTACATCAAAGAAATTGCCTTTCATTTAGGGAATGAAGTATAATGGGCATTCAAGGGTCCATTTGATTGTGTCCAGCCTTAGAGGTTTAACATGTACTAGCAGTTAGATGAATAGGTCAATACCATGTCCTTTATGAGATTGATTATTTTTTTTATAAGGAAGGTGTTTGATTAGGAAGATGTTCTCTTTTCACATAATTGCCTGTCTTAATTTAGAAAGGTGACCACTTTACACTAACCATTATTTCTCTATTTTCACATGATCAGGTTAATTTTAGCTAGTTTGCTGTATATAGTTTTGTGATGTCAGATGTCCTAAAACTTTGAATTTCATTGTTAACTGAGAGTAGTTTTTTTTCTGGGTATTTTATATATAACTAATATATTTAGTTTTTGAATATTTAAGAATAACAATTATACTAGGGTCCCTGCTTTGGAACAATTCAGATAAAATAATTACGGTTGATTCCGTCATTTTGCAAACACATGCCTTAAAAGTCAAGTTCATTTTTACCTTGTTTTTATTTACTCCCTTCTTATTTTACTTCAATACCAATTAATAATCAAAGTTAAATATTGACTTTTGTGTCATGTTTGCTTCAGGGAGGAAGGTTAAAAGTTAGTTGATGCCCTGCATGCAACTTTAGTGCTGATTTAATAATCATAAATGGCAGAAATGAAGTTACTATCTATGAACTTTGTACTCCAGTCTCTGAAGTAAATTATGACTTAGTTGATGTAGCCAGTCCATTACTAACAATAATAATGGAGTTTAAAAATAAATATTTCATCCTATGAACATATGAAAATGTTTCTATGGTAACAGTTATAGACTTTTGTATAATTAGTTTATACACCATGGTAATTATAGTGAAGCATGGTAAGAAAGTTGTTAATGTTTTGGCTAATTGTTAAACATGAATAATACAAACAATAAATTTACAATGATAATTTTAAGCATTATGGATATAGAACTTTCTGTACTAACTGCTTCCATTTTCTCCAGTATCACCCAGTTAATGCTGGAGATAGCAGTGATATTTTAATATCATTAATACATGCCTTTTGCTGTTGCATAGCTGTTTTTTTTGCGTGGAAAATAACCCAACCATATGTTGAGAATTCATTGTCCCACAGGGTGAAGCAAAAGATTCTTAAACTCTGTATTGCCTTCTGGTTCATCCCACTGATATCTTACTCATATGCAGTAAATCATTCATTTTTTGGTTGTGGACATTAAAGGCTTCTTATTTTACATTACAGAGGTGTGTTATAATAAAGATTTTACTTGTTTTATATGTTAAATTTTGCTGTGTGGAATTGCTGTTATGAAATTTTTCTGTTTAAGTTAGTTGATTTTTTTCTTGTTGTGTTTTGGTAAATGTTGTGTACTACTTTGCTTTTTAATATCTGACCCCATAGCATTTTCTGTTAAGAAATATTTATAGCTAGGATAGGTATTTAGTTAAAATGTCCTTATGATTGGCTTATTTGGTCTTCATATTAATTTTGATTCATTTAATTGTTCATTGCAATTAAGAAATGATCTCAAATCTCATTACATTTTTGTGAATTGTGTGATATTCACAACTCAGACAAATAGGTCACATATAAGTTTTCCCTTTTTATGGTGTGTTTGGTTGTCGAACACTGTTTCATTATCAGAATTAGTATTGAATAGTTTTCCTTGATATTATCCTTTTTATTTAGCAATAGTACCAATTTTGCTAATTTAGTTAATCAAGTCTGTTTGAGTTCATTATCTTGCAATTTTCATTACTTAGCTTAGCATTGCTTTCCTTTCTGTATTCAAACATTATTGATAGTTTTAATTCCTTGAGACAACACCTAGGAAAGGCGAGTTATTATTGTTATCATATTTAGTGTAGACTTTGTCCAATTAAATACATTTTGTTTTACACATTCTTGCATTGAAGTGTTTGGATAAATCTTTTCTTCAGCATTCTTTTACAGTCTAAGAATTGTGTGGGTAGGTGTGGTCAATTGAAATCCTTCTAGGACACACATTCCAAATGTTTATCTTGTACAGGCTTCAAGGGGACAGATAGTTGTCCTTTCTAAAGCCTAAGGTCGGATGAAGTCATAACATAGATATACTTATAAAGGAAAGAATTTCCTTACTCAGTTTCCTTAGAATCTTTAGGATGTTTTCTTTCTCAGAGTCCCTTGGATGGAGAAGGATTACTCGTTGGAAACTCTTTATAGTTAGTTACTTCACGCTCACAAAGGAGATGATAAATGGGAAGAGAGTGGTTTCAGCACACACCCCCAGGTGATAGATGAGCAGCATGTTCTACCCACAACTGATCTTTGCAAGCTGAAAGTGAGTCATACCACAAATTGGGGAATCAGCACCCTTTCAGTCCCCAGGGACAATTATCAGCAACAGAATCAATTCGCATGATAAGGGGAGAACTTAGACCTAAGTGCAGGTGCATCAAATCTGGGAAAGGGTCATCCTTCAGATCTGAGTTGCTGCACTGGTCACCATTACTATGCACTGGGCACCATTCTTTGAATACCAGTAACCAGACTTTGGAGCCCCTTTGATACTATAATTGTAAATGGGTTAAGATCCATTTTTCTCCAGACTGCCATAGCATCTCACAGAGGATGTGGGTCCTTTCACCACAGGAAACAAATTCTCCTTTACCTGCTTGCAGCAGGATCTTGACTACATGTTATAGTGGTCGAAACCATGGACCTCAGTTTTCTCTTATGAAATTCAGTCAATGTCATGTAGGTGATGAACCTTTTTTCTCCAGATGCCTCAGAAGGTAGGGAGTCTCTTTTTACCCATATGCTGAGTCTGCTACTAAGGATAGTCCATTAGCTCTGCATGATTCTTCTTTCCCTGGAGTTGCCCCTGCGAAAGAGGGGCATTTGGTTATGTAGTCTTGCCTTCCAGGTGATCTAGTATGATAATGATATCCCTTCTGTCCTAGTTGATTCTTACAACATTGATACAAAACAGGCAGACATGATACTTCCTCCATTTTAGAATCTTTTCTCCTTTCACCTGTCAGTCAAGGTGGCAGAGGAAGAAAAGAGCTTTTCTTTCGACAAAACAGTAAATGAATTTTACCATCTTTTTGTCTAGTGACCTTCAGGCTTTGGTGACTTTAAAATTCTTTACATTTTGGAGAAGCTTTATGGGGGTAACTGCCAACCAGATCTCTTCTTCCCATACATGCCATCCATTATGCTTCTGGCATAATCATTAAACATTTTTCCACAAATTATGCTTATGCTTACTTGTATAAAGATTTTTTTTTGGTACATAAAAAAAATAAAAATAAAACAGCAATAAAAAGTACTTTTTGTCATATTATGATCATATCTTTAATTGTGCTTATATAAATTTGAGAATGTTCATTAAAAGAAGACTGCAGCATAAGAATAATTTCCTTATTTGCTATTTGTAGCAACAGTATATGACCCATTTCCAAGAAAACAAGTCAGGTTTCATCAAATATTATCTTTGCCTCGCAGGTTCATTATGTTGATAAGCTAGTTTGTTTGTGGACCAGTCTATACTTTTAAAGAAAATGGTGTCAGATGTTAAGCAAAATGCTTTAAGGTGTGAGTTTTGGATGTTATATGATGGAAATGTTAGAGCAGATGGATTTTTTTAAACAATGTATCAGATCAGGAAAAAGGACAAAGTAACATCTTCACAAACTTTAAAAGAAGAATATGAGAGTAATGTAATACAGCACTCAGAACACATAATCATGCTCATTGGAGAATTCCAGTTCATGATCATTCAGCAAACGTTACACACATAGACTAGTTAAAGTGAGAGCAAAATATAAATAATTTTTTGGTCTATTTTGTGTTTGTATTCTGGTTTGAATCCATATGGATTTTGACCTTTGTGACAGAAATTTTGACTAGCAACAGGTTAGTAGCATAATAAATGTATCTTTTCATACATGCTGTAATTCTGACACACTTTTATTGTCACTTATAATAGCAATAATTACACTTATACCTTCTGGGAGTAGGGAGTTGGAATATATGTGTTGTTTATGACTAACGAACATTCCCAAATATTTAGCAAGGCCAGGACTTTTGCTAGACAATGTATGAGTGGTTTGTGTTCTGTCCACATTGTGACCATTTATTACTGCATCTGACTGTAAGGATCATACCCCAACATTACCCACAAAGCCACCTACATAGACTGTTAAACTGACTAAAGTGGGTATTTATACAGTTACCTAGGCTCTCATCCAACTAAAAACACTGGATGCCTTGGAAGTTAAGGCTTGGTTACTTGCAACCATAGCATTGCATGCTGACCTTCTTTTAGCAGCTTTGTTTGGCCTGCTAACAGAGGAGTCTTTGTTGCAAATTGCCTTGCATTGTTTGTTTGAAGGTGTGGCAAAAACCAGGCATGCATTATCCTTGTCCATGGCATTATCAGCAGAACTTCACATCCATGGTGATGCTGCTCACAAGGTCTTACTAGAGCACAGTAAGAACCTTTTTAGGGTTGCTTATTTGGAGGCACAGAATCTTTTCGGAGTGCTGATCCCTTCTGTGGCCTTTCAGGATTTGAGAGGTCAATAATACCAGCCCCTCAAATCTGTTATGACCCCATAAACTTGCCAAGAAGCAGTCATACTGATCAGGGTTCATTCACTATGTTCTTTAATGCTGTGCAGCCCTGAATAAGCAACCCCCACTTGGCACTTAGGCCCTAAAAAAGCATGCTGCAAAAACCCAAGGAGAAAGTTTGTGAGGCCTTTTCCCAGTGGACTCACTCCATCCCTGCATAATGTTCTACTATTGGTTCCAATAGCCACCAAACTAACATCTTTTTAGAGGCTAGGTCTGGCATAATGGTTGATGGCTGGATCCTTTTTATCATAAAATGTTGTTATTGGCTTGGGTTTCAGGGTCATCCTCTTCAAGTAAGTTCCTCCTTTTTCTTCCTTTAATTAAATATTGTGTATTTAAAGAGGTTGACTCCCTTTGCCAGAATGGTGCAATAGAGAGGGTGATTCATGACTAGTCTCTAGCCTTCTTCTCTTGGAATTTCCTAGGTCCCAAGAAAGGGGAAAGTTATGTCTAATTATACATTTTTCTTTTCTCAACAATTTCTGCTTTAGGAGGAACTATTCAAGATAAAGACCAAGTCAGGAATATCTAAGACAAGATAATTAGGTGGTCTTCATCAATCTGCATGATACATTCCTTCATATCCCTATTGTTCCTCTATACAAAAAGTACCTCTAGTGGGGAGATCTTCCATTTTCAAGCCCAGCTGTTCAGCTTGTTATTTACTATGATCCTGGGAGTAGTTGCATCCAATTTATCAGCAGTAGGTCCTAATTCTCCAACATTCTGATGATTCATTGATCCACAATGGCTATAGATTCTATAAGACTAAATTTGTTTCAGTTGGTCCATAATGAAACAGGCAGGGTCTTTTACCCAACCATGAGAAATTGGAACTCTCTTCATCTCATAAAATTTTGCCTACATGGGGATGATTGACCTTATAAAGGATTAGCTTTTGTCACTTGGAACAGAGTGGACAGATCCTTTACCTGTTGGAGATGGATCCTCTGAATTCTCCAATTTATCTTTGTCAGGATTTCTATTATCAGTGGATTTGGTTGACAAGTTAGGATTAGTTCTAGCCATATTCCCCATGCATGCCCCCAAACTCCACTCCTATCTTTTCACAGACACATCAGATTCATTGTGGGCCTCTGGAGGTTATTGATCCCTTTTGGTCAGTTATTTCCAGGATCAGTCATGCACAATGTTAAACAATTGGTGGTTTTATAATATACTATTTACAGAACTCATTTTTTTGCATGCAGGTTATTGTGTTGTTTATACCTTACTTTCTTATTATGAATTACTCAGTATGTTAATTGAATCTAAATATTTTGCCAGACAAAATGTAATGTTTGCAAGACTTCTCTTCAGTTGTAGGCATGCTTACTTCAGATTCATTTCAGTGATATTGTTTTTGAAAACAAACCTAGCAAGATTAAAGGTAGAAAACAAAGTTCTTGTTTAAGTAAGCATTGGGACACAAAGTTTGCACCATGCTAAGTCTGTTGTGCTTTGTGCACTATCCTGACTCCATGGTCTCTGAATAAGTAATAAAAAAAGATCAAAAACCAAGTTTTGTAAAATTCAACATACAATTTATTTCCTTTGAATACAAGGTAAAAATTTAGCATTTACGGTATTGTAAATTAAATCCTAGGTAATCCTAAAATTTCTAACACAAGTCCAGATGAATAAAGTCATAAAAAAACTTTTGTGGTATCCCAAATAATTTCCATCATTGCAGGTGTTGATGTGCCTGTAGTGACCTGTAGTAATGTACTAGCATACCAATGACCTGTACTGTAATGATGTGCCAAGTCTTTTGATGAATCAATAATATAATCCAAGATTTCCTTGTTTGAATTCACAATAATTCCTAGTTAATGTCTCTTCAAGAATATTATAGAACACTTTGTATTTCCATAGAAGAATAATTGAATTAAATAATTTCATCTGATACTAAAACTGAATACAACAAATAATTGTGCCTTTAGTTCTTATAACATGAAGGAATAATTTCTAGATAAACAAGATTGCATAATTAAAAAAAGAACAAAAGAAGAGCCAGGATATAGGACAAGTTCATTCTCAGAGCTATCCACCCTATAATTAAACAAGACCTATTATAAAATTATATTAAAGAAGATGGTAAACATTATGTTCTTGATTCAGACCAAGATAAATTTGTTTACTATTGATAATGAAACTAATATTAAACCCACACTTAGAGGTAAATTAGCTATGTATTGTTTATAGAATATAAGAAAATTAATGATTCTGGTCAGGTAGACAGTGAACTTGTTTTTGGACAAGGCCAGGTACAAAATAAAATTTGGCATAGTCCATAGCATATAATGAATAAGAAAACAACAGTGCAAATTAAACTTGCATAACAACATATTCATTTATACGGGGAAAGTGAACTTGCAAACATTACTCATCCTTCTCTGGAAAATAGAACCATTAAAGTCATTTTATTAGTTTTCATGGCAGTTTAAGATTGTGCCAAGCAAATGTCATTCCAATGAGCAATAATCAAATTCATTCTTCCTGTAAATTTTTTGTTGATTAATTGAATGATGTTGTGCCTTTAGTATCCAGTCATTAATTGCATGAATTCCATTTTCCGATCACTTGTACAGTTGAAGTCAGATTAACTTTTGTTGATATGAACCGTAATTCTTATTTTATATTCTGCTGCCATAATATGTAGCCTTTTTACTGTCTCCCATGCATCTTCGATATTGATTTTCAAATGAACCTTTTCTAATTTGTTAGATTGTCTGCAAAAATCAAGAAATATTGTTCAGAAAATGTATCTTCTCAGAATGCTCACAAGTTTTATTATCATCAGGTTGAATATTTATTTAATGTACTGGGCAAATAACGTACTGTATAGGAGATACTTTTATTGGTGTTTTGATTTTGTCTGTGTTGAGAAAAATTACTTAAAGTGACAAAAATTAAACCTGTCAGTTATATAAGAAATTGACCATACTTGCATTCATTATAATCCTCTTCATGGGTAAACATGGAAAATAAACTAAGATTGTAATTAATTAACAATTTATATTTTTGTTAACTTACATTCACCTTGATTGTCAAAGAGATCAATATTGCCTTTACATGACAATTCCTTTATAGTTAGGTAATTTGGTTAAATTTGGTTATAATGTAAATAGTTTACTAAAAGGTGTTATTTCTTAAATTTAATATGTGCTAATTGTTATCTCAATCAGTAATTTATTTTAGATACTTGCCATAGATTGGCACAGAAGATGAAGTGTAAAACTCAATGAAATACAATTATATACCCACTACTTCATAAACTAAATCCAAATATCAAAATATAATATCTATTTTTTTCTCTTAAAAGTTATTAATGCAGTCTTTAAAAACTCCCACAAGACATCCAAATAATGTGATATACAACCAGAGTGCCAGTCAGTCACATGATGACCGGCAATGCACTTCTGGGCTAGAGAAAATGGCAGATAACCTTCACTTCAGTGGTTAAAAGGCAGATATAAAAAGTACAGTTAAAATATGTAAGATGTTGTTATAGTTTATATAATGAGTTACTTTGTGCTTTATTTATCAGTGAAAATTATCCATCTGAAGATTGCTGATTCATGTTTGGAGATTTATGTTGTTTAGTCCAAGAAAGGCAACTGCAGCAATTTCCATCCTCTTTGTAACAATTACCTGTATAAGCAATGGCAGCTAAGAAATACTCAGCAAATAAGTTTATGTAAGGTTTATGTGGTAATAAATTCCAGACATGTTAGGTAACCTGTGTGCATGGAATGTTAAGATTGCCAGGAATACTATAACCCTGAGCTGCAGAAAGTACAAGGTTTGATGTTGTAATAACATCCCAGTAAACAAATTAGTAACTACAATTTTCATTTTGATGAAAATACATTATTAATTTATAATATTTATTTATATAAAGTACAAAAGTTAATAAAATGATAGACGTTTAGTGGAATATTGTTGCATTTAAATTAATTGTAGTTGAAAAATTAAAGTCACAGGTTGCAAAATTTGTGGACATGTAGTTTGGTTAAAGTGAGTGCTGTATATAAATAATTTGTCAATATGTTTTGTTACTAATCCCAAATGGATTTTGCCCATTTGTGACAAACTTCAACCAGCTGCAGAGCCACATAAGTAGTAAAAATAAATGTACATTTGTCATAAAGTTTCTTGTATTTATGGAATATAATATATTGATTTCACTTTTGTGAAGAGATTCAGCTGTTTTTGCCACTTATATTAGAAATAATTATGCTTATACCTCTCTTGGGATTGGCATTTATGGGGTCCGCTGGGTCTTTCATTGTCGTCTAACAAGAAATCTAACCTCATTAAATGGGTCAGTTAGTAGATTTTCATGCAGAAATATATTCTAAAAGGTATTTTTTACACAGTACTATTTCATGACAGTCTATTGCTGGGTGCAATACTGTAATGCAGTTGCTGAAAGAAAAAATAATTTTATATTATACTAATTGGATTGAAAAGTAAAACGTTTGTAATGAAGATGCTTCATTTGAAGCAACAGCTAATCCAAAATAGAAAATAGCACATTTTTCAGTGCACATCTTAGTAATATAATGTATTGATGTTTTCTTATTTGTTGCAATTTTGTGTACCTCCTTTGAATATTTTATAATAAACTTCACCCATTATCTGTCTACCATGTTAATTTTCTGGAAACAAATATCCAACAAAATATTCCTTAGAATCCCAGATGCAGGAATAGCATAATGGTGATAGTGGGATGGCAGGAGTATATAGGTAACTAATAACATAAGACACAATACAACTTGCTGTTAAATGTAACTATGTTTTGCAACTTTTTTATTGCTGTTGGTTATTACTATATTGTTTGAAATTTTTGCCATTTTTCAGGACCAAATGTGGAGGAGCACAGAATCTGGGTTGACTACTTACTCCCTTGCCCTCCTCAATAATGTCAGCTTTAATGTCATTGAGTTTGCCAAATCACAGGTCAGTAAATAATCCATGAGCCTTGGATAGTCAAATCATCATAATATCTATAAATAGTATTGATATTCATTACCTCATAACATAAATAGTCATGGGTATTCATACTAAGTAAATAGTGAAGAATATTCAGAACCTCATAATAAGTAAATAGTGAAGAATATTCAGAACCTCATAATAAGTAAATAGTGAAGAATATTCAGAACCTCATAACATATATAGTCATTGGAGTTATGGTTGGTGCAATCCCAACTCTTAAATTTATGACAATCTAAGATTTGTGAATCTGAGAGGTGAGGTATCTCAGATGTGAAATGGAGGTGAAGATTTACTTGCTCATAAAACTGCAGTATTTATAAAAAAACATGTATAAATTTCCTTGTTTACATTGTTTAATGCAATATTTTGAAATTCAACTTGCTTTAGAAATAAAACATATTGTTTCATGTGCATGATGCTAAAGAAAATGATGTCACAGAAATAAAAATGTCTTGAATGATTACAAATAACACAATGTTGTGTCTGTCTATCAGTGATAATATGTCTCCAGTAAATCATTTAATAATAGCATATATTATCAGTCCTTCCTTTGACAAATTTGTTAGCAGATAACATTATAACATTTTGAAGAACTGCAGACACATTTAATTATTTCTGCCAATTCTTTAACAAGTATATCTTTGGTCAAGCTGCCTGTGGCATGAGCTGTTATTAATATAAGAGATTAGACGAGAAAGTGACTTGCATAAATAATGTACACTATATTTAATATAAGAGATTAGATGAGACAGTGACTAATGTACACTATATTTAATTAGTTAATCCATTCAGTTTTGAAATTGTTAAGGCTATATTAGAAGTCTAAAAACACATGCATACATCCTTAGATAATCTTAATGCTGTTCTCTGCAGGTTGAATGGATGAGTGACAAGATCATGAGAGCTTTTGAGGACAACAGAAGCAATCCATTTCATTTCAAGCACATGAAGCTGTGTCACAACCTAGCAGAGTTAGCCAAGGTTCCTGAACCTAAGGTAGGAAGAATTTAATTTTCAAAAATGATGGAGAAATTTTCTGCTTATTATTTTTTTTCATGACTTTGGTGTACCTTGTTTCAAATGGTACAGAGGAAAGTCAGAATTTAGTGTCTGTTTCATGCAAATAGCAAATAAAATTTTGTTCTTTCTTATTTCCATATCAGAAATAATTTGGAAAAAAGGTGTATCCACTAGTAGTTGTGCCTGAAATTTCCAAAAGATATGTTCAGTGCCATGCCATCTAAGTCATTTGAATTGATATTTCTGTGTTGTTCCTGTAACAGTTTCCACTGATTTTAAGAGACATCTTCCTGTTCCTCTGATTTTCAGAGACATCTTCCTGTGTCTCAGTAAACATAATGAGACTCTGAAAAAAATTGTTTTTCTTTAGGGTCTGTAAGTAGAAATGCAGACCTTGGGTAGATACCAAATGTCACATAGTTGAAAACCTCACAGATGGACCAGGAGTGGAGCCTGGTACCTACTACTCTGCCATCTGATCATCTGAATCCATGCTCTGTAGGCATTTTGGTTCTTAAAATGAAACAAAAATTAGCTTTCATAACTACATCATTTTCTTGAACTTTTATATGCTTTTTAAAATGTGTTATTTGTATGTGACTTGTCATTTATCTATATCCTTTCAACAGCTGGATATATATTCATTTAACTTGGTCATTATTTTATTGTTTTGGTAATATTATTAGATATATCCATTGAAGGTTACACAAATGAAAACAGCTTGTGAAAACATTATATTAGAGACTGATTTAGTGTGCTATCCTTATGTATTTAAAGCAGAGATTGCAAGAGGCACTGGTTGTAGGAAGGTTATTAGATTACTTGTGTGAAAGGTCTTCAGTTTTGTTGTTCATTATGCTAACATTAAAAAAAAAAACCCATAGTTGTGTTAATAGGTTAAGCAATACTTCTAAGATACATTGACAGTTAGATTCCTGAGATCATTGACAGTGCTGTCAGAGTATATTTTGAATCATGTTTGGAAAACTTTGTATCACATTACATGCTCTGTTTTTATTTTTTACTTTTTTGTTTTGTCTCACTCCACCTTTTTTAAGGGAAAATATGTTAATTGTTCTTATATCATCTACATTGTAATCGGGCATCAACAGCACCTGTGTTTAATAGTTTTAGAAATGAATACCATGACACATTTAAGGAATACACTTGCTGCCTACTTGGAGAATTTGTTTGATGTAGCTGCAGACATAATATGGCAGAGTGGTCTAAAACACTGACCGTAACAGATCACTGCCATCTCATCTCTGTGTGAGTTCGAGTCCATACTCAGCTAATGTGGGTAAGTGAGAAAGCTTGCCAGTAGCTTCTTGTGGGTTGGTGGTTCTTTCTGGGCTTTCCAGGGTTCTTCTTCCACCATTAATACTGGCTGCCATGTATAGCCTATCATGTACTGAAAAATGGCATTAAACCCTATAACAACAACATCTACAACAACATGTACTGGGGTAAGGGTCACCCTCCATTTACACAGGTTTCTCATTGTGCTGGGGTAAGGGTCACCCTCCATTTATACAGCTTTCATATTGTGCAGGGGTAAGGATCACCCTTCATTTGCATATTTTACAGGTTTTCATTTTCTGAGACATAATTATGTTTTGAATAATGAAATTGATTGCATGGATGCCTCTTTATCCATATTCACACCACTGTGACCTAATTTATGTTTCATCAGAAATTGTTTAAGAATCATAATCAAGCCATATTTTTAAATACTTTTTCACCAGTCATGCAGTTTGGGTGCATAATGGGGTGAAAGTATGTTTCAGACCTAAAGTAAGATCTCTGCAACCTACCTTTCTAGGCTGACAAAGCGATGCTTAAAATGCGATGACTTTGGAGACATGGTAGCTGTAATAGATTAACATGGGTAATAATTTCTTGAGTTTTATGGACAGCAGCCTTTGCCTTCAAATGTAATCATTCCAGTAGGATGTGTAGCATGTAAAGGTTTAAAACTGATCTGTTAGAGTTTCACGTAGACTTGGGATCTTGTCTCCAGTCATAACTTTGAGACTGGTTAGAAGCCCCCCCCAAAAGGTGGTTCAGATTGATTCTGCATATAAACCAACATACATGCACAAGCCTCCGGAAATTAACAGTTCTCCTTATCTTTTCTATCTCTTAGTTATAAAATTAATCACATTATGCTGTTTCAGGTAAACCTTTATTATGTGGAATTTTTTCTGACAAGGCCCAGTTTGTATGAGAGTAATAAATGAGGATATCTTCAAATTTTTGGAGTTGTTTAAAGTTTTTTAAAAAATTCTACAAAAAGTAAAAGACAATCTAATTTCATTTGAAAAAACAGAGGTTACCTTATTTTGATTTAAAAATCTAAACTTAAATTTCCTTTCATTTACTAGGAATCAAGATGTTGATGAAACAAGCTCAGAATGTTTATTGTATTGTTTATACTTTATTTTTAACTTGCTGATTAACATATACTATTGACTCATAGAATAAAATAGCATTCTGAAGTAAAACTCTGATTTCAGATGATGATATTTTAAAAATTTTCACATAAAATGTAATTGAAATAGTTAGTATCCACAGCTGTGACACTTTGTAGAGAGAAATTCAATCCTTTTAAAGAGGTAATATCGAATGAAGTATTGATGATGTGTCTCAATTTTATGCAACCAAGAACTTGTAGTAATTATATATTTTTAGAACTTTCTTCTTTCTGTATGACTTTAATAAATATGGGAATGAAATTACTTAATTTTGTAATATCCACCTGTTGACAGCATATTATGCTATTAGCCTATCTGCCTTTGAACTTTTTTCTGTGCATCAGTTGCTTCCTTTTGACAGCATATACCTTATCCAGGCTATGTGGAAAACTTTGGATTGGTTTAAGAAATAAGTCTATGGATTCTGGGATTAAATTGTCAAAGGTTAAGGTAATTGTCTGCAAGAAGAAAGGCAGAGTCTGCACAATAGCATCAGTTCTGTATCACAGGTTTTAATTGACCTTTGTAGATAACTTGCATTTGCATGAAGAAAAAAAACCTAGTGGTTTTAGGGTATAAGGTCAAGAGTCATGGTCACTATGCAAGAATTATTGTTCATGCCAAATAGCTCTAGTCTTACATAACATACTTGGATGAAAATGTATGTATGGCTTGATGTAAGAATTAAGCCTATTAATTTGGTGGTCAAAAGGTCAAGGTCATTTGGATAATAAAAACTATTTATACACAAATATTTTAGTTTTTAATAAGAAACATTTTTGTTGGGGGAGGGGACATGTAAGAATGGTCAAAGATCAATGTCCTTGAAAAAAGAAAGATGAGTTTTTGCCAGATTACATTTTTTTCTACACTTCTCACATTGACAAGGTTTCTAGACAGCTTGTACTTAAGGCATGGAAAAGACTATTGACTTTGGGGTTAAAGGTCAAAGCCATTGCAGCTTAAAGAAAAACAATCATGGTAGCTTAATAAGAAATGGTTTCTGCACAATTACTTTACATGAAGACTGCATATGTGTATCCTGGTGAAAGGCCAACCAATAATCAATAATTTCCAGATTAAGCCTCTCTTCTAGTTTCTACATAGAGTAGTGTTAAACACTCAACAGGCATATACTCTTGCTTTTTTACAAGATTGAAAATGTATTGAAAACCTGTGTAAAATGGGACCTCCTTGTCATGAAAAAAATGTTGGCATTTGTATGATTTCATTAGCTGCAAGGCATCAAGATGCCAATTAATTCTGTTGAAGTTTGTATGCAAATCTTGTCTTGCACACTTGTCCTAAAGTAGTGAATAGACAGTTTGTTAAAATTGAAGTTTGGAATCCAGCAGTCTCTGTCATTTCCCTCAGCAAATAGAAGAGCCTACTTCAATTAGGGAAGATTGTCACTATTGAAATCCTAAATATTTGAAGTTATGTGACAGTTCTGAGAAATCTTTTAATAGAAACTGTCAGCTTGTCATATACATGAATCAGAATGAAAAAATCCCAAGCATAGAATTTATATATATATATATATATATATATATATATATATATATATATATATATATATATATATATATATATATATATGTCAGAGCATTTTAAGAATATCTGATTATGCCAACAGAGATGATAACTTTTAAGTTTGAATCTAATTTCCAGTTTGTGTACTGATTTACATACCACCTCTTACTGATACTAAATTTGGTCATGTTTGTCTATGTATTCTATGATATATTTTTAGAATTAGTTGATGCCTTCTGTTCCTTCCTGATCTATGATTATCTTGTTTATTTTATAATTATTTTACACAAAAAATAATGTATATCTTTTAACTTGTATCTTTTATGCCACATGTTTATTTTTATTGGAAAGTTTTTATCCTAATGATTTTGTGATTTTGTTTACCTTTTTTAATTTTTGCCAGAGCGCAATATACCAAGATTGATCCCAATGATTTGATCAGTCACTACACCCACCCCACCCACCCCCACACACTTATTTTATGCACATAATTAGACCAAAAGTGCATAAAGAAACATTTAAATGCACACAGGTTACACAAAAACAATGTAATTTTAAACATTTAGTCCAAATCTTGTCAGCATTTTGCTGGTGATATTGGAACATTCATTGTTATGCAATGGCATGTTTATCCATTAAAACTTTGCTATTGGTACAAGTTGCAGATATTACTTGTACTTTGAAATGATAGTACTGGATCACTGTGAAAACTCAAACAGACCTAATTTCTTAAACACACCACCTATACTTGTCTTGTTTACTAAGATGACTTTGCATTAAATATGCATGACAAACTGACCAACATCTCCATGAATAAAACTTAGTCATGTAGTTTTTTGTGAAGTTCACAAAATACTTCTTCAAAACAAGAGAAACACAAATAGCTCCATGCAAAGGAGTAAATTCCTATCTGCCATGTTTTATTGATCTGTTCTGTTTAAACTATTTATAATTTGTAGTGGACAGTACAGGTTGTATTCTGTGGATCTGTGGGTGTGTTATATAATGGCAGATCAGGGTGGGCTGTACTAGTTGTAGATTTTAGTGGCTTGTAAACAGGTAAATACAATAGTTGCCAGCAATGCAGCATTTTCAAAAGATTTCTGAAAGCCAGAAAGAAAAGCACTGTAACATTTTCTTCCCTTCAGTTTAGATAAATTTACAGATTCTGGCTGTAACCATTAGTAGAGTACATGCATTTTTGTTTAAATTGAAGGATTTTGTTTATACTGCAGAAACTGCCAAAACATTTCTAAACAATTTTAAAGAAAGTACTGTTGTTTAATGATTTCTTTTCTGCATTATGAATAGAATATTTTCAAATAAATCTCATCTTCTAAAAATTATGTCACCATACTGTTAACAAAATCAAAAAGCATTATTGTACTAGCAAAAGGATTTTGTCATTTAAATATAAAATTGTATGTGATAATTCCAGACTGATTGGGGCTGAGTCTGGAGACCATCATTATAGGTAAATTTGATTAAATAAGAATGAACTTGCTAAAATGTGAAATTAAGCATGATTTTATCTTTGAATTACAGTTGAATGTTTCCCCCTGAGACTCTCCATCTTCTAATGATTGATCAGGTCCTGTAGTCACAAAAATGAGCATAAAGTTAAACTTGTTTAGAAAAATGACTGATAATATTTCTCAAAATAAAATGAACATCTTCATGTTCAGCTTTGAAAAAATAATCTGTAAAGATGACCAGAATGGGTTCAATATAAAGTCCTTGGCAAGTGACGGAATAATAGAATTTTCAGCCCATCCAAGAGTATTATAAAAAAGGGATTTTTCTATTACTGAAAAGCCGATATCCTCATGGAGCATCATTTAATAATGTAGAAGATCAAAAGTGTACTGTTTTTTAAATACAGTAAAATATCTAGTAATGAACATGCTGATGGTAGGAAAGAACCCTATATGAAAAGGGCATGATTGTTACCCTCATTTTTCACACACCAGAAGAATTTTATTTGATGGTCTTGTATCAATCATCAATCTGTTTTTTGTCGTTTGTTAGTAGTTGCAAACTTCTTACACAGTTGCATCCTGAAGTTTATTTGGTCTTAATTGAAAATGGTACCCCTCAGACATCCAGCATGTCCCACACAGTAAACTGCTACTTATTTTACATGGACCATCAACATACATGCCAAGTCTCCCAATTTTTTGGGAATCTTTTGATTTTTGACCCCATCTTTTTTTTATCTACCTATTTGCTGACAAGATCTCCTGGTATTACTGAGTAATTGTCAAATGGCTTTATAAAAGTTATGAATTCAAAAGCTGTTGTAATGGTAATGAAAATTTTATTTTTTGTTTGTACACAATGTTAGGTCTCAGACTTGTTTGTTAACTTTATCATTCAGTTGACTGAGACTGATTTCAGGGATAATCCATAATAGTCAGATTTATTGATCCAAATTTAAATTCATTTTTTTTTTAATTGGGAATAAATGTAAACTAGAATGAAGTTGGTCTACTTCCTTATCCATCTTTCCTCATGCATTAAGTAAATAACATTTAAAAAAAAGAGCAGGGTACCAGACATGGCTGTAACTGTTCAATCCAAACACTTTAACCACTGGATAATAAGCAAATCTTCTATTAGTTTAAGCTCTGGAAAGTATTTTCAGCATTTAAGCAGGAAAATAATTTTTTCCCCCCTACTATATACCAAACTTTCTTCAGAATCGAAGTTTAAAACATTATGCTCACTCTTCAGCACAACACCCCATGGCCTTTTTCATAAATTCACCTCACCTTCATAGACTGATCATATAAATATCAATGACTTAAGAGATTACTTAATCTGTTGCAGTAAATGACATTTTGTGACATTCTGTAAACTGTTTGATCATGTTTGAATACAAAGCAAGTCTGATTCATCAAAATGCATCAAGTGGGTTTATCATTGTTGTCAAGGAAGTTAGTTGAAATAACTTCATAGAGACATGAGTGGCGTTTAGTCACACTTTTTCAGCAGAAATTAATTTCCATATTTGAAATGTAATGCAGTTTCTATTTATTTGTTTGAGCTCAAAAACTGCTTATATTTATTAATTTAGGTATAACTTGTGTAGGCATGCAATATCAAATGTCCTGTGACCTGATGAGAAATCTTATATTTTCACACATGCATAAGTTACAATTCCTTGGTCATTATGCCTTGCATTTTATGATGTGATGCCATTTTTTTATGTCACAAGATGATGATGTACATGTTATATATAGTCTGATTATGCTACAGATATATTATGTCAAGTTACACACTAGTCATGTGATGATTTGCAGTGCCTTTTGAAACAGCAGATTTGGACCTGTTCTATTCTTAGATTGGTGCACTTTATGCAAAAGATCTGAGATACAGTCAGTTTACAGCTGGTTGCATATTAGACCATATTTTGCCTACACTCATGGATATGTGTTTGCCATGTGAAAATTATAACCAAACCATACTAAAACTAGTTTGTATTTTCTTGAATGTATGACAGAATTTTTCCATTGAGCGATGAGACAAAAGTTTCTCACTTGAGTGTATGACAGTATTTTCTCACTAAAGAGACATTTATATTTGGATCCATTTGTTCTACTCTTAATATCATGGACAATATTCCACCCATACTTTTGAAATTTGGTATGGGTGTGCATCTTAATGAGAGTAACATGCCAAACACTAGGTCAATCGGATCATACATTGACACTTGAGGGAGTTTAAAAAACTATTTAGATGTTTATTCAGTACATATTTTATCTTCACTTATGAAAATTTTGAAATAGATTCATATTCATACTAAAGGAGATTAGGTAGTTGTGATTTAAACTTAATGTTGGTTGAACATTTAATTTATAAGCATTTCATATATCCATTTGTATAGTTGGACCCAGTTTCACCTAAACTCCATAAGTGGTAGATGGATTCATCTCAGATTTCTTTACTCAGCCTTACAGAAGTAGGTCTTTGTGACCTAATTTTCAGGTTTGAATGACTCTTGTATTTTCCTTTATACCAGTTTGTGTATTGTTAGTGGCTCCAAGTTGATTGTGTTTGCACATAAGCACCTTATTTTATTCTGAACACAGTTGTTCTCCCATGATAAACCAGGGGACCTGAGTCTATTACATTTTTCCAATAGTAGGGGTAGGATTATTATAAGAAAGTTACCTTAGTAAATATCATATATACTCACATATCAGTTGAATCCAAGTGCAAACAATAATGATCATGATCTGCTGTAGCATAATGCACCTGCAGATCAGGGTATGTTTATTTGTTCTACTGATTACTCCTAACAAACTGCTCAGGCTCAGATCTGTTTGTCATAAAAGTGATTAAATTTTGGTAAATATTTGCCAGACTTTTGTAACAGTGTGGGATGGGGGCGTATGATCAGAGCATGGATTCTTCAGTTGATACATATGGTATTAACTCACTAACCCCTGGTGCCTTATTTATGGGGCAGGAGGTAGTAGCCTACTTCTGAGCTCTGTAGCGTTATGGTCATGTGTGACACAATAAAGTGGGTGGTATTATAGAAAGGTAGACATATGTAGCTTTACGATGATACCAAATAATATGGATGTTCTAGTTGCACTAAAAAATAGAGGGGAAAATGTCCCTTTTTGGACTCTAGTTTTTTTCCAGCCGAAATTCACCCGAGGTTGAGATCCAGTTTTGTGCCTGACTTTGTGACTTTTTGGCCTCAGATCTAAGACAGACCAATCTGAATTACACACAGACAGGTGAACCTTTTTAAAAAGTAGGATAAGATGGGCATTTAGAATGAAGAGTAGTCTCGACACGAAAATGATGGGTCTGTTAAGCAAAAAACAAAAAACAACACAAAAAAAGTCCAACTTTTACCCTTCCACTCATGCTCAGGTGAAAGAGTCAATGAAAACCATGTTTCTAACACAAATAGGCATTAGGTAAACCGAAAATGTCTTGGAGGTCGATGTATTAGGATGCATTCAGAAATATCTCCCAAAATGGATTTCCTACTCGCATTTCAAGCAAAAACAACAAAAACCTCCAGGGATTAATGGGTTAACCATTAAACAAAAAATTTCATTTGATTTTGTCTCCTTGTTATTCAGCTTTGAATTTTGCTTTCATGCCAGTACAAATAAAACTGCCAAAATATGACTTTTGCATGCATTTGTTTGTGATAACTTATTTATTTGTATTCACCCGGGCCAAGTCATACCAAAGACATACAGAAATGATACTAGCAGCTGCCTCACTTGCTGCTCAGCAGTAAGAGTTTAGTGTTCGGACTGGTTGCTTTGGTGTCAGGATTTGTGACTGGGTTGAACATCATTGCCACATGTCTGTGGCATGATGCCTCAGTGCTAGACATCATTATAAACTGCTACACTGTAGATAATACAACTCAAATTGTAAAAGCTATGTTAAAAATAAAAATAAAACACATACAAAAACACATTTATTTGTTTTCTGATACCAAAAAACAAATTTCAAAATTTATTCAGGATGAAAATTGCCATCTTTATAGAACTAAAATGTACTAGAAAAACTATATACTCATATGACAATTTTGCAGAGAAACCAAGCTGATCAACTCAAAACTATTATAGCTTTTAATACTTCATCTTTACATACACGCCTTTTTTATGATCTCTCTAGGATTGCAGTGTAGAAACAGAACTGCAGCTGTTGTGTACAATCTACAAATCTAATAATTTGAAAGGAACCTGCGGCTTGATCACATTCATTTTCATTATTGTTATTAAATATAAATTGTACAATTTGAAAGCGACAGAAGAAAGCCAGTTTTGTTTTGTATGATGTTTTAAAATAAATGCTTATTCCTCAAACAGAGCTGAACAATTTAATAATCAGAAACAAACACAACAAAGTTAATAACATCAAAGCTTTACAAATCTCCGTTTATGTTATGTTAATGCTAAAGTAACATATTGGCAGAAACATGTTTGATCGATTCTGAATGTAGATAGCAAGGTTTTATGGCCATCACAGTTGTGCATAATATATTTGGAGTTTGTTTACTTCATTATTTCACTTATGTAGTGGAGAGAGAGCATTCAGTATATTAGACATGTGTTCATAAAATAAAAAGATTTGAATATGTAAATTAAAGACTCTTGTCAGTCGCAACTTGATTAGGGTTTATGTTAGGTTTGTTTTCAGTTGCATTGGTGGGTCATCAGTGTTCCATGAACACATCTCTAATTTTTCTTAAATTTGGCTGTCTGGCTGTCATAAAAAAGATCATTTGCAATAGATATCCAATGAAAAATGATAATTTTGCTGATCACTTATATTTAAAATCTGTCCAAAAACATTTATTTTGGAATTTGCCCAAGTTTGGTTCATAAATAGTCATTGCGAGAAAGTTGGTTTTTCAATGCATTCTGTATTTCATTCGGTTCTTAACCCATGATCAAAAAAATAAAAGATTTAAATCCTTTGTATTTTTTCCCTAAAAAATGACTTCTCATGATACTTTGAGGGACACATCATGTCCATGATACATCTTAACCCATTGTGGAATTGGGGATGTATAAAAACCCTGATGCAGCGTATTATATCAGGTGACTAATGGAGCCTGGGACTGCTGTGACTCATTGGATGGACAGTTGTATTTGCAACCTAAAAATGTGGTTTCAGATCAGATTTAGACCTGGTCAGTTACAATTCAGTTACTATGGTGTGTCCTTGGGCAGTCACTTGACTTCAGTTGTCTCACTACTAAATAACCACTTTTGTTGCTGCGCCATATGAAACTAAACCAGGCACCAAAACTCCACACATCTTTTAACACCAAGAGCTTGCAATGCAATAAGTTCTTATAATGTAATTCTCAGGTTTCATACAGCGAACATTTCATTAATTGAAGAATCAGTCTTTCAAGTACTTGGAAATTATTGAATGCATTGCTCAGTCCAAGTGGAAAACTTCTTGTATTTGACCTTGAAAGAGCTTGAAACAGCCAAAACCATTTTGGAGTTCTGCTGTTTATTGTTTTTCAATAAAGATGAATGCATTATTTAAATAATAATTCAGTAATAGACCATAAATGTTAAAGATAGAAGATTTATCATGACTTGACACTTAAGAGTTAAGATGAAATTTAAATATAGCACCTTTGTTCACTTTTAAGTTGAGTCCAACTGCAGATTACACAGACCTTTATCTGCTTTTGCACATTGTTCCAGCAGATCTGGATCTGTGCAGTTTTTTATTAGTAATCAGCAGAACAAAAAAACATTGACTCTGATCTGTGTTTGCATTATATTACCACAGTTCCATATCCATACCTTAGATGTTTGCACTTGGACTCGATTTACTAGCAAGTATTTATGGTAATAGGTAAAAAAAAATTAGTTTGCTTTTGAGCACGTAGATGTTGTAGCGAATGGTTTTAAAGGTAATGTTAACGAACTGAATGCAAATATTTAGATGAAATATGATGCTTGTCATTTTGTAATGCTACTTAATGGGTACTTTGAAGCTCTGAGTTTCTTTTTGTTTCAAGAGATTTAACCATAACCATAATTTAAATTAACTATAAATTATTTTGCTGTAATTTAAACACACACACATTTTTATTCTTTCTTATTTTAACATATACTTAGATTATACTGTTAACTTTATCCTTATGTTCCATTCTTATGTCTGTCTTATTTTTTTTTTTTTAATTTACATAATACCAACATAGTGGAGGCATTTATTATTTAGATCGTCTGCATGTGGTGTATGAGTGAACAGCTTTGTTTAAACTTTTTTATAGGATTTTTGCTCATTAACCCCTTACCCAGTTCACTTCATGTTTGGAAATGGTGTAGTCCCATTGTCTCAGCCCTTAGGTGGGGACATTGGATTAGTAATTGGGATGCATTTTTGTGCACCATATTATTGTTAAAGTATTTTTCATTACTTACATTTTCATAATCCTTTTCCAATATTTGGATTATAACATCATCACATGCTTCCATTCTTTAAAAACCACTCCTGCCTGTGGGAGGGACCATGGGATCAAGAATTATATCAAAGACTCATTGAGGCTAAGGTTTTCTTCTCTTTTATTTGCATAACTCTTTACCCAGTTTACTTCATATTTGAAATATCCTGTTCTATTAATGCCATATCTGCCCGGGGATTGAAGTTTTGGTTAAAGTCTTTTGGTGTGATTAATTTTTCTGTAACCATATATTTGATATTGGAGTGTTATATCATGACACAGTATTCAGTATCCTCCAGCTAATCAATTTTGATCTGGAAATATTTTTTTTAAGTTTTTCTTCACTTCTGTTTCAATAACGATTTCATATAATCACAAACTAATTTTATGGATTTTACTAATACTATCCCCAAGGACCACTTTCATAGCCTAAGTGGTTAGTCTAGCATCTGCCTCGGATGCAAGAGGTTGCGGGTTCGAACCCTAACAAAATCTTATAAAAATGGTACTAGCAACAGCATTAAGGGGTTAGTGTTAGGACTAGTCGGACTGTTGCCGGGATGATGTGACTGTGCGATTTGATGCTGCATGTCTGTGGCATGATGCCCCTGTGCAGACATCATAGGGATGTGATTGAAAAATTATTAAATCGACATTAAAAATCCAAATCACACAAATGCATGCATGCACATTTGCACACACAGACACACACACACACAGTCTTGAGTTTGCTATGCCTACAATTTTGCATGCAACATTCTGTCCATAAAAGTCAATTGACATTTGGTCTAAAATTGTTCATATTCCAAATATTTGTGCTTAAAAATCAGCTAAAAATTATGATCAGTATCTTTTACTTGTCGATAAACTTCCAAAATAATAGGAATTACAGATATAAGATAAAGTAAGTTGTTCAAAGTCTTGTACATTTATCTAATATTTAGTATCATGACTGTACTAGGACATTTTGTGTCAGCGTACTGTTTCTTGATGATTTGCTACATATTCTTCTCATGCACTAAGATGTTTTGAGTTTCATTAATTTGTCAAATGCAAAGTGATTCAATTAAATTGTGATGCACTTTTCTCAAAGGTATTAAGCAAAAGAATTCAACTGAAAGAGTGTTATGTGTCAACATATCAGACCCTCTTTTTTCCTAGCAAAGCAAGACATTTATGTATTATTTGATGGATCAGATTAAACTTATTTTTAGTTTATTGTATTCTGAGGTCATTAAGTCCATCTGCCAAGTGTCAACTTTTGTTTAAGGATTTTTGTATTGTTACAACTCTATGGTCTTAAAATAAGTAATAGAAAAGAGTGTGAAGCAACAAGCTTTATTTCCCAAGAATACGAAGTGAAAATATAAAATAGCTTACAGTATTGCAAATTATATCCCAAAATTTTTTTATGCAAGTCATAATCAGTAAGTTCTTTAGTGGTATCCCAAATAATTTCCAGTGTGGCTGGTAGTCTCAAATGTACTCAAAAATGTACTAATGTACCAATGGCCTCAAGTGTAATGATGTGCCACAGTATCACAATAATGTAATCCAAGGTTTCCATGTGTGAATTTACTATAATTCCAAAGTAATGTCTCTGTCCAAGAATATTATAATTATAGATGAGCACTTTTTCCAGTGAATATGTAATTTTAATAAATAACCCCATAGAGTGTATTGCTTTTTAGCCCTTCGCTACGCATGTAGCAAAGTTACACAGTGCAGCTGCTACTCATAGGCCTGTTAAGCAGTAAAGTGTATGTTACGTTTAACAGCAATTTTAACCATTTTACATTTTTGGTACACATATATTATGTATGGAAAGATTTAAGAGTAGTAATGAGGTCATTATTTTCACATTTTAATGAAGTGGTATATCATATATGCAGTGATGTCCACCATTAAAAGTTCATTTACGGTTTCAAACTGATTTTATGCAGAAAATAAACAAATACTGCCTTTAAAATCTCCATTTATTTAATAAAGGAAATCAAAGAGAAAGCGCTCTTCACCGATCATATTTTTAAAATCAAATTACTTTTTGCATATTGATGTTTAAATTTCGAAACAGAATTTGGTATATTTTCATCATAGCACAGTAGGACCAACTTCATGAAATCAAGCAGTGATATCTTGCTTCGGAAAAGGGTTAATGGTCAGTTAACTATTAAAACTTGCCTGTGTCTGTCTGTCCATTGGCAAAGGTTGTTTTTTATCTATATTTTTCCTAAGCTATTTGTAGGATTGCCATGAAATTTTACACACATATTCATCCCAAGATTTGGTTGGTCCTGAATGAAAATTGTGCCACAGTGGCTATATTGAAAATGTTGTTTCCACAATGCCTCTTGAATTGAAGGTCAGATGATTGTGGGTTTTTCCCTATGTCTTTTCTTGTGATGTTTAGTTGGGCCTAGATGGTTCCACTTTGACATCCATTATGGCCATCGTGTCAGGCAACTTGAATATTGTTACTCCTGGATGGATGGTGATGTTGACACAGGGTTTTCACCAAAAGACTTCTTGTGATGACATGTGAGTTGTAACAAAAATCATGCTGATGTCATATCATAAATGGACAGCATAGCAACAGTATGAAAATATTGTTGCTACTGATCCCTAGGGGTGCAACAACATATCCCAAACTATATTGCACTATAAACAACCCATATTGCAATACAGTAACAATTAACATAAACAATAAAATAATCACTAGAATATTTACTACTTGAAAAATACAATATCTCTTAAGTAATATGTGACCGTGTAAGACTTCAAATGACAGTCAGATGAATATAAACTTACATGGCAACCATTATTCTTTTTTTCCCACTAAATTACGCCTTACACGTAAATGTATCCGGATTACGCTTTTTCTGTATATCCTGCTCCAAAAAATTTAATAATTTCTCATTTTTATTAACATCCCAATAATTCCATGGACCATATTCTATAAAAGAAAGCTTCTACCCAACTATGAGAGAAGAGAACACTTGTCCGTAGTCTAGCATGCACTCTCCTAATGGTGTGTTCTATTTATAGCAGCTGCCCTATTTCCAAGAAACATACTTTCAAAACTTTTGAGCTTTGTTTCTATTTATAGTAGCTGCATAGCTTAGTTGGTAAAGAACAGACTGGTTTGCTAATTTTAATATTTGCTCTCAGATTCTTTGTTTCATTTCATATCTGGTACAGAGCCAATCTGTTGGGATCTGGCACTTAAAAGTCAAGTCAGATTTATTTAAGTTGATGTGTATTAAGAGATAAAATGTTTTTTAAAAAATAATTTCACAGGTGGATTAGAAATAAAAAAAAAAACAAATTCAGAAATGAATACACAAATTACATACAGCTTTCCATTTTAATGCAGCTTCATGCCCATTCCAGGTTGTATAGAAAGGATTTTAATATTGATCCTGGTAGTAATACAAAGAAACTTTGAATAACTAACTCCAGCAATAAGGTAACTTCTTTTTTTACAGCAGAACTATATTGTGGACACAAATTTTATAAATGCCGGGGCATTTACCATGTTCTTAATCAAACATATACTACCCCTAGCGGTAGAAGATTACGTTGGTCTTTTGTTCAAATGGATGTTTCCTGATTCCAAAATTGCCAAAATATATGCATGTGCAAGAAGAAAATCATTGAATATTGTTAGGTACATGTATTTAAAAGGAGATACTAAATCACATAAAATTGCAGATTCCATGAAAATTGGGCTGTTTGGTATTGCCACAGACAGGAGTAGTGATTATGATGACAAAACATTTTTCTCAGTCTGTTTAGGAGACTTTTACAATGAATAGGGTAAAGTCTGAGTACTCTTCTTTAATTAACAGAATTAAAAGTATAGATTCCACTGGAAAAAGCAGTTTTTATGTGCTTGATAATGCTTTGAATAAACACAAGTTGGCAGAACTGTATGGGGTTTTCAGCTGATAAAGCATCAGTGATGACTGGAATTCATAAAGGAATTGCATTCTATATTTTGAAAATGTCTCCATCAGTGTTCATATCAGGTTGTCCCTGCCATTTGATGCACTTTACTGCAGCTGATAAATCAGAAGAACTTCTGAAGTATCAAGTTCGTATAATACCTGACAATCTACTTTCTGTTGATAGAGTTGATCTGTAATGGCACCTTATTTCCCAGCTAAAGACCCAGTAACTGGAAGATATAAATTTTCTCTTCTTTTTTAGGTTATGAAGGGACTATTGTTTCTTTACCATTCTAATGCTGACTGTGAGAGATTGTTCAGTATTGTTAACAAAAATAAAACCAAATTTAGGTTCAGGCTCTGTAACCGAGCACTTGGTGGTCTACTTTGTGCAAAATATTCATAGTTTCAGTTGATACAAAGTGTTTTGAAATGCAGTATGAGTCTGTTGCTTTGTAATGCTAAAAGTGCTACATATGAAAACTTGAAGCGATTTCTGATGTTAAAATACTAAAGGGGTAAATAAATCATTTTGGACATATGCAAATTGAATTTTATCGTGTTATATGTGGATTTATCTTTTTCTGCTCAAATTACTCTTTTTGTCCATTTGGATTTCACTTTTTCCACCCCAAGGGTTGGCATGTATGTAAACATTAAACAAGTCTATAAACACCTGGAATCAGAAAAATTATCAGCAAATAAAAATCTCTGCCATTTCTAGCTTGTATTTTAAAATTCCCATACAATACTTTCTTTCTTTTTTTGTTGGGAATAATTTCAAAATCCATTTTGGAAAAAAACTACTTTCTGAAAACAAAAATTCAGGTCTACATGCCTGTCATTTAAGTTAACAATTAGTCGATGTTATCATTATTTGGAGACAAGAAAAATAAGTTGATATGATGTAAACACTTTGATATGACTGACCATGATTTTCAGATGGAAAACATTGATGCAGCTGCTGTTTGGTAAATGTTTTGCTGTCTTTTTATTCTTTAAATTGAAAATATCATAACAGCAGATGTTGCATGCTTTGTTATAGATGCATTCTGGGCATTTGAATACAAAAATAAATTATTTTAGAGGAATTGGTATATTTATGAACACAGACTCTTGATTTCTGTTCAGTTAGTTTCAAAAACAGAATATAAATATTTGAGGTAAAGTGATGTTTATAGATTATTATTTATAACTGGAAAATAAATCACCTGGTCTTAACTTGCCAACCCAAAATTCAATTTTGCCTTTATAATGGTATATACATATTGGTTTACATTCTTCTGCAATCTCATGAAAAGCATGCATGTAGGAAAAAAAAGAAAATATGGTTCTTGAATTAAATTGGAAAATTGTGTGGTATACACAGATTTGTTGGATGAAAACATGACTGTGAAAAAATTGTGGTACAAAATACTACAATATGGTATGCATGTATATTGCCAGAATAGCAAAACACATTGTACCAGTATATCAGTTATTATATCCTTGCACCCCTACACATCTCAAATGAATGGTCATAGCAGCATGGGGTTTTAACTTAAAGACTTCTTATAACATCTAGCTGATCCTAATTGAAAATTGTGCTGATCTGACATCTAAAATGGCCACCAAAGTAACCATTATAAAAATCTTTTTATTGTTACTCCCCATTGTTGTAGAGTCATATGAACATGTAGGTTTGAGCAAAAGGCTTGTTCTGATTTGTTGGCTTAAAATGAAAACAGCCAATTTGAAATTCAGCATGATTGCTATAGCCACCATCTTGATATAAACAGAATTATATCAGAATATTGTTTACACCAGGGGACTTCTTATAATGTGTACTTTGTCCTAAATGAAAATCATGTTGATCTTGCATCCAATGTGGCTGCCATGATGGCCATCTTCAAAATCTTGGTATCATTACTACTAAATGGATGGTCATACTGACATGTAGGGTTTTAATCAGAAGAATTCTATTGATATATGGCTGGTTCTAAATGAAATGGTGCTGATTAGACATCTAATATGGCCACTTGATAGCGATTTTGAAAATCGTTACTTATATTGACACTGGGTTTTCGCCAATATCTAATATCTAGTTGGACATAAATGAAAATGAAGATCTTCATCTGCTGCCACAGTGGCAATTTAAAATTTTGTTGTAGTTCAAGATTATCAGAGATAGTGTCAACATTGGCAGCTAATTGCACTGAGATATTTCACTAGATTTATGAGAGGATCATTGTAGTGCTCTCAAAACTTTTTACTTGGGATCTCTTTTTATGTAGCTCACTCACGACCAGAGCAGCTGTGTGTTCGAATCTTGCCCTGAACAGGTGGGTTGGTTGCTGGGTGAGTTTTTTGGCAAGATGCTTTACTCCAGTTGTCTTGGCATGATATAACCTTTCATACATTAATCTGCAGGTGATTGAGATCTATTGGTCAGTAATTCCTTATTATCTGTTTATAGTAATTATATTAACTGTAATTAACACATTTCCAAGAAAGCAAACAGGTTTCTTGAATTTGAATCAAGGTGTCATAGATTCATTATATTTTGATGTTTATCTAGGTAGCAAACCATTCTATATTGAAAAAAATCTTGGCACCAAAATATTAAGCAAAACAGGCTTTATTGATGTGACTTGTGGATGTTTTATGAATGAAACATGTTAGAGGAGATGGATTTTATTAAAGTGAAGATATTGCATACGAAAAATGACAAATAGCACTTTACAAATTTTCAAAAAGGAATTTGAAGTTATATAATCCAGCATTCAGAATTCGGATTTATGACTACTCAGTGAAAGACATGTAGACTACTTAAAGGGACTGTTGTGTATAAATATGTTATCATTTTTTTTGTCTATTCTCATGTCTGCCTTGGATGTGGAAGCTTGCAGTTTGGAACACTGAGTCATGCCAAAGACTTATAAAAATGGCAAATGCCAGTTGCCTTGCTTGGCACTTAGCATTAAGAGGTTAATGTTAGGACTGGTCAGCCTGGTGTCAAGATAATGTGGCTGGATGGGACATGATGCCCCATTTCTGCAGCTTGATGCCCCAGTTTTACATTCAATATAATTTCCCTTTGACATCACTATAAACTGTCTCGCTGCAAACATCCTAGCGATATGACTGAAAAAGTATTAAAACTACATTAAAAATACAAAATGCACACACACTGTATACATGTATTAATCTAAATAGATTTTTCCAATTTGTGAAAAGAATTTTAACTGCATATCCAGGTTAGTAGCAAAAATAAATGTATGTTTTCACATGGTTTTCTGTAATTAGGGCATGTAATATATAGATTACTCTTTTATGCTCAGATTTTGCCAAATTTAGGCCTATATCTCACTGGAGATTTGCATGTATGAACTTAAAATAAAGCAGCTTAGGTTCATATTTAATTTCTCTTTGATTGAGTATTGATAGGTACCTGGTAGACATTTCCTAAAATTTTGTATTCTTTAGGTAGATGTAGATATGGTAATAGATATCTAATTCTAGTTATTTTTCTAGTATGCAATTCTATAAACTTTAATTAATTAGTATAGCTCTTCTTGTTTAGATGGCATAGTCTCTAATATGTTGTAATAGAGGCACCTATTTTTCCCAAGATAATGGTATGCATTTTTGTTCAAGCGATAGGAGACAAAATTAAATGCATTCAGACACCAGCAGCTGTTTCAGGAGAGGAAACAGAATGGTTACAAGCTACATGATTGTATAAATTGAGACAGCTGAAAACTGGTCTTTGAAAAAAAAATTGGTTTGGCAGGAATTCTTTCTGTGAATAATGGGGAGATTCTGAAGCAAGATAAACTACTTAAGCTGCTCAAAGCTTTTGGTCATTACTTAAATTCACTGACCGCTGTTAAAATGTATTCTCTCTTACTAGGCCTTATTAGATCAAAAGGAAGTAAGAAAAGCTGAGTGTTCAATGTTACAATTGGACTGCTACATACCAATGTCATAATATATATTTTTTTTACGGTTGGTGGTGCAACAACTGGTTGTGCAAGCTACCATTATTTTGAAGAAACAAGGACACTTGAGTGATACTAGTGGTAAACATGTCTCAAGGATATTTGTATGGTTACTGTAGAATATATGATAAAGTAAAATGGTAAAAATTTTTGCTTATAATGGCACATTGTGGAAGCTACAGTTTTGTTGAAATGACACAATATTTGAGTGACATTAGATGTGAACACTTCTCAAAAGCTGTACAATAATGTTTTAGTAAAATACATTTATACAGTTATAAAGATTTAAATGCTTGATTATCCTATATACTGTTACTCTCTTATGAGTCCAGCTGCAAACTGCACAGACCCAGATCTGCATGGCAGATCTGGCAGTTTGTAAGGAGTAATCAGTATATCATACATATTGCAGGTGCATTATGTTACAGCAAATCATAATCTTTGTTAATTGCAGTGGACCCTACATATAAGTGAGTATATAGAATATTTTCTGTAAATGTTATTTTATCCACTGGAAAGTTGCTCAGTCAATGCATTGAAAAAAAAAGAACTGATCAACAAGCAAGATGCATCTGGTCGGATTTGTTTTATATAGCTGCCAGATTTTTTTTTGGGGGGGTATCAAGTTATCACAGTCAATGCATTGAAAAAAAAGGACTGATCAACAAGCAAGATGCATCTGGTCGGATTTGTTTTATATAGCTGCCAGAAGGTGGGGGGGGTATCAAGTTATCATGAAATGAGGCCTTAAGGTTTGTTGGGTATAGTGTTTATGAAGCGCTTTTTGCATTTGAGGCGGTAGTGGTTGGTGTGGCTTGCTGCCTGTTATTTTATTATTTACTAGCTGTTTACTGATTACATCAACACAGTTATGAATATTTCCAACTGGTATTCAATTATTTTTAGTTGTGTGTGTGTGTGATTTGGATTTTTAAGGTAACTTGAACAATTTTTCAGTCATACTGCTACAATATCTTTATTGTGGCAGTTTATAATGATGTCTAGCACTCTTGCCTGTGCTGCAGACAGCATGATGTCACTTTGAGTCACATTCAGACAATCAACTTTGAGTCACATTCAGACAACCATGCCAACCAGTCCTAACACTAGCCTCTTAATACAGAGTGCCTAGCGAGGCAGCTGTTAGTACCATTTTTATAAGTTTTTGGTATGACTTGGCCGGCATTCTAACTTTTTTGTTCCTTTTTGATACAAGTATATATATATATATATATATATATATATATATATATATATATATATATATATATATATATATATATATATATATATATATATAATATATTCAGATCATTGCCATTTCACATGTCTGCTGGGTTGAGTCATTCATGTCAGTATTTTAAACACCCACTTGACATATAAAAAGATTCAGTCTTAAACTTTGTGTGCTGTCATTCATTACATGGTATTAAAGCAGTTGCTGAGTATATGAAAGACTAAAATTGAATGTAATGTAAATATGTCTTTTATTTTGAATCATCTTTGCTACTGATAAAGTAACCTTTTCCATGTTCCAGAAGGTCTTAAGGCTGTAATTGCAAACCATTTGGTTTGGCTAGGAAAGGTAAGTTATGTTAAACATGGGTTGTACTGGTTAAGCAATTTGAGTATTATATTCTGTATGGAATGAGGCATGAGGAATTGCTACAGAGTTGTAAACCATTTAGCCATACCTTCCCAGTATACAAGGTAATCAAATAAGTGTCAAGTTTTACTCATCAATCAAAGTGTTAGGCCAGACAGCCAATCAGATCCAGTATTTAAAAGGCAGCTCAGTTAGGATGGATTCTGGTTGAAGCTTTGTAAATATTTAAAGTACTGTAGATAAGGATATACTTTAATCCATAATACAGCTTTAGAAATTGACCCTACAGGATATAATATTGGATCACTTTACTTACTGAATCATGTAACAAGATACCTTTTAACTATAGTATTTCACATAGAAAAGTGTCAGTTTTAGTGATAGGTTTCTAAAAAATGTAAAGTACCATGTTGCATAAATTATACTGAGGTAGACAATATTTATATTTGTATTTCAAGTTCGTATATTTATATTTGTATTTCAAGTTTGTATTAATAACCTACATATTCTGTTTCTGTAATCATAAAAGTCAATTTTAAGCAGCTCCAGAACATATTCACTTAATATGAAATTCACTTCAAAAGGTTATTATTATTTGTGAATGGTCATATCTTTATTAATTTTACTGACTTTGGTTTAGGTTGCATTGGAAGTACATGAATTAAAAATATATAGCAGAAGAGTAAGTACTAGTTACTGTTTGGACGTAAGTGTACTGTTCTTACAAACAGAAATTTTAATGTTCTACTCTGTTCATGTGATGGGATTTTGATTGGTGATGTATATTGATGCAGATATGTGAAAAAGTGCTTCATATATCTGAAGATATATGAAACAATTCCTTTTGTAATTCTTTGTGATTCATTTCAATTTTCATTTCCCATCCATTCTTCAGCTCAATGACTGAAAAAAGAGCCATTCCAATGTCTGAAAGATCAAGATGACAAAAGCATTAGTTTTTGGACAAACAAACATTAAAATATAAATTTTCAAACTTAAAATGATGCAGTCTCTGCCCAGAGCTCCTTTTAGAAGAAAAACACAGCAAAGTTCAAGGTATGGGGTTCTCTACCAATAAAATAGACTCATTCATTTTTTTTCCAATTTCTATGTTCTTATTTTTTACCATTATGGTACTTATGTGCAAACATGTGGCCATTGCTATGAGTTGTGTTGCTGATGAGTCTGATTAAGTGTAATCCAACAGTCCACATGCAGTCCACATGCATCCAAAATGACTGATCCTTGGGAGACACATGTGGATGGTAGAAATATTTGCCAAAGATTTTTATTAAAGACATTTTTGACTTTCATTTCTCAAAACTAGTAATGTTGTGTTAACTGATGGACATATTGATTATAGGTGAATCCATTTTGAAAATTTATTGATATAGATCGAAACTGTGAATTAGTTTGCTCAATGGTTTTAAATTATTTATGATACAGCGTATAAACAACTCAATTTATTTTTCTCACCAGGATCATAGCGCTATGATGTTGTTTGTTTTGCAGTCATCTGTACTAAGTCTGCAGCCATTTACCAAAATGCCTAATATGCATATGGTTGACTGAAGCAATTTAATCAAAATAATTAGAAACTTTGTCCCTATCTACTCATTATGCTTGCTGAACAGCTGGAAGCTCTTTGTAATGTGCATTCGTTTACCTCATTCAGATTGAAATTGCTTCATTTGCTCAACATTTTTGTACTGTTTATTATATGGCATTGGTTTGTAAAGACTTGTTTGTTTTGAATATATCTGACAATTTAAGTAAACCATCCTTAGAATAATTATGATGCTTTTGACTGCTGCATACATGTGCATACGGATATGTACATGATGAAAAAGTTTGATAATGAAACTAGACAGTCAGACTGGACATGCATGTAGGAAATGTCAGTTGTACAATGACCATTTGAAATGGTGTTTTTGTTTTTTTTAAAAAATAAATTTTAATCCAAGGTGTTGTTCATAGACATGATTTTCAAAAATAAAAATTTTAATTTAAAGAAGTTCTCAACATTATCAATAAATGAACCTAACGTGTAATGTTATGTAAGCTGTAGCCATTTGTCATCAATTGTTTTGCTTTTTTCCTAGCAATATCACTTTCAATATATTACATACATTTTAGAAAGATGAAAACATATCCTTCTGAACAGTTTTTAAAAGCAGGGATGTTGAAATAAATAATTTAGTTGGAATGGATAGTTCCTGCATTACCAACAGCCATATGCATATTTTACAAGTGATGCTCAATGTATGCTATTGATGCTTCCTTAGGTTATGGTGTTAATCAAAAGTAATTGTGCTCTTTTAGTGAGTGATGAGTTGCTTGTGTATGCATGTGTGTGAGCTTTGTGGATTCACAACACATGGCACCAGTAAGGGCATAAAATGAGCAGTCATGCAAATTGAATGTTGTTTCTTCAGAATAAGTGACATTATGAAAATTTGTAAATTGGATAGGCATATAGTAAGCATCTCTCTATGTTTATCAGCTTTGTGAAAGTTAAGGTAAACTTACCTAAGCTTTTTACATATGTTAATGGTGCAGACTTAATTGCACAGTGTAACTTCATCTTCTTATCACTGCACATGGGAGCCTAAGAGTGTATTTCACCTTTTAGTGAAACCACCTTATAACATAGTAATGATACATAAAATATTACTACCACTTCATGAAATGGCAGGGCTTGAAATTTAAAACTAATCTGCTATCCTGTGAATGTTGATTTTGCTCATAGATCACTAAAAGCCAGCCTTTACTAATCCATTAGGGCTGTACAAATTGCAACCAGTTTCCCTTTATAACAATTAAGAATTTGAGAAGTAGCCATGAGTCAGAACATCTTTTTAATGTTTAATTGATTTGTTTATTATGTTAAATGAGTACCTACCAACATCACAAATGGATAGGTTTAAAACCATTCAACCACTCATTAAGTAAATTAGTGTAATTATTGTTAAAACAGTCTTTTCACACATATAACTAGACTGGTGTACTGATCCCATCCCACATTGGTATCATTCCTAATGATGAAAAAAATTATGGGTTACAGACTAATTTAACAAATCAGATAAGGTCTCATTTGCCAAAACCTTCATAAATTGTTCCACCAATCATGCAATCTAAGCTCCCTACTCATTAAAGCATAGAGATATGTGAAATCAGAATAAATTTGGGTCCTACAAAGAAGAGCAAACGGTGGCATCTTTGAACAAGGACATCTTGAAGAAGCTTGCACATGAACTTTAACATTTCCTGTGTCTTGTTCAAGAAATACAATTGTTATTATTTGAATTGATGCTAAATAACTTGTTAATGTTGAATTAGTAACTGAACTGTCATCTTTAATTTAATTAATTTTGGGCAGGATCAGCTAATAATTATAAAGTTGATCCAGCAGGTTAGTGAAATAAATCCTAATATCCAGTCTTGGCCATACTTACCTTATAATGAGTAGTGTTATAATGAAGGGCCTTATAGTGTAGAAGTCCTGTTTTATTTAACTGATTCTCAATATTTCATATGGATCATATCAGTAGACCTATGATATATGGTTGACAAGCAGTAAAAGTGTGTGCTAAAAATTAGTTGATAAAGATAATAACACAGATGATCACAAGGAGAAACAAACATCTAAAAGAGAGTTTACAGAGTGAAATATTATTGCTGTTGTTTCTATATTGCTTTCATGCTGTACTATTGGTACCTGCCATGTACTTAGTATCACTCCTTATCAAACTACTAACTTCACCAGTTATGTAACAGTACAAGACAATAAATAATTTGGTCACTCAGATTGTAGAGTTTATTATATTGTTTTGTGATATATTAATACTAGTTGTCCTTTTGTCTTGTATCAATATAGTTTCATGCCAATTTCTTCTTTGTTTCATGTTTGGTTATTTCAATTTTATGATGTAACATGAACCATCAAACCCTAATCATTGACCCACATTTTGGATTCCAGGAAGAAAGGAATTATATTTAATTTAAGTATTTATCCTTATTAAAGAAGCTTCTATTTCTCAACAGTATAAGTCTTGATTTAAAGAAATTGGTTTTCTTAATTATACCATAAATAATTAAATTAGATCATGTTTAATAATTTGATTTGTTTAAAAAGGTTGATATAAACAATGAAGATAATAAATGTGACCTTTGGAGAGAAAGTCACAGAAAGGAGACAAATAAAATTTGTTTTATTCTTTAAATCCCTCACCCCATTCTGTATGTATGTATGTATGTATGTATGTATGTATGTATGTATGTATGTATGTATGTATGCATTCATGTATGTATACAACATTTTTAACAGCACATCAGCACAGTAGTGGCTATATAGTTTGATTTTGAATATTACCAACTGATCAGCATGTGACAGTTATACTGGTGTGTCACTTTTCAAGGCACTTTACTTTTGATTGCCTTGTTGCTAAATAACCTGATTGTTTTGCTGTGTTGTAAAAGCACAAACTAAACCAAGCCCTTTTAATGAATAATTTATTAGAACATAAATGTTAAGCAAAAGCAGTTGCTATTTATTGGATATAATGAAGATATTGTTATTAAGGTAAGATTACAAGTACATACTAAATAACAGCAATGGTTTACATGTACTGTAGTAAATTACAACAATTGTTTATAATTACTGAAGGGAAACTTCACAAGTTTTGATGTTTTCTCAAAACAGATCACTTCTATATTGACATTGTAGGATAGTGGTCTGCACATAAAATTTAATTGCCTCTGAAATTGAAGAGCTTGATGAAATGTCAGTCTACCATATTCACCTAGGAAACTAAAGATTTGACAACATATGTGCTCCAAAAAGCACAAGCAATATCACGTTTTTGTAAAAACGTATTAAAAGTTTGATGAAGAATTTTACTTAGTTCAATTATAATTATAGCATATATTAGAATGACCTTAGCAAGTCATGAAAATAAGTAGTTGAGCTAATTGGTTGGAACTATTTTAATACTTTTAACATACAGATGTGTCCCCCGAGCTGGTTAGCATGGGATAATATCCAAATTTGGATAGTAAATGGCCTTATAGCAGAATCGCTTATTTAGCAACCGCTCTGGTGGCCTAGTAGTTAAAGCGAACACCTCGGATGCGGGAGGTCGGGAATTTGATCCCAGGTCGAGTCATACCAAAGACTTACAGAAACAGTACTAACAGCTGCCTCGTTTGGCGCTCAGCATTAAGAGTTTAGTGTTAGGAGTAGTTGGTCTGGTGTCAGGATAATGTGGCTGGGTGGGACATCATGCTACACGTCTGCAACATGATGCCCCAGTGCTAAAGATCACACTGCAGACATCATAGTGATATGACTGAAAAATTGTTAAAGCTGCGTTAAAAATCACAATCACAATCACATCACTTTTTTAGCAACTATAATGGTGCAGAGTGTACATAAGATTCAAGTTGACTGAATGTATCAGAATTTATTTGAGTGCATATAATCAAGGAAATGTCCCATCATAAATTTGTTGTACATATTATTGCTTCTTTGTTATAGTTTAATCCTGTTATTGTCAGGTAACATTGATACAGTGTTTTTGAAACTATCTGCTGGAATGTACATGCACAACAATAATTAACACATTTAATGTAAAAATATAACAGTAATGCATGTAAAACAGGAGAGAACGGTATTGGAAGCATACATATATAAACAAATCTTATGATAAAATTCCGATGAATATTTTATGCTCAAATAAGTAGTTCTAGACATACGTTGTATACTTATCACAATCAGTTCTAGTAGGTTCAGCTAAGCTGTATGTATGTCCATTCTGACGGATTCTGTTATGTCCATTTCTTCTGAGCAAAGTGTCAAACTCCTTGCGGAAGTTATCATTTAGCCATCCATACAGACATGGGTTGATGCAAGCAGAACTCATAGCTAAAATCTTTAGTAACAGGTCAATGAATTTGAAATAACTTCCTGACACAAGTTGTTGATTAAATTCAGAGATTACAATAAATAAATTCCAAGGAAGCCAGAAGAAGGAAAATAACAGAACAATGGATATCAGAATTTTATTTGTTCGGTGATTCCTTCGCCTTTCATTCTTCTTCAGCGGTCTATTTCTCAAGACGGTGCTGATGCGGAAGTAAATAATACTTGTTGCAACTAGTGGAAAAAAGAAATTCAGAATGAAGATGGAAACTGTGTATGCATGTTTGGCCTGATTAGACTCCCACAGTTCAATACAATATTGTTTATAGTATCGAAGTTCAGGGATGTTAATCTCTTGATATTTGGTGTGAATCATGATTGGCACTGCCAACAATGTTGTTAAAATGGCAGTAAATATTATCAATCCAACTGCCATCATTTTTGGCATTCGGGGTTTGAATGGATGCACAATTAGAACATACCTGTCGATTGCTATCATTAGCATCGATGTAGAAGAAACAAATATTGGTACTCCAAAAGTAGGCATGATCACTTTGCAGAGTGTTTCACCAAAGGCCCATGAGTCAGTCAGCTGATAATGCAATTGAAATGGTAGGTTAAAAATACACATCATAATATCAGAGATTGCCAGTCCAACAATAAAAATGTTAGTTACTGTCTGTAAATGCTTATTTTTGAGCAAAACACAAACAATAAGAAGGTTTCCAAGGAAACCAATTAGTATGACAATAGAATACAAGACAATAAAAAAGATTCGCCAATGTTTTTGTTTTACAATGTCAAGTTCCTCCGATAGGCCATATGTGAAATTTTCCACTATTTGCCAGTGTTGCATGATTTCCTCCTCAGTCATGTTTGCCCAGTCAAGGCTTAGCGAAACTTTTGTTATACCCATAGGCTCATCTGAGGATTCCCTAGTCTCTTCTGACATGGTAACAGCTTGGTCAGGTGAATACATTTGTCACTTTGCAGCACACAACCTCTTTTTCAAAGCTGTCCAAATAGGTATGAATGGTTACTGTTTGAAACAGCTTCTATGCTTTATCCCAGAAATTGATATTTTTTTTTCTTCAATAATAACATATCACACATTAATTCAGGGAAATTAAACTTCCATTTATCGAAAAGCAAGCAACAGTTGTTATTTATCAATTTTGATTTCGGTCTCTGATCATTGTAGATAAAAGAAAGGGCAAAAATCACATCTTGATTAATTTTGTATCCTGCAACAGATTGAAATGGCATCAACATCTGTTTGTTGTCCACTGTCTAGAAATTATTTGTGTATATCATTTATTATAGCCTTACAAATGTTAAATCTTTTACAAACACTTTTTTGTGGAAGTCTTTCCTTTGAGTCATTGTCTGTAGCTAAGATGCATTATGGATATGAAAGCTGTCTAATATATTTTTTAAATATATCAGAATATGTCCCTAGTCAGTTATTAATTGAATGGCATTTATTAAGGCATTAACAGTAGTAACAATGTTATTTATGTAATGTCTTTAGATAATTGTAATGTTAGTGCAGAGTTCTAATATTTAATTTCAAATATAACCTTTTCCTTGAAGCTTAGCTAATGTCCTTTCCTTTGATAAGATGCCCTGCATGTTTCAACAATCTTCCTATAGCTGTCCTATAATCAGAATCAATATGGGTGGTTGACGCTTATGAAGCCTTTTGAATTCACTCAGGAACAAACCTCCACTTATGAATGACTATCGGTTGTGAAAGGCCATGAATTATGTCTAGGATTGAAAGCTTCTCTGCTGATGGCAGCTTCTCTAGTTTCTTCCTGACTACCAAGTCACACCCACTTTACTGAAAAGAAACCAAAAAACAAAAAAAAACGAAAGTAATAATGTTTATGTACAATATATCTCATATGGGTTCTTATAGGATCAACTTCAACACCTGGTAAATAAAAAGACATTTATATATCCCACTGCTTGCTTACTGCTTACAGTGGGGCATCATTATTTCATCCAAACTGCAGAGCAAGAATATGCAACCCTGCCCCCAAACTCAGCACAAATGAGATCTGTCTAGTATATTTATATGCATATGTTGATGAAATGATTAGAATATCTGGACATTAAAGCAGTTGTTTTTTTTTCTCACATTTAAACTTTAGCATTATTTGACAAAAATCTTGTTGGCGAAATGAGGCAAAATTCGCTATGGGTAGACAAATGAAAGTAGGTGTGCATTTTTATATGCATACTGTACAATCAGGATAATAAGGATATATATTTATTGTAGAACCTGCCCTGGCAGTTGATCATGACAATATTGGTGTTCATGGGTGAGACCATAAATTCATCCCCCCTCAGATTAAGGCCTGTGTTAAACTGTTTTTAAAGTCAAGGTCACTTTAATTTTTCCAAATTGAGCTCAATGTTAAAGGTTTTTAAAGGAAGTCCAGCATTATTATTTTTTAAAAATTTATGGCAAAGTGTAAAAGATTTTAAAATTAAGTCTAATGTTAAAATTTTTTTAATTAAGCTCAGGTTAAAGATTTTAGGATCAAAGTGTACAATGTTTTTTAATTAAGCTAGATTTTATTTCTTGTAAAAGTTACACTTAGTGTTAAAGGTCTTTAAAATAAACTAAATGCTATTTTTAAATTGTGCTTAATGTTCAAGTTTTTTTTAACTTTTTATCTCAATAAAAGGCAGGCTCAAGAAAATTTTAATTTTTTTTAATTAGTGAAGGCTGCTTGCAATTTTTTATTACACATTTTGAACGTGAGATGCATCACAGTTAGGGGTTAAAAAGGTAGGACTGCTATGGACTAATACTTGAGATGCATAACCTACAATACAATACCATGCAAATTTTGACTAGAGAAGCAAATGACTAATATTTATTTTCATGGTTGTTGATTATGAAATGTAAATTTTTAAGGTAGATATAATTTTATTTATTGATTTTCCATTTACTTTGTCAAAGTATTAAAACAGTATAATTAACCATTCACTGATTTAGTGATGGACAGTACAATAGTATATCCATAATCAAAGTTCAGCTTCATGTACATATACAATTTTCATATTCATGCTTATCAACCTAGTTTACAGTAATATTACATAAAGATAATAGGTCTACAAAAGGCAAAATAGCAGGATGGAAAAGGCAGTAACATGACAAGGTGCTTTAAGTGAATAAAATGCTATGTGGATGCTTATTGAAGAATAGACTCATCATTACAAGAGAGAAGTTTACCTCAGCAGTGTTTCACTTTACCCTGATTTGTGCATTCCCAAATCTTTAATTTGATTCCCATTTCCAACACCAAACACAAATTAGTTGAGATTTGAAACTCTCTAATTCAGGTACTGGTAGATTTTTATGTGACCAGTGTGTGATAAATAGTAGGCAGATCAGAATTCTTAAAAGCTGATTTAAGAACAGCAGGTTTTGATTTAAGTATTAAAGAGATATTTTAAAAATGAAATAGGATATGAAGTCTTTATTTCGAGTTTAAAATGGCAGCCACTAAGATGTGACCTAAAAGATGAGACCAATCACACCAGTGTATTAGTTGAAAGAAAAACAACTTAAACCTTGTTGTTGACCTAACTTTATTTTTTTTTTAGAACCCCATTATTTCAATCAATCCTTCTATACCATTGTTTGGTATATGACTGTGTTTTCAATACATGTATATCTGTTTGGTACATAATACTGTTCCTACTATGTTGCTGTAATGTGCATAATACAATTAACTTTTATGGACCCTATATACTGATTATGATGCTGGAGAGCTGTATATACATCAATCACATTTTACCCTGTAGAAAGAGCTGCAAATTATATAAGTAAATTGAGTTTGCAAAGTACTTGTCTCATGCAAGACTTGTGATGTTGAATAATATTGTATATTCTAGCTTGGATGCCAGATGGAACTTGTCTATGTGGCATGTTAGGAGTATTCAGTAGAACAAAAGCATTCCCTTATTCAACAGCAGATCAGGGTATATGTTGTTTACAGTTGGGTCTGACTTATGAAAATGTACAGATGCTACATTATTTAAATTTGTGAAAATTGCTCTTTTTTTGATAGTACTGATGTACCTGGAAATTTGATGACTTTACATTATGATTTTTAAATAGTATATCTAATAACTTCACAATATGATTTTGTAGCAAAAAATTTAATGACTTTGCAAATATGATCTTTGAATAGTAAATTAACCAATAAGTGAGAAACTTTTTAAACATGGATTGTGACATTTCTAAAATTGTATTTGATATGATATTCCTGTTTAAATTTCTTCATTTTCTTTTCAATTTTATCCTCCTTCAATTTTAATTGATAATTGTACTTTTTGTGTAGCTTATATATAAAAAAATGCATCCTTAAATTTCTACAAAATAGTTCTTTGGTTATGATGGTTATGATGAGCCTATAAACAATGGCAACAATTCTAAAGAGAATAACAACATAATTTGCATGCATTGGTCAATGCCAAGAATGTTTTCAGATGTTTTGCACAGAAATATCATTAATCTTATTATTACAAAGCTTGTTAAGTTTATTTCTTATTCATTGAAGTTCAAGTAACTTTCCTTCAGTTGCAAGATTCTTTTCTATTGAGCTGACATCTGATCTCCTTTTCTTAATTAGAAGCATTGGGAGTAAACAGTAATACATCAGCTAAGTGTGCAATGTTTTGGAAAAAAAGAAATATAATGCTTAGAAAAAGATGTGCTTTGCATCTGGTGGGAAATGTACTTAGCATGTGGACCCACCCAAAATGAATGCACTCTTTGTAAAAAAAAAATTTGTTTATACCTATGTATGCATGGTTTTCTCAAACATTCAAGAACAGTTAACAGGGTCAGTTGATAACTCTGTTCTGGCACTAAAAGTTTTATGTTTTGCAAAAGAGAAAATTTCATGTTTAACTGCTGTATGACAGTCAAGTTATGATATTAACACTTCCTTTACACATTTTTTACACAATGGAAATAGAACCATTTTAGAAAAAGTAATTTTGGTGAGAAAGAAAGGTGAGTGGATGGTAGGTGGACGAGTTATTTTCATTATTTTGTTTTCAGAAGATGCAACAAAGTTGACTAGGATTACAATGAGACCGGATGAATTTTTAATGAAATTAATGAAATTGAGATGGAATATCTTTAAACAAAATGTCCATGGGGTATGTGTTAGTGTCTAAATAAAATGCCCACTGGGCATATATTGATGGTTAAACAAAATGTCAATATGATGATTTGTTTCAATTGATGGAACTATACTATTCTTTGATGGGACTAAAGAGAGAGAGAGAGAGAAAAAAAAAATTTAGAGTATAACCAGCAATTTGATTTAAACAGGATGGTGCTGAGGTCATGGATGTATTTTAACTCTGTGGTCTTAAAATAATTAATATAAAAGAGTGAGAAGCAACAAGCTTTGTAAAATTCAACAGGTAATTTACTTCCCTACAATACAAAATGGAAATGTGAAACAAAAGGATAAAAAAAACACACAGTATTGCAAATTAAATCCCAAATTAACCTAAAATTACAGAAACAAGTCCTAATGATTAAAACTGCTCTGGTGGCCAAGTGGTTAGAGCATCTGCCTTGGATGCAGGAGGTTGCAGGTTTGAACCCCATCAGAGTCATAGTAAAGACTTAAAAGAATGGTACTAACAGCTGCCTCATTTGGCGCTCAGCATTATTGCTATGTCTGCAGTGTGGCAGTTTATAGTGATGTCTGGCACTAGACATCATGCTACAGATATGTATCATGATGTCCCACCCAGTCACCTTATCCTGACACCAGTTCAATCAGTCCTATCACTAACCTCTTAATGCTGAGGCCATGCAAGGAAGCCATTACAGCTATTTTTACAAGTCTTCAAAAGAGCATATAAAATAATTTCACTCAGTTGCTGTTTCTGAAACAATCCAAATTTTTTAGTTTGAAGGCATACAAATTAACTTTATTGTAAGTAGTGCATGTAATGACTATGAAAACATAAAAGAAGCAAAAGTATTAGTCCAGAGACAAGAATTTTGCATTTGCAGATTCATTACTGTAGAAGCAAAAGTTTGTTTGTCATAAGATAAATTTGTGGGTTCACAGGCACTCTTGGTATATGTTTCTCAGTTTTTGGAGATGGAATGGAAATGGATGATTAACTTGTAGATCAAACACAAACTGTTCTCAAGGAATGACAAGGTTATTATCTGTGTTGAAAAGAGCATCAGTTAGTTGCTAAAAATGCAGTCTTCAGAGGACTTCACATTTTGAAATCATTAGTGTTGATATATGCATTCAGGGCATGGGATCAGTGCATCACATGCTACTGTTACAGTGGTTGGTACAATGCTCAAATTTCATATGCAGAAATAAATATTCAAAATTAATTTTGTCTGGTAATTGGATGTATATTTCACATACTGCATACTTGTTTATAGGTCAAGACAAACTGCAGATAACTAAGATCCAGATTGCCATAGCATAATGTGCCTGCAGATCATGGTTTAAGCTGTTTGTTTTACTGACAAACTGCAGAATCCCAGATCTGCCAGCACATTATGCAATGGCTGTTCTGGGTCTGTAGGGTTTGCAGTTGGACTATCATATAAACGTGTATATTTAGTATGTGAAACTTTTGAAAATATACATATTTATTTATATACATTTGCATACATCAAACTTGTTTAATATTGATTATAATAACATATTCTATGAGTGAGAAAGTTATGGAAAGCTTGGTAGGAGATAAAGTGAGAATAATTGCAGTTTGAATAATAAGACATTGAAGTATACTTGATACTCAGTAGATGATGTATTTATATGTGACATGAAATGGAAAATGTCAGCCCCAATTTTAGCATAAAATGTGCATATCACTATTATTTAGAATTAGGCAATCTCCTGACTCCCATCCCTTGCTTTACTTTCTGTCCTTCCGCCCATATTATTTTTATCAAATACCTAGTAGTTATATTTTCTTTCTTAAAATACATAAATGCAAAATGTTTATGGTTTATTTCACTTTCTTACTAATTGTTTTTGAAATTTATTATGTGAAAGTGTCAGACTGTGGACATGTACCAATTTTACCTACTTGTTAAATAAGTCTCTCTGAAGACTGCATAGACCTTATCTGCCATCATATAGTACACCTGCAAATCAGGATCTATGTTCTTTGTTCTACAGATTACTGCTGACAAACTGCATAGACCTAGATCTGCCAGTCCATTATGCACTGGCAAATCTGCTTCTGTGCTGCAGATAGACTCATCTTACTGGTATAAGAGAGCATATATGGCAGATAACAAGAGTTACAAAAAGTGCATTCATTTGTGGGTTTGGTGCACTATTAACCTCAATTCATTGGTGCCAGTTTTTGTAGCTTTTAAAGAAAATCTGCCAGAACATCCTCCAACCAGATGCTAGAAACATAGTTTTTACTGCAGAATAATTTTTTTCTTTCAGGATGGGTTACATATTTCTCCAATTTGTTGCTTTTTATACCTAGTGCTTTGGAAGATAAATGTGACAAAATGATATCATTACTTTTCCAGTATTAGCTGCAAATAGCATAGATCAACATTCTTTACAGTATCTGCAAGATATGTATTTTCTGGTATCCAGTGTACATGCATGACTGACAATTATGTGCTTAATATCCCTTAATGATATGTTAGAAATCACAGAATGTGAAACAACAGATTCTTTAATGCCAGGGTATGCTGACAGATCTGTATCTATGCTATTTAATGTAAGCATGTTTGAAGATAAAACATTTTGTTTTTGTCTTAATTGTCCTGATTTCTGTCTCTGATCTCCTAAGTGATTTGGTATTGACATGACTGCACCTGATTTTAGCAGATTACTCAACAAAAGGAAACAACTACACTCATTTCTCAGGTTTGGTATTCTTTTTCAACAGATTTATAAGTCCTGATGAGAAGATATCTTTGCCTATTTGTGTCTTCAGTCATCAGCTGACAAGATGAAATATATTTTACATAATTGATGTGATGCTTTGAATTAATCTGGCATATATCATGAATGCAGTGTTAGTTCTGTCTACTTATTCAAAGAAATTGTGTTTAGATTTGTATGTAGCCACTATGATTGCATGAAGCAGAAAGTGGCATATTATCTTGGCAATGTATGTATGTCTGTCTGTTTCTATATATATATATATATATATATATATATATATATATATATATACCATTTATTTATTTAAGCAGTTGTATGTATACATTTTTATATTTTTTAAACTTTGTGAACAACAGTTATAACTGAGGAATGTTCTTTTGAGTTAAACAAATGAAAGTTTCATCCAAGTACAGCATTCATTTTTTTGTAATGCCTTAGTAACTTTTTGTATATCAGCTACTTTGATGAAAACCACACACACACACATACACACACACACACACACACACACACATATATATATATATATATATATATATATATATATATATATATATATATATATATTCATTAAGGTAGAAAAATTTTATCGAGGAGGCAGTGGTCTGAAATTATCTCCTGCCAGCATCTCCGAAAAGAGCATATTTTGGTGTACATTATTTATAAAAGGATTTTGCTGTGGTTCATTATATATGCTGTCCAGAGTCAAGCAGGCTCTAGAAGTTTATCTTGGACACTGCCTGTATAGGAATAAAATATTGCAAAATAGTCTCTATAAAGACCAGCAGATTGCAGGTTAGAGAGGATAACAGCATTCTATTGATTGATAGCTTAAGTCCCATTGAATTTACCTATGTCAGAGACTGTTTGTTGGTTTTGATTTATTACAAAATGCAAAAGGCTTTATTTGTTTTGCTTTATTCTAAATCAGGAAGCAAAATATATTCCACATAGACTTAATATAATGATTCTACAGAGAGAGAGAGAGAGAGAGAGAGAGAGAGAGAGAGAGAGAGAGAGAGAGAGAGAGAGAGAGAGAGAGAGAGAGAGAGAGAGAGAGAGAGAGAGAGAGAGAGAGAGAGAGAGAGAGAGACACACACACTGACTGGCCTTCATGAGTAGTAACTAAATCATCATCCACTGGAAATTTACTAATGAGCAAAAGGGATACATTGTTTTCACAGATTTTTGTGACATCAATTTTACTAGACTGTTCAAAGTTAAATTGATTGTAACCAGATTGATATTCCCTTAGGAATATAATATTAGGTTTTGACAAGTTATACTCATCCTAAAGGGTTTATTGGGAATAGTACTTTTGATAGCAGCATGAATAAAGAAATTTAATGACTGGTTCTCTTGGTCTTGCTTGTAGTGAATAACACAAAACCAAGCAGGAGTCAGTAAGATTCTTCATAGTGGACCAACATTTACTTGTATCCAAAGATAGCTGTCTTGTGAAATAATGCATACAAAGATAGCTGTCTTGTGAAATAATGCAAAATTAAATTTACATTTTTGGGTGGGGGTAAACCATTCTTGCAAGGCTACTAATAACAGCCACTCGCACTTTCTGAATCAGTAGAATAACTTTGACTCACTTAGAGACCCAGGTAATCATAGTGATACTTCCCAAATTGGTATGTTTTGTGGCAGGTACACATCCAGCTACATTTGCTAAGAATAGATCTATATAAAAGATAAGCTTTGACAGCAACATTTGATTTGACATTTCAACCATCAAACTTTGTTATTTTTAATGTTATTTGTACAAGTATTAAATAAAAAAAAATTGAAGAACTTGTGTTTCAGAATATTGCATATGTTGGTAGTAGTGATGAGACTTTGTTAAGTCATTGTGACATAAATAAAGTTATGATGATGTAAGAAAGACCAAGGATATTCGGATTGAAAATAGTGGTGACATAAATGGAACTGTTACATCTTGTGCCTCTGATATTTTCATGGGGCAAACATTTTTTTATGTATGAATTATATGTTATGGAAATAAAGGAAATAAAGGAGTACTGTATTTCATCTAATTTTTGTACACAAAAATAATTATTTATTTCTGGGTATGAAAAATGATATGTTAAATAAAATAATTATTATTTTGTGATACTGTCCATAGTACAAAAATAAAGGAATTGTACCAGAACAAGGTTTATTCAACACACAATACTCAACAACCTTAACAGCACTAATTCAAATGCCAGCACTAATCCAAATGTCAAACTTAACTACAATAATCCAAATGTCCTACTCCAAATTCAAGAAACCAATTGCAGTAAATATAAATAAAAGTATTAAGAAAGACTCTGTGTGTGTATGTGTATGTGTATGTGTGTGTGTATGTGTGTGTGTGTGTGTGTGAGAGAGAGAGAGATGAATGAAATGATAATATCTCAGAGGTGCAAGCACGTTTGCATCAAGTGTACTTTTTTGTACCTTTTATGGTGTGTTATGTTAACAAAATGGTCTTAACATGCATTATTTATGGGGAATAGCTATCAGTAAATTGTTTGCATTGATATGGGCCCATATTTTCAAGAAGTTAAGTGCAACTTGTTTTTTTTTTTTGCATGAACAGTAACCTCTTTTTCGAATTTCAATAAAAATAAAAGAACTTGAAATTGCTTGTTTTTAGTTAATGTGTGTAAGCGTGCTTGCATGTGTGCATTGAAATCAATCAACATTTTGTCAATTTGCAAGACAGTATTTGTAGATTTTGGAGAGAGAGGTTACTGTGATCTGTAGTTTCATTTGCCTAATGATTGTGATCATCCTTATGTTACAAACTAGGGCACCACTATATTCCATTATCAATTAATATATCTAAAAGAATCAATGATTCATTCTTGTTTTAATTACTATATACATTGTTGGATGAACTATGCAGTGTTATTTACATGCTGATTAAATATATTTAGAGCTTTGCTGTCAGGTTATTCCATTTGAAACCAGATAGAGTGCAAGATTCAACAGAAGAGGTCAAATTAGTCTTGCTACCAATAAGGATGTCAGTGTGCTATGAAGGCCACTGTCCATACAGCAAAGACCAGCAATCACATGCACCATCTGTTTTTTGTAATCACCATAAAAATAACAATACAGGGGGTATATCTAAGAATAGATTCACAATTAAATTATAATTGCATCCAAAGTCCAACAGTTTTAGCACTTAAAAGATAATGTATGTATATGTGATTGAATCAGTTTAATGGAGTTAACATCATCATCATTATAATGAATTAATAACACTAACTGACCAGTGGTCTGTGGTCTTCACTTTAGCATGTACTGAGATATAATTTTGTTGGATAAAAATAAAAGGGTTTTCTGAACTTATTCTGAAATGTATGTTGATCTTTGTTATGGTGACTGACTTAATAAAAAGCACTAATTAACAATAATATGTAAGAATATGTACTGTAAAAGCCTTTTATCCATTTGTTAATAAACAGCAGTAGATATATGTATTGTAAGAGGGTTTATGCACTAATCCTTTTATTTTTTCGTCAGTAAACAAGACAAAAAAGGGTGGATCAATGAATGAAGATAACAAATAGGTAGTGACAGTTTTAATTGAGGCAACAAATAGGCGTATTTTATTTGTTATTATATGAAAATTTACTAACCTCAAATGTATTTGTGGGGGTATTTTTTCAAAGCCATATGAAATTTAAACTTCTCTTTGAGTCATTTAAAAATTCAAAGTATGTAGCCAAAAAAATAATAAAAGAATGAAATAATCAGTGACATGTCTGCATGTTAGTTTGATGCATCTGTATCATACATTGGTATTTTTTCAAATCCATTTGAATTGTGAACTTCTCTTTGATTCAAGTAAAAACATCAAAATACACAGTTAAAGAGTAATAAAAAAAATTAATGATTAAATTTATGGGAAGTTAACAAACAGTTGGATTTTTTAATTTAGACAACAAATAGTTTTTCATTTGGGATTACATCAAACTTATGCTAAAAAATACATTGGTAGTTTAATGTATTTATATCATTCATCAGTATTTTTCAGAGCTGTTTGAAATGTGAACTTCTTGATTCAAGTAAAAAGCATCAGAACATGTGGTTGGTTAAAATTTAATAAAATGCTGAATTGACAAGTCAACCTTTCTGCACAATTATAAATGGTGATTCATTTATTTCTTAATCTTTTGTTTCAGTGTTTGATGTCTCACTGAAGAACTTACCCAAAGTTAATCACTGTTTAGATATGTCAGTTAGCAAAACAATACTTTGGTCATTGGGCATATGCAGATAGTTCCACAGCATATTTTTGAGGCTGTTTGAAACGGAACCTTCCAAATTTTAACTTGGCAAAATATGTAGTTGAAATAATATAAAATAAACAACCAAAATTCCCTCCTTAATTCATATATGATTAAACACACATGCTCACAGACTTACACATACACACACAGACATACATTGAGAGAGAGAGATAGAGAGTGTGTGTGTGTGTGTGTGTGTGTGTGTGTGTGTGTGTGTGTCCAGGGACATTGGGACTTTTTAAAAGTGGTTGCTTATTAAGAGATAGGCCAGATTCTGTTCTACGGGAGATGCTGGTATGCAGATTCAGGTTGTTTATATCTTGTTCTAAATTAATCAAGAATCTAAGGTTTATGATCTTGACAATGTTTACACATTCGCATAATTATTTTAAGTTTAAAGATAAAATAATTCACACTTGAATGTACAGACACAATCATACACACACACACACACACACACACACACACACACACACACACACACACACACACACACACACACACGAAACAGGACTTGTCACAAGCAAAACATTTCTATCAGTTCTTGGAAATGGCTGAATGATAAACAAATGATCTAGAGAATGACAAATGAATCAAACAGTCAAAATAGAAGTATTCAGAAGAGATTGCTTTCATGGTAAATTTTAAGTTAATTCAATTCTTTGGATAATTGCTCAGTAACGAGAGATAGAAACAAAGATATAATGCAGGAGAAAACAAGCATTAATCACTGAAGAAAAACAAAAGTAAAGTAATTTATATTAATTAAAAATAATTTGCATTTAGGCTTGTTTGCTGCTATAAACCACAATTTGATAAGCTCAGTGGTATTAGGTGTAAATTGTCTCTAATCCATTCAAGCAGCAGTTCAAAAGGTTTTAGTATGCTGCTGACCCTCTAGTCCATGCATGACATTTAGCTGCAGTGTAGGGTAAGGGGCAGGAATCATTGTTAGACACACCATTTCTTTTGAGAGATATAGTGTGACCCAAGTTCACCTGTCCCTTTATTTTATTTATGTTCAAAAGCATTTGAAGGGCTTCATGCATTAAAACTTGGATTTTGATGTTACATTAGGAAATCATGGGTAAAGTTTGGCATAACTCTCTGACAGATTTTGGTACATGTTTCATTTAAATTAGAGTGAAACCTCTCTTGAGATGTCATATAAAGAAATCAACTGTTTCATTATCAACAGGTTTTGTTATACAGACAAAATGTGAAAGTAAATTTAAGAAAAGGGCTTAGTGAGTAATGTCTTATATATATAGGCTTGCTTTATATAGAGGTGTCTGCCAAAGCAGATTTCACTGTATTTGTACATGCATTGAACTTATATAGATTATATCATATGGTAGTCCATATGGAAAAACTAACAAGAATATATACAAATTATTCTGCTTTCAAAAAAGAAATTGCAGACTCATCTTAAATAATTCTGACAACAACCGATATGGAATGAATGATATTAAAATGAATGAATAATTTTGAGAAAGGCTTGACTTGTGCATAAAGTTTCAAATATTATTTCCCCATTATATCTAGATGAAATTTCATGCTAGAAAACAATGCAACACTCAGTTTGGGATCAATTTCAGCTAACTGTGTTTTGATCTCTAAAAGTCAAATAAAGAACTATCACTAATTTGGAACAGAATCCCAAAGGAATTTTTTGTTTGTTTGATCTCTCTGGTGCACATGCATGCATACAGACACATGCTCATGCACATGCACACACACACACACACACACATAGACACATACACACACACACACTCACATTTCAACTTTTCTATATTGTATGCAATTTGATAATGAGATTATTGTTGTGGTAAAAATACAACTTGTGCTTAATTTCTGGATGATGTGGGGTCACATCATTGCATACAATTTACCAATAAATTTTACCCATAACTTGTACATGTTCCAACCATCTTGATCATTTTGCCTATATTACACAACATAACAGCTACATATGTTCTATAGCACACTGAGACATAGACAAGCTAGCACACTGAGACATAATTCTCTGTTCACTAATAACAATAGTAGTTCTGATTTATGAGACAGACAAAATATGTTTACTTTGCATGTTTGTACCCAAAGGTTGCCTAGTAGAGTGTTTACTGTAGAATTTGTTTTGATACACTCCATTATTTAGCACTACCATATGATAATTATTTATTTTACATATAATTTTTGGTACACTGAAATTAATAAGTATTTTTTGTGTTAAAAAATTGCATAAAATACAGTAATAGAGGTCCACAAGTAGTATTAGTTTCATGTAACTGCATCAACATCTTTAAATAAAGTCATTATTATTATTATTATTATTATTATTATTATTATTATTATTATTATTATTATTATTATTATTATTATTATTATTATTATTATTATTATTATTATTAATATTATTATTATTATTATTATTATTATTATTATTATTATTATTATTATTATTATTATTATTATTATTATTATTATTATTATTATATGCACCACTGTATACAGAGAGTTAAAGTACTCACTTATAAATCAAGTCAAACTGCAAACAACAAAGATCTTGATCTGCCATCTCATAATGAGTCATCATATCATGGTCTGTGTTGTTTGTTCTACTGATTACTCCTAACAAACTGCACAGATCCAGATCTGCCAGTATATTATGCAATGGCAAATCTGAGTCTGTGCAGTTTGCAGTTGGACTTATAAGCAAGTGCAAACAGATGTATTTAATGATAAGTTTCCACCCACACCTTGTCAAAGTTTTAGCAATTATTAATTTGTCCATTCTCCCCCTTTTCTTAAAGATGTTTAAAAATTAAGATAAACCCTATTAAGGCTGACCACCTGGGTTACCAATGACAAAAAACTAATAAGGTTGCATGTTTCCATACCTTAAAATGATAAAGCTGCATCAGTTGTCAGCTTTAAGCTATTATCAGTTGTCCCCTTGCTGGGATGCTTTATTACAATACTAGTATTTCATATATCCATTAGTCTGTTGCTAAATCAGCTGTATGGCCTATGATGGCTGCAGTTTCAGATATTCAGGAGCTAGGTTCAGGTTTGTTTTTTTGTGCTGTATAGCTCAGCAACACTTTTAAAGGTTATATAATGTTGAGGCACATAGAGTGAAGTGTCTATATCAGGAGTTGGCAACCTAGGCATGTTTACCACATAATGGAACATCAAGAGGTTTTGTGTGGCATGCAAATGGCAGCCAAACATCTTGATTACTGGTTTCACAGGCTTGATCCTTTTGCAATTAATATGGAAAGAAGTGTCATGCTATATAAAATAGGTTACTGGCCACTGGTCTATATGGTGGTGAGGAAAGAAGAATGAAATTTTCAAGAGTGACATATTCATATAGTGCTGAGGCAAGAGGAATGAAACATCTATTGTGTTGAGGCAATAAGTGTGAAGTGTCCAAGAGTGAAGTGTCCATATAGTGCTGAGGCAAGAAGAGTGAAGTGTTCAAGAGTGACATGTCCATATAGTGCTAAGGCAAGAAGAATGAAGTTTCCAAGAGTGACATGTCCATATAGTGCTGAGGCAAGAAGAATGAAGTGTCCAAGAGTGACATGTACATAAGTACTGAGGCAAGAAGAATGAAGTGTCCAAGAGTGACATGCCCATATAGTGCTGAGGCAAGAAGAATGAAGTGTCCAAGAGTGACATGTACATATAGTGCTGAGGCAAGAAGAATGAAGTGTCCAAGAGTGACATGTACATAAGTGCTGAGTCAAGAAGAATGAAGTGTCCAAGAGTGTTATGTACATATAGTGCTGAGGCAAGAGGAATGAAATGTCTATTGTGTTGAGGCAAGAAGAGTGAAGTGTCCAAGAATGCTGAGGCAAAGAAGAGTGAAATTTCCATATACTGCTGAGGCAATAAGAATGAAATATCTTTATTGTGTTGAGGCAAGAAGAGTGAAGTTTCCATGTAGTGCTGAGGCAAGAAGAGTGAAACGTCTATATTGTGTTGGCAGGAAGAGTGAAGTGTCCATATACTTGTAGTGCTGAGGCAAGAAGAGTGAAATGTCTATATTGTGTTGGCAGGAAGAGTGAAGAGTCTATATATGTAGTGCTGAGGCAAGAAGAGTGAAGTGTCTATACATGTATACATGTAGTGCTGAGGCAAGAAGAGTGAAGTGTACATACAGGTGAATATATAGTGCTGAGACAAAAGAGTGAAGTGTATATGCACATAGTAATGAGGCAAGAAGAGTGAAGTGAATATATAGTGCTGAGGTGAGCAGAGTGAAGTGTTTTGCCCTAGAACACACCACTGTTACAGTGGTGAGAATCAGACCTGCATCATTCTGGTCACAAAGTCCAATGCTTTAACCATTGAGTCAGTGCATCTTGCTTATGAGTTGTATTTCAGTAAATTAAATTTGATTTCTTGCTGTCTAAGGAGACCTTTCTGCATATTTCAATATTTATTCCAATTAGATTTTTTCTCTCTGGTATCGGAGGGGATATATAAATTTGAATGGGGTATTGGTTTAATAAATGTCTTCTTTCTTGATTATTCAGTTGAACTTAGTTTTTAAATAAATGTATTTCATGACAGGAGAGGAATAAAAATTGATCTAGGATTGATATAGATATTTCCAGTGAAAGATAGCTCAACAGTTTGGATGCCTTTCAGACTTTCAGATTGAGTGATAACAGTGATTGAGTGACTGATAGCTACATGAATTAAATTGAACTTTTTTGCAACCTAATCTGCATTCACTTAAGAGAGGAAAACATTTTGACTGGTGTACTAGTATCTATTCAAAGATGCAGGATTTATGCAGATTTTAGTAATTAAAAGTTCATGCAGAGAAATCAGCTCAATTCATCAAAAGCTTGTATTTGCAAGTCTTACCTTTTTTGTTTACTTTAAATCTCCCCTATAGTTAGAAACTTCTGCCTCCCTCCACTTATTAAAGTAGTAGAGAGAATGAGTTCTCCCCTAAATTTCAGTTCTAGTATAGATTCAGGTGAACAGAGGTGGCTGTTTGAGAGAGGGGATGAACATATTAATGGAAAATCGCACAGTCACTGGATTATTAGGATGGCTTTTGATTTTTAGGTGACTCCATATACCATGAGCAATTACATATACTATATAAGTCATCTAAAGTTGTATTCTGCAAAAATAATTGTTGTGGCCTTTTGTACCAGACTTAAAACTCTAGACTATTCTTCTATGCTTGTATTGAAAGGTCTGAGAGGTTGTGAGTTCGAATACCAAAGATTTTTAAAAAATGGTACTAACAGCTGCCTCGCTTGATGCTCAGCAGTAGGAGGTTAGTGTTAGGATTGGTTGGAATGGTGTCAGAATAATGTGACAGGGTGGGACATCCTGCTACAGTTCTGTGGCATGATGCCCCAGCGCTAGACAAATGTAAATTATCACACTGCAGACATCATAGCAATACGACACAAAAATTGTTAAAGCTATTTTAAAAATCTAAAACACACACACAAATATCATTAAAATCTTAGACAAGTACAAATATCAGCAAGGTCCATGCATATTAATGATTCTGCATAAGATTGATTGAGAGTTCAATACTTCAGCAAGTCTATTTCTTATTATTTTATTTCAGAACTGGTAAGTAGGCTTTTATCATTAAAATTTATATGTCTTTTAATGAATAGAATGCACACATATGGCTGATGTAATCTTGCATATTATTTGCAGTGCCTCTTACCATGTGACTTTGATAGACTATATTTCTGACCCAGCTTTAATCAAACTTGGTAAATAGGTGTTGAATATGCATATTAATGAGCTAATCTTATATCTGATTACATATAATTGAGCTTGTTATCACTCTGGAGACTAAATTCCAGTTGAATCCTGGTTTTCCTTTAGATTATGATACCATTGTGGCTTAAATTGGTTATGTAATGATTGAGATCAACACTAATAAGACACCTAGCTTCAACCTGGCTGAGCTAATGTCATCCATCAGGATCTAGAATCAGTATTTCAAAATCATTCTGTAAAACTTGGTAAATGGGTTTTTATCATTAGGATGACTGTTTATCAGATATTGCATATTAATGATAACTATCATTAGAAGGAAGTTTATCAGGTTATAATATAATAGGTAAATTCAACATAATACATTTTGGGAGATAGTTTAATCAGGATGTTGTCCTACAAGACTGCTTAGTGACATGGTCAGCCTGCTTAGTGAAAAGGTCAGCTGCTAAAATATGTAAACCAGGTGATGATATCAGACCCATTTGGGGCCTCTTGTATAATTATGATATCCTGGCCACCTACACCCCCCCCCCCGCAACATATAAGTATAACAATGTTTTACAAACAAAACATATTAGCGAATTGTTAAAAAGAAATAGAGAAGTTTAAAATCTCATAGTTTTTGTTTTTTTTTAATCTTAGTGTCATCTCAGGGCTACAGATTTAAGATGGGCTACCAAGCCACTGCTGGGTACTATCTGATCATGAAATTTTTGTCAGTCTTTGTTATAGCTGTTGCTATGCTGGTAAAGAACTTGATAGAGAAAGTGGATGTTCTAGTTATTGGTCAATACAAGTAAATCTGTTCTTTGATTTGATTTTTGACATGGCAATTGCATTGTCAGTGTTCTTGTCACGTACTGTACTATGCTATGCTGACGTCAGCCAGCAAACCCTTGTGTCTCAGATTTAATCAGCATGAAAAATAGGGCTATGGTGGAGCTGAGTTATTGATCCAGACATATTTAACAATAATTGTTTCTGACAAAAATAATGGCAGGAGACACAAATTTCATCTGGTGCCAATACCTTGCTGTTTTATTTCTTTGAAAGAAAGTTTCTCAGTGCATAGTGGATTCTTTCATCCAAAAATATTTTGTTTTCCACTTTTTCTATTTTACTGAAGATCTTTTAATAAGAAATATCCAGAAAAATAGAAGATTATAAAATTATAGCAGTATCTTTGGGAATCCAACTTAAGGAAGGAAAAGTTTGGTTTAACTACAAACACTAATATAAATCAACCATTTCTACCAAGACATTTGTCCCATCAAGCAGTATTTACCAACTGAACAATGACAGTTTTATTTCTGTTAATTGGATGGGAATCTATTCATCAATAATGTGGGTAATGGCAGTGGAAATGTCAATAAAAAATAATTCTCTAAACCTATTAGTGCTGTTGGCTCCATCCAGATGAGACAGCCAGATCCTACTGTTTATTTTGTTTTTGCAGATCATGAACTTGTAACAGAGAAAGATCATAATGACTGACAATAATTGGTAACTTGTAGTCAGAGAGTCATATTTCCACTACTTGATAAGTGGGAGTATCATTGAGCACCATACATAATTTAAATCTGGATAGTTCTGCTGTAAATAAAATATTAGTAAATTTTTGTATGTTTCTTAAAAATGCAAAAATAAAAAAAAAATGATATATTTTCACAGATTTGGCAACCATAAAAAGGACATATGAGATCCTAGTATTGTAATTAAAGTGGTATTCATTCTCTGCTAACTTTTAATAATTTGTGTGAATTCATTACCTTCATAAAAAATGAATAAGGTATTCTCTTACTTTCCTATACCTTATTGTACTTCAACTAATTAAATTTAGACATATAACAAAACATGTTAACCACTTTTAATGTATTTCCTTGGTTATACGGTAATATAAGATATACAGTTATATAGTAATATAAGATATTTACTACCTTATTACCTCGTTAAAAGGATTTCATATGATGCTAATCAGATATTCAAGTACTTTCTGGATATAATCCAATTTGACCAGCATCAGTGGTTTTCAACATGGAGGAAGGCCAAAAATGTTTCAGTTGTAATATCCGACCAATGTCAATGATTTTCATCATGGAGGAAGGCCAAGATGTTGTAATCATAATATTTGACCCATGTCAGTGATTTGCTTCATGGAAGAATGTCTTTTAGTAATACCACTGTTTTGAAATATAAAAAAAACTTAAATCAAAACAATTTTATGCCCCTATCATATTTTGCATTCAGTGTTGCACACTAGAAGACTCCTAAACTAGTGATCAAAATGACCTCTGTTGTTTTACAATTTATTTTCTCATCTGTTTGATCATATGACTTCAATTGAGCATATCAGTTTTTTATTTCCAAACTTTGCCCAACATTGCAAAAACATTTGCATTCATTTTTATAAGATTTTTTAAGGGAGTGTCCTCTTGAGAAGTTTTCATGCATAAACTCTTTTGTATTGTAAAGTTGCTAATTTTTGGTAATTAAGATATTTGCAATTAATATTTTTGTCAAAAATCACTTGTAAACCTGAAAAGTAAAGAAAAAAGTTTTGAAAAATGACTGAAACTAGTTTACTGGAATTTATAATTGTGTCTGCTGAAGTGGGACAAATCTCTGCAGGGAATGCTTATAAGTCTGGGGAATATATAACCACCTAACCAAATCAATGAAATGGAAATAGTTGATTATGAAGCAGTGTTTTTTTTGGAACCATTACCATGATATAAATTATAGGTAATTGTTGCCTTAGGGTAGCACTTAGTTTCCACTCCTGATGAAACCCATGTGTGGCAATATATAGTAGTTACAGTTTGTTAAGGTCAAGGTTGTTTGTAATCTATCAGATGTGAGAAATGATCATAGTTTGAAAAATGACTTTGTTTAGGACATTTTGTATAGAATCTCTGTAAAGCCTTTTTATTATGGAGGACAAAACCAGAAAGCCATTCAGGTGGTCCAAAATGGTGCTGATCTTACAGTCAGATTATGCCCATAATGGAGGCATCTTAAATATATGACACTCAATTATGGTGGATGAAATAAGAAACAGTCATATATTCCATTCTTGGAAATTCTTTTGAGCCAGTACAGCATTCATCCCTTCAAAGGGATTATGTTCAGTTGTAAGAATTACAGATACATATCAGTTGATACATTTTTAATTTTATGAAATCTTGGGTAATTATGTTTTGAAAATTCTACATATATGATTTTCTTATATAAAGAAATGTAAGCAGGTTGGTAATTACCGTGCATCAGTATAATGTCCTTTCATACTCATCTATATGTACTCTTAGTCTCAGAATTTAATTGAAATGACCAATTTGTCTGTTTGAATGAATGAGTTCTCAAGGCATGAATTCTTAAGAGAAATTATATTTGGCTTGTATGTTTTTGTTATAGGCCTTTTTCTTTTTAAAATGTTGTCAAGTTTAGGTATCTCATTGTTTTATCTGTAATGAACTGTACACTTGAAAAATACAATAAAATCTGTACAAATAAAATTGAAGAAAATTCATTACTTTCATCCTGGAACTTCTGAAGCACATAAAGCCCCTTCCTTATCATGACAAACAAGTACGGGACATGGCACAGTGTCACAAGATTGTATTTCAGTTGGAGCCTGGGTTCATCTTCCCATTTAAATAATTAAAGCTATTAAGCACAAAGTCTGGTTTCTGGTCACCATAGCTTTCCATGCTGACCTCTTCTCAGCTGCTTTGTTTAGTATGCTGAAGGCAGCCACTCTGAATGCAGTAACATCATAGCGCATGCTGGATTCTGTGTCCATGACATCCCAACATTCACTTTCTGTCATATTGACCTCATTGGCAGGTTTCTGTATATCCATCATGACATTTTGCTGGACTCCTTGAAAGTCTTAACTGAAAGCCCTTTTAAGAGTTGCTCCTTTTGAAGTAAAGTCCAGTTTTGGAGGATTCATCCCTACATAACATCACAATATTTGAAGGATCATCAAATAGGTCCCTCACACCCATTCTTGGCCTATGGCATTTGGCCAGAAAGCTTGCTTATGTGAATTGTCCCTAGGGGACATCAGCTAAATGTTTTAAATGAGACCTAAATCTATTCATTTGGATTCATGGCATGGAAATCGCCAAAGAGCTTCCAGGAGGGAAATTTCTTTAACCAACCCAGTTTTCCCAAGAAAGGGGATGGAATGGCCCTCCACTGCTATGCATTCCTCTCCCTAATGTCCCTGCAGGTACTTGTCTAAGCCTTACTTTGGAGGCATAGTCAAGCATAACTTATGATGAGTTTATCCTTTCTATTGTAATTTTTACTAACTAGCTTTGGGTTAGGGATTTGGGTTTTGTGGGTTTAACCATTCATGGAGGCTAGTATATTTTGTGGAGGAAGAACCTGGGAAGACACGATGACCCATGTGAAGATTTTGGCAAGTTTTTCTCATGTACCAATGTTGGCCAAGCCAAGACTTGAGCTCTCCCTGAGAGAGAGGTGAGATTACTGTGATTGGTAAGGCAATCACCTTAAACCCCTCAGCCACCATAGTTTTAAAACAACCTCCTCAGTTATAAGCTGATTGTTCTTTCACCAGTAATATCTGGTGACATTATGGGAAAGGTGCACTGCCTAATGCAGAAAGGGGCAGTTGAGAGGGTCCTGAACTATTCCTGCCTTCTACTTCTAAATATTTCTGGTTGCCAAGAAAAGCAGGAAATTGCACTATAATCAATCTCTCCAGTTTCTTTAGGAGGAATCTTTCTAGAATGAGAATTAACATCCTCATTGCAGGATGCAATGGGTCCTGCAGATTACTCAGTCTCCTTTAACCTTTAGGATGCCAATTTGCACCATATTTTCTCCACATGGAAATTTTTTCCGGTTTTGCTTGAATCAGTAGTTTTTCAGTTCCAGGTTCTGCTGTTTGGAATTGTTTCCACACTTAAGCTTTCACCTAAGTTATTGGAGTGTAGTAGCATTAGTTCCTCTGATTACTAGACACCTAATTCTCCAGTGTTTGGACAACTGGCTGATCCACAACGCTCAGGTTTAGTACTTTTAGTATCTGATGTACAGTAATTTGGTTTGGTCTACCTCAAGAAGTCCGAACTCATTCCATCGAACTCATTCCATTGTTTGGTTTATGTGAGAATGAGCTTCCTCTTGAATCAGAAATTAGTCCAGGTTTCGCATGGATGAAATCCTGGCAATTCTAAAGCAAAGTCATCATTATCTGTTCACCTTTACCTATTCCTATTGGGGAAACTTCAACACCACTACTGACTTGGTAACTTTAGGACATGTTTATATACACCCTCTACAGTTTCTACTTGTAATGTGGAAACTATACAGTGATTCCCAGTCAATTCTAATTGTTCTTGCACCAGGTTTTTGCACCATTGGTTCTGGTGGATGAATTAGGACAGATTCCTGCCTGGGTTCCCAATGCATCCACCTGACTAAGTATAATATACTTCCGTCTTTCTGTCACCTTGTCAGATTCTGGTTGGAACGTTTATTAGAACCAGAGAATATTGGCAGTGGAAGCATTTTGCTTCAAGATAGATCTTCTATTTTACCAATCCAACTACTACTTCAGATTCTACAAAAAATTTGAACTTTTACTGTTCACATCATTGTACAGTTGCCCAGTGGTCATGCACAGTATCCATTACGAAATAGTCAGGAAGTTTTACAAAACATGCAAAATAAAACAAAGAAAGTATTAAAGTCTTTAAGGTCTTGTCTGATCTTGCATTTCTTCAGTCCTTTGACCTGTTTAAAGGAGTAGTACCAGATTACATGCATGGGATTTTATTAGGCATAACAAATACATTATTGAGCAAATGGTTCTCACCAACAAAAAGTGGTAAGAATTATTTTATTGGAAAACATATTAAAACTGTTTCCAAAATATTATCACAAAATGGATTGCTTCAAGGACAGTTGATGAACTACAAGAATGCATAAACAGTTTATAAAATTGTAATTTGATTGCCTATTTGGTTCAGTACATAATAGTTCTTGAACTTTTAAAGTTCAAGAACCTGAATTTCATGAACTGATGTTCATGAACTCAGAGGAATAGTTCAAGAACTTGAATTTCATGAACTGATGTTCATGAACTGTTCATGAACTCAGAGGAAAAGTTCATGAACTTGAATTTCATGAACTGATGTTCATGAACAGTTCATGAACAAGTTTGACTTTTGACAACCAGTTCATGAACAGTTCATGAAGTTCATGAAGCATTCATGAACTCATGAACTTTTTTTTGCCTGGGACTGAACACTATTTTTTATTGCTTTGATATCTGCAACAAGACAACATCATCAGCATTTTTTCCTTCATCTTAAGGCTCTATTCATTTTTTAGCCTCTGCTATTTCACAGATTGTCACCACCACAATCAAAAGAGCTTGTCAGTTACTTGCTGATAGAGATCTTTCTTTTTATAAAACATAAGCTCATGAGGTCTGAGATGTCACTTCCTCAATGGAATCATTTGTCCCAGGAGGATGTCATGAAGGCAGCATTTTGGTTATCACATACTTTTTCCTCCGTCTACCTCTGCTTGTTAGCAATACAAAAAAGACATCATTTTCATTGGGATCCACAGTTGTGTCACAGCATGTGGTCCAGTGGAACACCAACAGTCTATGTGGATTTCTTTCTTAAATAACAAGCATGTTTCATTTTTTTGTATGTTTTTGATCAGTTTAATACAATTAGCCTGAAACCCACCTGAAAATTCAGCTATATGACAGTGATGAATATATTATTGCTGTTACAGTATTACTGCTATTTACAAGTTTGATTAATGGGTTAAAGCTAATTTCAAATGTGCAATGGGTAAGTTATTGCTGCTTTGAAACTCCAGTCTTTTGCTGGGTGACAATTTGCCACTCATTGGGAGGATGTCTTTATATTCAGATTGATGTGGGTTTTTGACAAGAAAAAATAAAAGCTATGAAATAGTGATGGGTAAGTATTGCATACTTGCAATTAGTTTTACACCCCACAACTAGAGAACAACATGTTTCAACATTTACTCCATTTATGTTGTATCTTCACCAGTAAAATAAGGTAACTAATTAAATCCCTCAGAAAATTTTAGTTTATATGCTACTTCCTACTTATGAACAATTGTGATTCCTTAACACTGTTTATTGCCACTATTGCTTTACATTCAGATTGGTTAAGTCTTTGGTCACTAATGGTCTTTCAGATAATATATGTGCCCACCACAGGCAATAAAAATACATTCAGCTAAAGTACATTTTCTTTTCAATTCACTTTCTTTGCTTTTGTCAAATTGAAGTAGAATTTTTATTGCTTGGCAGTATAGTAGTTAGATTTGATGTGAAATCTGCATATTTTTTTGTACAAACAGCAAGTTACTTTAATTTGAAAGCATTTGGTTAACCATGAAATTTCTGAATATCACTTCCAGCAGAATTGATTGAAAATGAATTGGGGCTTTTGCCTGACATTCTTTGGTGCTAAGTGAAAATTAGTTCACTGGAATTGTTCAATTAAAGAGATATCAAGATTGGAATTTGTTTTCAGAGGAAATGTGCATATTTAATTTGATTGGATTCTTTCTTTGTTGAATGAGGAAATGAAGGATAATAATTTTAAAATGTTGGAATTTTAAGACTTTAATGTTGTTTTGTTTTTTAGAAGCTGGAATGCAATTTAGTCAATTTTTATAATAATGGAAATATTGAGTGCTTTGATTGAAATCTGCATCTCCTACTAATTATAAATGTTAATCCACAGTGATGCGTATATTTGGCCAACATGTAAGACCACCATTGTTATTAATTTGGCTCATTTGTGTGGGTTTTTTTAAGTTTAAAGCTGATTTTAGCACAATAGACTATACTTTGCTGCAGGTATATTTGGTTGAGGAAGAACCCAGGAAAGCTCTTGGAAAAATCACCAATCCACAGGAAATGACTGGTAAGCTTTCTCACAAGCCCACTTTAGTGGAGTTTGAGACTTGAATAGAGGTATGATGGCAGTGGTCTGTAAAGGCAAGTGCCTTAGACCACTTGGCCATCTGAGGCCCATATTAATGTGGTGCTGAAAGATAAAGATGATAATAAGCAAAATGTCTGTTGGTAGGTAGGCAGGCAATGAGGCATATATATATATATATATATATATATATATATATATATATATATATATATATATATATATATATATATATATACAGACAGAGTGGGGGGGGGTGCATGCATGTATGTATGTATGTGTGGTATGTATGTATATATATATATATATATATATATATAATGGTATAACAGTCCTGAATGTATAGTGCCAAGTAAATGTAGGAACTCCAGTGTAGACAAACAAAACCAAAATAAAGCCAAAAAAAGGTTAAATTATTCAAATACTGCGCCTGTTATGCCTATAAACCACACTCATTTAAATTGTCCAAGATCTTCTCCAACTGAACTTTGTCATGGACATTACAAAGGCAGAAGGATTACTTCCATTATAGTACAAGTAATAGAGGTAATGTTGGTTTTCAGTAATAACTATTTCAGTTAATGGGTGCCATTTTTGTAGAATTTTTGATTACTCATACCTTTAAATAGCTGGAATTTACTTTTTTTTTTCTTACATCCATATTCCTTGGATTGTATTTAATATTTATTATTAAAGTATGTGCACATTTTTGGACACCTTCAAGACAATCTGGGATGATGACATTTGTTTGTTTTTACCAGTTGGAATACTTATATCTTGTTGGTCGTAAACTTATATCTTGTTGGTCGTAAGTGCATGTGCATATATTGTATAGAATATGGTAGAGGTGTTATGCCATTAATATTGTTAAGGAACAAATCTCACCTGTATTTTTATAATATGCAATGAGGGACTTGAAAGTACAAATTGTTTTTCATCAGACTTCAGAGCTACAACTTAAAGAAAATATTGCATCAATTCTGCAGATTTGTCATCATTGATGCAGGATATGCTCTCACCATGTGTATTATTGGTGAGGATTAAACTGAGATTTGTCACTTAACAGCAAGAATTTAAAAGTCTTTCCTGGCTTTGTGTATTTCTGTTTGCTTCCAATGTTGAATTGCTGATATCCCCCTAGGCAAATAGTGAATGTGCTTGCAGATTTGTTCTTTTGCCAGTTTTTAACTGTTTGGGTCATAGACCATGAGAGCTTATGGGATAGTCTGTTCTGTGTTGTCTGTCTTCTGTTTCTACATTAGCTTAGTATCACTATTCCTCCTAACTAGTGGGTAGATTGCAATGAAACTTTACACACAATTGACATGGGGTTTTCACCAAAACACTTCTTACGATAGCTAAATGTATTTTGTTTTCAAAGAAAAAATGGTGCAGATTTATTGTCTAATACACCGCAATAGTCATCTTGAAAAATCATGTTAGTGCTGTTACTACTGAAACATGCTGTTTTCACCAGAATACATTTTGTAATGTCTTGCTGTACGTTAATGAAAATTGTGCCCCTTGAATATTTAGTATCGCCACCATGGTGGCCATTTTAAAAATCTTGTTCTTGCTACTCTTGAATGGTCTTACCAAATGAACTCAGCAGCTTCCTATGAACTTGACATCTTCTGACGCCAAATCTTTGGCCTAAATGAAAATGGTGTCATTCAAGTATTTAATATAGCTGCCACAGTAACCATCTTGAAAAAATCCTGTTTTTGCTAGTTCTGAATGATTGGGCACATTGGCATGGGGTTTTCATTCAAATTCTTTTTGTGATGTTGGTTGCAAATGAAAATAATGCCAATCCTACTTCCGATATGGCCACAAGAATGGCCATCATCAAAATATTCTCATTACATGTACTTCTCTTAGACGGCTGGTGATATTTATATTTTGGTTTTGCCAAAAGTCTTTTGATCTAGTTGATCCTAAATGGAAATGATGCCAGTCTGATAGACAAAATGGATACCTTGGCGGCTATCCTGAAAATCTTATCATTACTCCTTAATAACGGAAAGTCATATTGACATTGGGTTTCTAACAGAAGGCTTCTTATATCTTGTTGGTTGTAAGTGAAAATGCTTCAAGTTTGATATCCATTATGTGCATCACAGCAGTTAATTGGAAAATGTTGTCACTGAAGAATATCAGAGATGGTTTCAGTACTTGTCAGTTAAAGGAATAAATGGTTTTAAATTGAATTCATGGGCATTTTTTTTTACTATTCAATCTTCAGTCCCATCAAGGGGCTCTTTTATGGTGATGATTGAATGTAAAGTACATATACCAATAGCAGCACACTCTGTGCTGACAGATCTGAGTCAACTTTGTTGGCTGTTGCTTGTGATTTACATCCCCAGGAAATGAGGTACAGTATTGTATTACCCTGATCATAGAGGTATTATCAACCAAGAACACAGATTCCAGAAATCTGAATGTGACTCCATGATTTGACTAGTTTAGGGATCAATTGACTTTTGATATGAAACTGCTAATGAGAGCTCAAAGGTTTCATTGAGAATACATTGCATGTGTGCCTTTATGAAAGGAAAATAAATATTTTGGTTTCCTGACAACAAAAAGAAGATAGCATTGAAAACAAGAACAGTGTGACTGAACATGGCTAGCATATTTTGAGAAATATAGTAAAATTATTTAAAGATGGTTTGTTTAAAGAAAACTTCATTGAGCAAAGTTGCAAGGTAAAATCCCACCAGAACGATAAATTTGTATCAGTTTTGTTTCTTTCTATAAACATTAAAAGAATCCTTTGCCATTGCTCATATAATTCATCTGGCAGAAACACACAGTTATCATACAAGCACTTGTCTCCATAAAATTGTTCAATTGCAGCTAATGCTTAAAAAGTATATCTTTGCAGTTATCAGCAACTGTTTTGCAGCTTCCAAGGTTATGAGTGCAGGCACATCTAAAATTAGGTACATATTTCAGTCCCAGAAGTCAACAAACCGTAACAAATAGAGGAGATGCATTATGGATTTTTAGCTTGCCAAATCATAAGGCCAAGAGATTTTATGATGTGGCCCTGTTTTGGTCATTCTATCAACAATTGCTTTTTGCCTCTATGGAGCCTATTTCACTGATCTGATTTCAGTAAAACTTGGAATATGTGTTACATCATCTATATCGAAGCTATGTTTGAAAGGGAGCAAGATGCAGCATTTTTCTCTTTGCACCAAATAGATTTGGTCCTATGATTTTCTTGCCAGTTAATCAAAGAGATTAGGTTATGCTACTAGTGTATGATACTACTTGAAATTTAACATCAGGTCTCCAGTCACCTAAACAATTTGTCTATTCTCTTATCTACTGCTCAAGTCAGAGATTTAGAACCCTCCATTCTTGATGAAGAATAAATCAGGAACATGTCTTATGCTGAAGCATAAATCATATTGGTTGGTCAATAGGGCCTGTGGATTTTTGCATATGTTCCTCATGGGAATTCAAATCTTCCTACATTAGGCCTAATGGACCAAAAGAATTGTGATTGGAGGAATAGATTCTTTAGTGTAATATATCATTTTTCACTCCTGAAGCTGTTGAAAGTAACTGGGGCTGTGAATAATGGGAGATCAATATGGTTGTCAGATCTCTCCCCACTTTTACTGATGAATGTATGATGATGGTGATATCTTCCAGATTAGATTGCTAGAGCAGTGTATTGAATATATCTACTTGCTTTGCATTTATGTTTAGATTTATTAAGACTTTAAGATGATTGGACTCATAAATTTTTATATATAAGTACATTATGACAAAGTTTCTTTTGTATATTCTTGTGCTATAGAATATAGAAAATTAAAAAGGAAAAATATAGAGACACAGCATGTTTAATCTGAAATCTTTAATCCCTTACATAAACTAATTAAATAAAATAACTTCAAAGTTCACTTGCATTTTCAGGATCTTCTTTTCAATTCAAATTATTTAATAGATGTTGAGTGTAGATAAAAGTATTTGCAAAATTGATGCATACAAATGTTTTCCAAAGAGTCATGTGCAGAAAAAATATTCTTTTGAAAATAAATTGCAGGAACAACAATTTCATAGCATATTTTCATAAGACTCATTATTGAAAGGCAAATCAACTTATTGTTGTTATAAGCTATTCAGCATGGAAAAGTTGTAAATCAAGTACCAAAATTTGAATAAAATAGGAGTTCAGTGAAGGATGGAGTGAGGGTTAGGGTTTTACTCATAAAATGAGTCAAACTGCAACAAAACAAAGATCCATAATTCACCTACAGATTATGGTTTGGAGAAGGTGAGAAAGTGATTAAATAGAAATTATGCAAGTAAAATGATGCCATCTGTTGTGAAAAGCAATGCTTTTTTAAAAAAAAAAAAAGACAAGGAAAATTTGGATGAAGCAAATCTATTTTATATGAATTTATAATACAAGTATGAGGTTGATCCTGCTGACCTAGAAATTTTCCCCAGGTATCCAGATATTCCTTGACTCAAAGAGAAACATTCCTTAAATGTTTTATATAATACATGTATACAGATATGCAAATGTTCTTTGAAAAATGCCTGCTGTAAAACGCTCAGGATATCAGATGGATTCATTGTAAAATTGTAAAACATTTTATTGAAAGATGCAGGACAGTTTCTAGTGAGTGCTGTTAACTTTGGGTCTGAACTTCATGAATTGTCTTCATACAGAAAGAAGGTGGCATTATATAATTGGAAAAGGTGATAAACCTAACAGTAATTGGAAAATAATTTCATCTCTAAATTTATTGTATAGAGTTGCATCTATGCAATCTGCAAGCAGATATAATAACTTCACATATATATATATATATATATATATATATATATATATATATATATATAAGAATCAAACATGGTTTATAAAATGATAGTAATTTGAAGAAAATATCAGAAACATATCTGATTTATCGTTTTACACCAGAAAGTACAATATACCAAGATTGCTTCTTTTGAAAAATTATTTTATTCATGGACATTTATTCATGTTTATTGCATGGACATTTATTGATACATTTAGGCATTTTTGATTTTGAAGAACCAAATTGGATTAAAAAAGTTTATTGGCACATATTAATATTATTAATGGTTAAGTTTCTAATTGGTTTGGTATTTAAAGATGGTATAGACGTGGGGATCAACTACCCCCCCCCATGTATAATTGTCATGTATGAAGAAATTTGATTTTAGTTTATATGATAAAAATATTAGGGTGGCAAAACATTTTAATTTGAACTATGTTCTTTCTCAGTATGTAGCTGATAATCACTTCATTAGGATGGTTCAGAGAAGACCTGATACCTGCTTTATATCTTTTAAAATAGTGTTCAAAAGTTTCTAGCCTTAGTATAAATATTAAAAACCCAGGTGTTTTGGATTGAAAGTAGAACAGGTAGCAACAAGAAACACTGTTCAGATTATAGACTTTATTAGGGTTGTTATACTGAGTTTGTTTTTTTTTTGGCTAAAAAACTTTTCACCTAACTTGGAAAATATTACAACTCCTAATTATCCATCTAGACTTTTAGGAAATTAGAAAGCTTCAAATTTGATGGAATAAGAGGATTTTAGCTCCAGTTGGGCCATTAACTGATCATATTTTTTTAGCTGTCTGCATTATTAATCATGTTCTATTGGCATAACCCAATCCTTCTAAGCAGGTTCTCATTGAACTAAATACACTTCACAGATTTTATGGCATGGGTCATATTAGAGTAAAAAAGAAAATATTACCAAGAAAAATTTGACATATATATTTACTTAACTGAGTGAATGATTTGAAGTTTTATGGTGATTAAAGGAATGCTAGCTGTCTGATGAATCTAAATGGAAAAGGTTGTTAAACTTTTCAGCATCAGATATGTATATAATTTTTTCTCTCTTGAAATATATTTTATTAAGGCATTCAAAAAGTTATTTCAGTCTATTTTAGATGAGCATTTTTGAAGCTTTTTTTAACTAACTAGATGATTAAAAGTGCTTGAAGCCAAACATTTTTTAAAACACATATACGGTTTAATCCTTATATTTCAATTGATGGGAGATATGTGTAGCATAAACCATGGTTTCTAAAAGACATTAGATCTTGAATGTTTTTTTTTAATTTGGATAGTTGCTGGATATTAGTTTTAATAGTTTTAAAAATCAGATTTTTCTATTAACATTGATTTCATAGATTCTCTATTACTTGGACATCTACAGTAATATAAAAAAATTATAGTATCAGTTATGATCATAATCTGGAACTGTTTATAAATAATACTGTGTACACTATCAGAAATAAAAAGATGTGTAGAGGTACCAGCATATATGAAAAATTAATTGGAAGCAAATAAGCATCAACTTCTGGACAAAAATGGAATTTATAATTTGGCAATTTATACGATAAAAAGTGACAATATTTCTTGCTTCTATATGGTTGTAGTATGAAATATTATTTAGAATTTTACTATGATTGCGACTCTCATAAGATTTAGAACTATTTCAAATGAGCTGGTCATTTTATGCATTTTGAATGCAGAGACAATATCTTGTATTTTGGGGGATTATCACATCAATCATTTTCTTAATGATATTTTTCAATGTCAGTTATGTTTAAATATATATATATATATATATATATATTCGTTTCTATTAAAGTCTCTCTACCTTTTCTTAACTGCCTTTCTTATTGTAGTGACAGAATATTTGTCAAGAACTGCCTGCATTTTTGCTTAATTGAAAAATGTTTGAAATATTTCCCCATTGTCTAATGTGTTACATGTATGTCATTGATTTTTGTCAGTAAACTCCCCAAAAATATATATATATATATATATATATATATATATATATATATATATATATATATATATATATATATATATATATATGGTTTAATTTTGTTCAGTTATCATTTTTATTGCCTGTTTAGTTGCATTGAAAAATAATCCTTTGAATACAATGTTGTGGCCATTGTTGAATCCTGGTGTTGCCTTGGGTATTATTCATGAAGGCTATTTGATTGCACAAAGATCTTTATGATTCTTTATGCTATCAGAGGCAGTTTGACTTAAAGGCAGGTGGTATTGCAGTTGAATGATTGATATTTCTTAGAAATATCAGTAATCAAATTATGTAATAAAATAACAGTAACATAAAGACTAATATTACACCCATCTTTATGTTAAATATAGTGAATAATTGCTTTTATGTCTAAAATTCCAACCAGTTTGACTATTGCTGCTAATTTGTAGGCTTTCTGGTTGGTATGAATTTGGCAATCTTCTTGGCAGTACTTAGTGACATTTATTCATGTATATTGGAGTCCCAATAGCATAGATGCTGATCAGATACTGCACATAGATAGGGGTTTATGTTGTTCATTCCACATGAGGTTTAAAGTGAACAGCATTGATCTAGATTTGCCACTGCATTGTGTGATGGCTGATCTGGTGTATTAATAGTCTCAAAACTTTTTGAGCAAGAAATTTGAGCTTAAGTTCAAAATCTTCAGTGACTTATAGGAGAACTAAGATTTTGCTGAGCTTCCAAAATAATCCTAAATTTTGTTTTCATTAGCAACATGCTAAATTTCACATGTGAAAGTGTTATCAGATAGTATCAAATTTTCATGTTCAAGTTCAGGGTCCAGTAAGTGACTCATATAAGAACTTAGGTTTGCAGATCTTCCATATTTCTAACTTTTGTTTCATGCTAAATTTTACAGTTGTAGATGTGTTCAGACAGTTTCAAATTTTATTTTGGATTGTACAACTAAATGGATCAAATTATGACAGCTGATGAAAGTCACCTGACAGACTATAAGTGCCCTAATTTTTCAAGTAAGATTTATCACTTGGAACCATCACAGACCTATCACAGAAAGAAATGTAAGGACTTAAGCCTAATTTCACATTAGATTACTTCAGTATTCAACTAAATAAGCTTAGATCTATGAGAAAGAAAGAACACCAACATTAAGATGGAATTGCTGTCAGCCTTATTCTCAAATTTACAGACAGTGGAAAAGTAAAATAAGTAGAACACTGTGTACATTTACAAACAGACCTGTGACTAAGTGTATTTTTCTTGTAAAGAGTACAAATATGTGATCATTTATCCACACCATTCTGATTGTCATGAACTTGTTTTTTGACATGTAATGCATCTTTCTTTAGATGCTAGATTTGATCCATTGGAAAAGTATCTAAGTCTGATACTGAACATTTCCAAAAGTTGAAAAATGAACTTAATGTTTTGCATAAAGTAACTCAAGATAACCTACAAAGAAAGCAGAACAGAGACAACAGTGCAGATTAAACATCGAATGAACTGGACCATTTTATATCATTCATATTGGATCTAACTATACTGTATCAGTTGTGTGTTTGAATACTTGATAGTGTATAATGATATTGGAATTGGAGAGCAGCACTCTGGCTGAACAGCCAGAAAGGGGTCACAGTGACCCATTGAATGCACTAGATATAGAGATAAACCCCATTTAGGAAAGAAGATCAGACCAGTCAGGACTATCTGGGAACCTATCCCAAGAGACATTACTTTAGACCTGGGGGTTTAGTAGGAAAATATTAATGTACACAATACATGTATTGTGAAAAAAAAGTATACAAAGTGAATTTGCAAGACTATTTGAAAACAACATGGGAACCAGCAGAAAATTTACCATTTTGGGGATGAGGGATTTTGCTGTTAGCAGAAGCAGAAAATTTGTATGTGAATTGTAATCAGTGTGACTACATAAGAGACTTGAAGAATTGGAAATAGTTAAACTATGTCAATTTTCCCTGCATAAATAAAATGGGGCCTGTGTCAGTATTGTACCCAGTTGTGCTTTGAGAATACAGTACAAGCTTGGGTCTACAATGTATCTAGCTGTGTGTGTGTTATACATTTAGTTCTTCATATTGCAAATTAATTTTGTTTAATGTGCAAAATAACAGTTTTCTTGGTACAGCAGTCACAAAATCCTTGAAGAATGGTACCATACAGAAATACATTTTAATTTGATGTGATGCCAGTAAAGTGCAGTTTTAGCCATAGCTTACTATAATGTACTACTTGTCCCTTTTAGCATACTGCGTATTTTGAAATGTTCTTGTTATGTTTCATTATCAGTTCATTAGATGTGATGGTTAGAGGCCAAGATTTGTCTTTCTGAATTTTTCTTGGTAATTGTATGCTAGAAAATTGTCAGATAGGATCAGTAAAGAATTCCAAAGTGTCAAAGTTTCATACTGTGTTAGCTGCAGAATAGAACATTTTTTTGATCTACAGCAGTCTAAAGCGATAATTATTTATTATACATGTGTGATGAAGGTACTGTTGATGGCTAAGCCATAATATTTTGTTACAGATTATTCATAACAATTTTTTTTCTTTGCTAGTGGTAACTGCTTTGGCTAGTTTGTGAATTCTTGAGCACAGAGCATTTAAAATTAATGAAACTTAAATAATTCAAAGCCTGTGGGGACAAAGACACAGGACAAAACAATTTTTTTTTGTAGATGTTAGGTTGCTCATAGGAAATTTCCAATGTAGATATTTGCTTTAATTTTTTACAGTATATATGCTTTAAGAACAAGATAAATTAAAGGTAGAGGAAGCAAAGATACATTTAGGGATGACAATATATTTAAGATAAGAGGAAGAGGAAGATAAAATTAAGGAAGGAGATACATTTAGCATAGAGGAAAAGGATGCTAAAATTAAGGTAGAGGATACATCAAACATAAAGGAAATGGATGCTAAAATTAAGGAATGGGATGCATTTGAACTTAGAGGAAGAAGCTAAAATTAAGGAACAGGATAGATACATTTAACATAGAGGAAGAGGATGCTAAAATTAAGGAAGAAGATACATCTAACATAGAGGAAAAGGATGCTAAAATTAAGGAAGGAGATACATTTAGCATAGAGGAAAGGGATGCTAAAATTAAGGTAGGGGATACATTTAGCATAGAGGAAAAGGATGCTAAAATTAAGGTAGGGGATACATCAAACATAGAGGAAATGGATGCTAAAATTAAGGAATGGGATGCATTTAACTTAGAGGAAGAAGCTAAAATTAAGGAACAGGATAGATACATTTAACATAGAGGAAGAGGATGCTAAAATTTAAGAACACAATACATATAACATAGAGAAAGAGGAAGATAAATTTACAGTATACTATTTTTGGTAAAATCAGTGACGTCTGCAACCTGAGATCATGTGATAATCTTTACATAGTAAAATTTACACCATTATCAGCTTTGTTTTGAAACTGATTTTTCTGGAGTAAATGAATTTGTTGAAGCCTTTACTGTAATCATGTAATGGCTTTATGTTAGAATATGGTGACTCTCAATTTGTTCCTTGGTTAGTAAGTAAGCATTTTTAATGTGTTTTTGATTTGCTCATCTATGATTTACTCTTGTTGAGGTGTAGATGCAGATATTGTTGTTAAGTTAAACTCATTGATAGAGGAGTCAATACAAACTCTGATCAGCTGGTTTATTATGTGACCGCAGATATGCATCGAAATTACTTGCTGTTGTTTGCATACTATCCATGACAAAATATTACAAACTAATTGAACATGAATGCCCAGCCTGGTGTACTAGCACTGTATCAAACAACCTTCATGTGGAATATAGTGATGTCTTGATGCATAAAGTATTAATTTATTTTAGATCTGTAAAGACTCATTAAATCTGTTTACTATCAGATTCAGTCTAAAAAAATATTAACTTTCATACTTTTGGTTTTTGAAAATAATGTACATTAAAATCATTTGCCATCACTGGTCATGTTCTTGAACTGGTGGTTAATACAAGGCCTTGATATCCAGACAGATGTATACATGAATGCTTTAGGCATAAAAATATTTAAAGGGTCCAGATTGCACATGGTCACAGATTTTACTTAAATGAATCATTTTGTTGTGTGCTGCCCTTGGTAATCATATAAATTGTTTGACTTGATGTAGACATTGAACAGTTGGAGGCTGGATGTAAGCAGGATGTATGCGCAATCTGTGCCCTATTATTTCTCTATTATTTGATATTTTAATGGTATTCAGGAGATATTCTACACTGGATTGAGTGCATATACTCAATTACTTGTTTTATTAATTTAAAATATATACAAATGTACAAGTTTACTTTTGCGTTTGCTCTGCTCGATTCTAGTAAGTCACTACAAAGAGTTGAACTTTGTTAAATTGCTATGCTTCAGGTGTGACTTGACCAGTACCAGCATTACCTTTCAATATATTATAGTATGAAATTTCATTGTTGAAATTATTACATAACAGTTAAATGTGAAACATCATATCAGTGCTATGATGTATTTGTTGTTGTTGTAGGTAACACCATTTTTCAGCACAAGATAGGCTATACATGTGGAAAGAACCACTGATCCATGAGAAGCTACTGACCAGCTTTCTCATGTACCCATGCTAGCAGAGCCTGAGACTCAAACCCATGCAGAAAGAGTTGAGATGACAGTGATCCATAATGATGAGCACTTTAAACTATTTGGCCACTCAAGGCCCATGATGTGGTATGTGTTCTAATAGAAGATTGTGCAGCACTAGCACTTAATTCAAATAGTAGATTCCTTTGTGTTTTTTTCTTCATTAATGCAAACTTTTGTAATCACTACTGGAAATGACATTTCTAATCAATTGTTTTTTTGCATGATCAGTGTACTTTACAAATTAATATCTTTGGTACATGGAAAATATTTTGCTCAATATCACAGGTCTGAAAGTTTACACAAATCAAATATTTCAATGTTTTTCATTTTGGAAGCATTAAGTCAATGATAAGATATTAAATTTGACTTCAGGAGAGAAGAAAACACTAGTATAGTGGCATGATAAATTAGTCATACTTTTTTATATTAACAAAAGAAGTAAACTTCTAAATGATTTTTCAAAACAATTGATACTAGGCAGATAGCAAAAATACATACCTGGTAATGCAGTCAGATTTAATCCATCAATGAAAAAGTGGTTGAAAGATAGATATAATTGCAATCAGTGAAGTCTCAGCATTAGTAATTTCACACTAGTACTGCATTACATTATCTTGACATGATGGTCCCTGTTGTTGGCATGTTAATACCAAACAGGTATGATAGAAGTGTAGTGGTACAAACAACTTATTACCTTACAGCATAAAGAAGTGAATTTAATGGTTGGTAGCCACTATGCCTAACAGCTTCAGAGGCTGACAGTGCCTCTTTCATATCAGTCTCCTACTGTTGCTGACAGCTGATTGGCTGATCCAAAAACCCTTGTATTGAATTCTTTTTTAGCAGATTTTATGGTACTTCACACATTTGTTTCTATTAGTTTAATATAGTATTGGTTTTTGGATACCATGTTTGTGAATATTATCACAACAATATGCATCAATTGCATGGATTGAGGTATAGAATTAGTAAAGAGCAATTGTCTACATAGAACATAGTGTGTTTATTTTGTTTCCAATTAGTAATCAGTGAGTGAGAGTGAATGACCAATAATCACTGTATCATATTGGATTATTTTATCACATCCTGGCTAATTACCATAGGTAAGATTCTTAGTAATCAAATTGCCTGCTGTTGGCAAACAATTTCAGGAAAGGCAAATTAATCTTTTGTATGATTCTAAAAGACTTTATGCCTATTCTAGACACATAACTCATTATCACAACTGCATTTCTATTACAATCCTGATTTCTAGATAATAAAATTGATGATAAAGTTGGCTTTTGAAAAGGAAAATAAAATTGTTATTGAAGGCTGTCACTATTAAAAATATATTAAAGGTTTTTTATCCAATTATTTTGCAATTGTCCATCATTCAGCTTAGGTATAACTGAACATTATCCTTAGTACATTCATCAAAGGACAAAATATGGGGCAATTTTGGCCATCCAATTTGCAGTAAATTGTTTTTATAAGAGTATTTGTTATGGTTATTCCATATCATCTGTATATCAGGTGAAATATGTACATGATATAACAAAACAGTGTGAAATTAATGGTTAACTTTGTGTCTAAGTAGGACTTTGTTCAATGGCAAATTTTGCCAGAATTTGATCTCTTTGAAGTCATTAAAAACTAACAGCACATTTGAGAACACGTTTGAGTTTTTTGACAGAAGATACTCTTTGTAACCATCTAACATGTGCAGATTATATACATGTTCTCATTTATGCTCATCACTAACCAGCAAAAAATGAAGACAAAAAGATGTAACTTAGACCAGCTGCCATTTTTGTTGCAGAACAATTTTAGTGTGTCACTTCACAGTTGCCATTTTATGTTTTATTTAAAAAATTGACATTCATATGTTGATTACTATTTGTATGGGCAATTGTATTTTTTTTTTTAATCTTTCTGCTCTGGTTGCATTTTGATGCATACTTTTGAAAATAAAAATCTAAATATTAGGATGAATAGTAACTAAATATAGAAGAGGCATATTGATAAATGGTTTTCTCAGCAACATAGAAAAAAGCAGCCAAATATGCCATTTTGTCTAAAATGGTCTGTTAAAATGGAACAATGGTAAGAAAAAAATCTTTATGTGGTTTTTCCTTACCTGTTCATATAAAGTTGCATTTATTATCTTTATTCTAATCATCTATGATTTGAAATATTGGCATTCAGGTAAAGAGGGTGATATGAAATCCAGTAACAAAATGCAATATTCATTAGTATCATTATTCATTTTTATCAATTTCATGAATAATTTAATAAAAGCTTTAAATTATTGTTGTAGACAGTATTTAAATTAAATTTGTCAGTGTGATACTTGAACATTATAACACAAAATATTAGTTTCATGAATTTTCAAATAAATATTTATTGAAGAAAAGGATTATTGTGCATTTTGTGCGATAATGTGAATAAAATCAGTTGGATTTTTTCATATAAAAGAAAACAAAAAGTAGATAATCAAGGCTGTGATTAATGTCTGTTTTGTTCACCATTACTTTATCACTGTCTTACTTCCCATATGTTACATGTTTATGATGAATAACACCAGCTGTTATCCATCAAAAGGTTTGAATTAGGATTCTTTAGAAGTAACTCTCAGAGTACTTTTTTTTTCTTTGAAATAATGCATTTTTTTCTGGTGTTTATAAATCAGTGTTAAAAATGCTGGGGTGGATGGATGGGTGGGTGGATTGCGTTTTAACAGCAATTTATAGACATTGATGGCTATATCATGCTGAGGAAGTAGATGCTAATTGTGTTTCCCAATGACACATAGAAAATTTAATTACACATACACACAAACACATATTAATTATTAAGTTGTGTTTGTTATATTCACCACTCCTTCTGTGAGCTCATTCTGTTAACAATTTAATTTCACACAATAATGGGAGTTTTCACCATCTACAGTTGCCAAACTTTGTGGTTGGCTTTCTCTTGGGGTACAAAAGAAGACTCTAAACTTTGGGGTCAAAAGTTCAAAGGTCAACATCATTATTAATGAAAAAAAAGTAAAATGGCTTCTGCACAATAAGTTGACTTATTTGTCAACTACTTTGCCAATCTTTCTGATTGATTTGCACTTGGATAAGGAATAAACCCATTAATTTGGGGTTTGAAAAGCCAAATGTCCAGGTGAACAGTGAAAGAATAAAAATGGTTTTTACATCATAGAATTTGCTCATAAGGACAGAGTTGGACCAGACTTTGTGTTAATGATTAATGGTACTCTTGTTAGGACATTGGTTTTATTGTATGGTACAGGATTTTGTTTCAGTGATAGAACTGTTGGCTGAAACCTTTGAATAGGTTGTACTTGCCACAGGGCTGCCAACTATAAGAGAAAAGATTGCTGCATTGGAAATATTTAAACAAGAATGTATAAGTGCAATGTATTTGCAGGCAAATATGGTACATAAGTACTAACAGATTTTGTTTATGTAATTGAATAGCAAAATGTTTTAAAGTCTAAGTAATTTAAGTTTTCTTTTCTTTTTACAGTTTAAAGCAATCTGCTTGGCCAAGCCGTTTTAAATTTGTTGGATTCATGCCTGCATTGAACCCAGTTTTTTTTTTTAAAGCCATACCCACCTACACTACTTTTCTGCACATAATACTCAATGAGGACTATATTTAGAATATAGGATCACTCAAATTCTTACTTCTCATTTGAGATTTTAATTATGAACCAAATATTGGACTTGAATCTTAAATAAATGAGATATCTTTGCTAATGGTACAAGTAAAATACATTTTAAATAAATAGATAAACATCATTGACTACCTATCTTGATGTGAAAGACTGAAAAGTTCATTAATGTGTGCATGTATTAATGTAAGATATGAAATCTATACCATTATAATATGGAAATTTAATATTCTTTATAGAATAAAATAAAATAAAAGAAAAAAAGAGAAAAATATTTTGTGGTCACAGATGTGTTCAAATCCACAACCATCATGTTAGGAACATAATGCTTAACCAATTGAGCTATGTCTGACATATGTATTAAATAATTATAACGGGCCTTTATAGTTTTAATAAATTTTATTCATGAACCAAATGCTTGACTTTTTCTTGCAATAAATGAGATATATTTGCTAATGCTACAAAGGTAATATGCTTTAAATGAATAAATAAATATTGCTTACATATCTTGATTTGAAGCATGATGATACAGAGCAAAATGGCATTTTGCACGGTGATTTGCATACAGTCCTAAACATAATGAAAATGAAGAACAAAATTGTGTGTTGTCTGAAAACAATGAAACAGTCTTTGTGGATAATGATTTCTGTCATGCAAGTATGGATTTTGGTTTTTCAACTGAAGTTGTGGTCTTGTCTTCAACTGAGAAATGGGCATGTCTTTAAAAAACAATGCTTGTCACTGATTGGTTGTAGAAATATATAATGAATATTCACTATTCTCTATTATTGCTCCTAACAAATGAAATTTAAAATATGAATAAATAAAAGAATGTTATTAAACTCTCAGTTTATTTAAATATTGATGCCATTGAATATGATTATAAGGGTTGACTTACTTTAAAATTCAGAATAGTGTGAGCTGATTGTAAAAATAAATAGTCGATCCTTAATTTGTTAGATTCAACATCATTTAATTTGCATTATGTACATGTCTATCACATTTTGTTTCATCAGGTTTTTAATTTTACACTATATATATATATATATTAGAATAATATTTTTTAAATAGAAATTACCCTGTTGAAATTATTACTTCTTTTCAAAAAGTATCTTCTCTTATGCAACTTGAATCTTTACAACATAAAGTCAAAAATAGAAATGAAGATATATTTTCTTTCATTATTGAGTATAATCCAATTTTGCCTAATATAGGTAAGATTATAAATAAATATTGTGATTTATTAAAATTATCATATAAAGCAAGTGTTAAATCGCTACATGAAAACAAACCCACACATGCTTATAAAGGGCCTAAAAATCTTAGATTTCCTAATTAATTCTAAATTAGGAAAAAAATTATATACAAAGAGATCATCAGCTAACTGTAATAAAACCTAAATATTTGCACTGTGCTTTATTAGTGAAAATTATTCTTTCAATTGTAATAATACAAAAGAAACTTTAAATATATGTTGTGATACAAATACTTTAACTTCAAATGTTATTTATCAGATCAGATGCAAAAAATGTGGCATCCAATATATTGGACAAACCAGTCCACAAATATCTAAACATATGAACCAACATAGATCAGACATACAAAATTATATTGATCAATCATTTTCTTCTCATGTTGCTGCACATTTTAACAAGAGTTCCCATACTTTTCAAGAATTCTCCTTTCATCCTATTGTTATAGATGATTCTGAGATGGAACATCTGCTAAAGGAAACCTATTGGGTTCCCCGTCTTACTATGGTATATCCAAAAGGTCTCAATTCCAAAACAATAATGATATTAATTAATCTGAATAATTTTTTGAATTATGTCCCCTGTTTACAAATAGTTAAGAGTATATTTTATATTATTCTAATTTACTGAATAACTTAACTAAGGAAAGTATAAACTAATATCATAAAAATAAGTTTAATAATTCCTTAAAAGTAAAATGCATTTTAAATTCTTAATATATTAAGATTAAAAATTTGTAAAATATTTATTGTATGATTATGATTTTTATGCACACCATAATTTTTAATAATGATAAAAGAGTGAACATTGGTCAATATCAAGATATATATATATATATATATATATATATATATATATATATATATATATATATATATATATATATATATATATATATATATATATATATATATATATATATATGTCAATAATATATACAGTACAATGCCACCTAAGCAAGCAAGTTGTCTTTCACAAGTCAGATCTTGGGAATAACATCAGGGCCTGGACATAAAAGAGACCCCTAGTGCTAAAGGTTCTAAAATGGAAAGCAATGGTGAAGGAATGACAGATGCAAATGAATCTGAATTATGAGATAAGACAACTGATTTTGAGTGAAATTCATATATGCTGATAATAAAATAGAATTTTGATTTAGATAACAGTGTTGAATTTAATTAATAGAAATGTAAATTGCAAAATAAAAATTGAATTCAGACACTTCCATGTGTGAAGAAGTGTCTAATTGTGAGTATTAATGAGATTGATTTATGTCTCACATTTTCTTGTGATACATCCAACTAAACTGAGGATGTAGAAAGAATGATTCAAATAATGACAATGCAAAAATTACATTGAAATTCATAATAACTTAATATCACTTGGAACATTTGATTCAGATGAGAACAGATAACAATAGAAATGGATACAAGGAAAGTTTACATACTTGCATTGACTGGATATGTGAAAAAGCTTGCCAGTAGCTTCTCGTTGGAAGATGGTTCTTTCCGCAGTTTTCCCGGTTCCTTCCTCCACCATATATTGGCCACATATTTAACTCTCATGTGCAGAAAAATTGTGTTAAGCCCCAGAAAAACAACAACATACTTGCATCGAAGATCATAATAACTTATTAATATTGTTAAAACTTGATTTATACTAAAATTAACAATAGAAAAGGAACTGTGAAATTGTGTTACAGATTTTAGAATATTGTAATTAAATTTACAACATGGACTAACAGACAGCTTCTCAACTTTTTGGGCTGCTTACACTGTTTTTACTGTGTCCTCTGCAGGTTTTAATCAAATTGTTGGCATCCGTTAGTCTCAAGAGACAATGGAAATATGCCCGTGACAGGTGTCCCAATTGGTAGTTTTGCAGCATCTTTCTGTGGCTATGGAGTTTCATACGGGAGATACAATCTTTGTTGCAGTTACTGCACTTGAAGGTTGAGTCTGGTGTGGGTTGGGGCTGCTTCCTCTTCCTCTGACATTATTTTTCATCTGTAAGCAGACATAGCTTGTCCTTACTGACTTTCAGACCAATCATCAGAGCATCAAGCAAGTTGGACTTGTCTAGAGCAAGCTATTCTTCCCAGGTGTTGACATCAATCTCAAGGGCTCTCATGTCGGGCTTGCAGACATACTTGAAGCAGCGATGTGGCCATCAAATTATCTTCTGCTGAAGCAAGCTTGGAATAAAGAAGGTCTTTGGGAATCACTTTGTCATCCATCCAACGTACATGGCCCAACCATCTGATGCCACATTGGCAAAAAAGTGTGACCATGCTGAGAATCTAATGGCATGTTCAAGCACTGTTTGTTTGTCACTCGATTGCTCCAGGTGATGCTGAGTATGTGTCAGAGGCATCACATGTGAACGGCGCTCAGTCTTTTCTCCAGTGAGGTGTACAGGGTCCAGGTTTTGCTTGTGTATAGGAGAGTGATAATAGCACACAGGCACTGGAGATCTTAGTGTTCAGGGTAAATAATGCTGTTGTTCCACACTGATTGACAAAGTAGAGAGAGTTGTTGATGCCCTTCCAATCCGCTTGTTGAGCTGACAGAGTGAGTGGTTGTTGGTGATAATAGAGCTGAGGTACATGAACTGACTGACTACTTCTAGTTTGTAGTTGTTGATGATTGTGCTGGGAGGATCAACTACCTGAGCTATCACATTGGTTTAATTTAGGCTGATGGTCATCCCGAATTCATAGCATGCTTTAGCAAAGTGGTCCATCAGGCATTGTAGTTCAGCTTCTGTGTGAGTGGATAGAGCAGCAACATCTGCAAAGAGCATGCCCCTAATGTTTCTAAGGGTTGTTATCACCAGGGTCAGATGCAGGAGAGAAGCACCTACTTCTGGAAATTCCTCAATGGCTTGCACCTAAGAGAGCCTCTGACAACCAAATCCAGCTCCAGGCCTTCAGGAGTGGTTTAACTACTAAGCCCAGCAGAACCTGTTAAAACTGACTAGAGAAGGGATGACAGTTGAGTTTTTGGTGCCTAAAAACCATATGCTTCCGGCAGATGTGGCCTGTTAACCTTGGGTGGTCGCCCATCTAGGAGAAGCTAAACTTAAAACTGTCACTGCCTTGTGACTATACCCTCTCATGGGAAAGGCAGAGGGAGTAAACCCCAAACGAATATCCAGAGATGGAGTCACTAAGGCAACTTGGCAATAATTTCCGAGATGTGTCATCTCGGCAACTCCTGCAATATTGCTGGTGCCAAGAAGTATCAGCTTGTCCTTTCACTTGAATCCATCAGCAGCGTGGAGAGGGGCAGTCAGTTGCTTGGGCAATAGCTGATTCTCCATATAACCCTGCCCAGGCTTTAATCAAATATATTATAAATTAATTACATTATTTTAATTCTAACCAAATGATTAAACAACAACTGTATAACCCTTACACATTTATTTGACTAATTTTGATTAAACAAGTTTTCTTTACATAATTTAATAACTACTTTTATTAACTAATTATTTATGAACTAATACATGTACTTAGTGATATAGAGATATATTGTAAACCCACAGCATGTGCACATAGTGCATACTAGCTAGATGCACAGGTTTTGCCTGTGCTTCATTAAGTGACTTGATTTGAACTCTATGCTAAATTAAGTACTAATAATCATTAAATGTTAGAAAATAAAGATTTTGAACTGCTATTACTTTTTAAACTGGAATAATTATAAAAACTTGACTAAAATATACATATACAATTTTTTTTCTCTCTTCATTAAACACATGATTAAAATAGTTTTAAAATTAAATAATAACCTGAATTACAGTAGATTTGGATGGTGTACAAACCCTAATTAAAAATTAATAAATCATAATTTGTGTATTGTTAATTTTAAAATACATTTTTATGTCACATTTTTATGTGTTAATAGTATTAATTGCCTAAATAGCATATAAGTAAAATGATGATCAAATTAGTTCAGATTTGTGTTTATTACAAGTAAGCACACACTGTGCATTATTTGTTGCCAAAATAAACCAGATTATTTTTGTAATTGATGAATCTACAAAACTAGCCTTGGTCACTTGGTCTTCTTCAACTTTCATTGCAATGCAGTGTGTATATAATCAAACCATTGCCTGGAGAAAACCACCAAAGTGAAACAGAATGTGCAGATATGGTCAGGGAATGTCAATTATAATATAAAGAACATAGGTTTGTATTGTATTTCTGTTTTGAATGTTCAGCTATAGCAGGATCAGTTTGTTGAAAACATGTCCTCACCCAATTTTTTTAATGTTGTATAGGCTAGGTATTATTTTTTTATGTAACTACAGTAAAACATTGATTATCCAGATTCCAGTTACCTAGATATTCAGTTGTATGGACTACTGTTGTATCCTCAAAATGTTTGTTTATCACAGTATGCTTGTATTGATAAATTAAATGTTTATCTTAATGCCAACATAGAACAGCATAAAATAAATCAGAACAAACAAAATCTCATACAATTATAATTACAATGGAATTATGAATAACTAGATTATCATTTTATAGCTAAAATAAATGTCATTTGGAGAGAGGGAGAAGAGTGGAAGGCACTCCCAATTGGTGCACAGTGAGTGCTATGACAGTTGAGAATATGCATTTTTTTCTTAGAGAAATTCAAACTAAAGTAAAGACTCTTAACTGCCTAATCAAAGGCATGGTTGAGCCCAAGCTTACATAATTAACTGTCATGGATCAATCACTGGTGAACTGACTGGTGATACAAAACTCACCTACTAGCACATGTGTGACTGAAGAGAAACCAACTAAACTTTACTTTGACACTTGTGTTCACAAGACTTCACCTAAAATGGTCATCCATCTCAATGTTGTTATGATTCCATAATGATATTAAAGTTTCAGAACATTCAGAGTTACTTAATTATTGATTCATATAAAATCATACAGTTATTGTATCCAGGTCATCCATTCACAGTTCTAATTTGGTCATTTGTATGACCAATTAAGTAGGTGTCCACCAGTGTTGCTTGATAATCAATGCTTTACTCTTTATATTACCAGCCTGAATAGCAAGAGTAGCAGCCATCTCACCTCTGCTGGGTTAGAGTCTAGGATTCAGCGAATGTGGATATGTGAGAAAGCTTGCCAGTAGCTTCTCCTGTGTCGGTGGTTCTTTTCATGGATTGGTGGTTCTTTTCATGGATTCCGGTGGTTCTTTTCATGGATTCCGTTTCTTCCTCTGCCAATAATACTGGCCGCCATGAATAGCCTATCGTGTGCTGAAAAATGGTTTTAAGCCCAACAACAACTTTATATTACCTATTTTGTTGTGAATTTCATGTTTTAATTAGCATAATAGGCTAAAAATCTAAGGTGATTCATATTCAGTTAATATATAATGGTATCTGCAAATAATGCAATTAACAGGCATTAGAATCTTCAAGGAATTCTCTACTCCAGGTTGTTTTTTTTTAAAACCAAATTAGTGATTGACCTAACTGGTCCAGAATGGTCAGATTGAAGGAATTTTTGGAGGGTGATATTCAGAGAAGGCAATTCAACTTTAGTTAGGGTAATTTTGAAATTTGTCTTTCTCATGCAAGAAATTATGCCCAGGTAATACAATATATACTTGGTTTATTTGAGAAATCTATATATTACCTATATGATCTCATTTTTCATTTTATTAAATTTTGCTTAAACTTTTAATGACTGATATACCATGAAACACAAATCTGATACTTTGCTATGGTCATACATGTACATTATATTTCCAAATGATAAGGCTAGTCTTGAAATTCATACAAAAGTAGGGTTGTGCTTATTTTAAAACATAAATCAACAGAAATATCTGCTGAAAGTTTGTAATAATGGGTCTTGAGCTTATCATCAGTCATGAGTTTATATGATGTCTTTAGTGTGGAAGTTTGTAGTTATGTCTAGCACTGAGGTATCATGCTGCAGACATGTAGCATAATGTATGATCCAGTCACATTATCATGACACCAGGCTGAACAGTCCAAACACTAACCTCTTAGTGTTGAGCGCCTAGTGAGGCAGTTGTTAGTAACATTTATACAACTCTTTGGTACTACTCAGCCAGGGTTCGAACCCGCCAACTTCCGCATTCAAGGTAGACATTCTAGCCACAAGGCCACTGGATCAGTCTATAAAATAACAACTTGACATCAGTGATATAAACCCATTATTAAAATTGTGCAGGTCAGTTTTGAAGTGATATTATCCCATTGTTAAAATATTTGTGCAAGTCAGTTTTTAAGTGATATCAACCCATTGTTAAAATATTTGTGCAAGTCAGTTTTGAAGTGATATCAACCCATTGTTAAAATATTTGTTCAAGTCAGTTTTTAAGTGATATCAACCCATTGTTAAAATATTTGTGCAAGTCAGTTTTGAAGTATACATGCAAGTGGATAACTCCTAAGGAAGTGAGACATGGTGCTTGTTTTCATGGTATGCAGCATTTACATCAAAAATGTGATATGATGGATCCGAATAATAATGAAGCATTACATAAAGAAAACAAAAGACATTGTGATCTTTGGAACTGTCATTTATGTTGGAAATATGATTTCATTATCTTAAGTGCAATATTATATTAAATAAACATACAATTAAATACCATATATACTCACTTGTAAGTTGAATCCAACTGCAAATTGCACCGATGCAGATCTGCAATCACAAAATTCATGGGCAGATATGGGTCTGTGTAGTTTATTAGGAGTAATCAGTAGATTAAATAACATATCCATGGTCTGCAGGTGCATTATGCTAAGGCAGATTCCATCATTGTTGTTTGCAGTTGTGCCTCAACTTATAAGCAAGTATATATGGTATATTCCAGATTAAGATGGCTCACCAGTAGCTTTTTGTAACTGAAATATTTGCAATGTGGAGAATAGAAATATATATTGTCTTTTGAGATTAGAAATAGTGTTTACCAATAATTGTATTATGTGTTATTCATCTTTTTACATACATTTTAAGTTGATTCTGTTGACAAATTGTGGGTCAGTCTGTTCCATAATGGATCAACAAACAAGCATAGCAGGCAGTAATTAGTTTTATAATTTCCCACCCAACCCCACCCAAGAAAGTCATTAGCTGTATAAAACTGATAAATTAGTTCCATGATTTATATGATATCCCTGAGTTTTGACCTGAATCATTGCCATGTTTGATTGAATAAACTATTACAAAATTTGGATATTAACAAATTTTAATTGCAAATTATTGCATTATAAGCTTCAATTGTATGATACATTTGATCATTATTACAATCTTTGCATAGTTTTCCTTGGGCAGTTGTAAACCCAGAAACACAGGAAACATCAAATTGCATTGAAGTGGCTTCAGCAACTGTTTAAATATCATTTAGTATTCTTGGTTACTGCCTAAGGACTGTGTTTTAGCAATAGATGAATGATAGTAAATCAGTGGGTTTATTGACAATAAATTACTCTTATCTCTGTCCAAGAGTAAAGTCTAAGATAGATCCCTAAGGTGTTGGGTGTTATCATTTGTCTGGATAGTTTGAAGAGCTATCCTCATGTGTTCATTGTTTAGTCCTTGTTTTGATGGAACATCCATTAAACATGTTTTCATGTAGCTTAAAATAGTGTTAGTGACTAGTAACATCAAATAAAAATAATTAAATATCAATATATATGGCTTGCTTTAATTAATTTCAAAATATATAGCTTGTATACAGACATAAAATTGCACGGCATGAAAAATAAAAGTTCAAATTTATGTTTAAATGTAATGAGAAGGCAGCAGCACCAAGCATATTGTCAAGGAATACATTAAACAAGAATAGCTTTATGTTGATACTCTTATAAGTACCAAGAGAAGATGCAAGTGAAATTGCATGAAATTGGCTTCTTACTCTGTTTCCTATATGTATTTTGAAGAAATTTATTTTTTACTAATATGATGGTGTATATAGATAATTGGTTTATTTTATACACATATTTATTGCTGATTTTATCAATTATTACATTAAAAAATTAAAAATATTCTCGGGAAACCAGAGTTATATATGGTCTTGTTTCAGAACAGGACTTGTAACATGATGCACAGATCAAACTATTTATTGTGATGTTTCATATATGTAATTGCTTGGTTTTACCGCTTATATTCATTTTTCCATACCATTTTTTTAAAAATTCACTTTTTTGGAAAATTCTAGGACAGATTATTATTTCAAGAATGGAGTTTTTGCTTAAGTGGTTTATTTCTTGCAAGCCGCTGGATATCAATCAATTCCTGTCTTTACATGTCCTGTCCTAGCAAACCTCTCACTGACTGCTGTGTCTCATTAATGATTTCCTTCCTTGGGTATGATAATTAGCATTCTGGAATTTCCTGTGACATGACCATGAACTTATTTTAAGATGAAGGTTTCCAAATAGAATTATTACCTGTATTGATATGTAGGGCCTTTAGGCATTTATTTATTTTATGAAGCAGACATGTGGAAAACTGTCTTAACACAATAAACATACATGGAATAAGTTTTGATTTACATGAATTGTATATTACAGTCTTTTCAAGTATTTGAATGTTAGAATAAACTTTTAAGGGAACTAAATTTTTGTACAGAATAAATTTGGTTAATACTTAAACAAATTCAGTTGAAAAGAAAAAGCAAATTTCCATTTCAGTAATGGCTTCTGCAACTAACATGGTCTTGTTCCATGCACAAACTGTCATGTACCAGATATTGATACATGTTTCCATTCTTAAATGTTTGTGCAAATTTTTTATTTTAAGGTTACCTTGATGAAAGCATGTCAGTGAGTTGTTTTATATTTAATTGGTGGAGCTTGTTGTATAAAATAACATGTACCATTAACATCTTCAATGAATTTTGCTTTGAGCTTCATCTGGGCATATATATGAGGCATTATTGCATGGCATAAATCATGAACACTTGAGAGGCTTCATTTCTTTACAGATTGTGATCAGTTGTTGCTAAAGCTTGTATCATTGAAGTCTTGGATGAATCACTTATGAACAGCATCTATTCAGGAGGAATTCTGTTGTTGTTGTTGTTGTTGTAGGGCTTAATGCCATATTTCAGCACAAGATTGGCTATACATGGCAGCCAGTATAAATGGTGAAGGAAGAACCCAGGAAAACCACGAAAAGAACCACCAACCCACAAGAAGCTACTGGCAAGTTTTCTCACATACCCACTTCGGTAGAACCCGAGACTTGAACCCACACAGACAGAGCAGGAATTCTGTATTTGATTGTGCTTGTGAACACTCTAGGCTTCATTTTTTTTTATCCAGTTGTGATTGAACTTGTACTTTACTGTGACTTTGGATGAGTTTGACCTAGGTGCATATTAACTCAATAACCCCTAGCGCCATGTTTATGGGGCAGGAGGTGGTACCTGCTTCTGAGCTCTGTAGCGTCATGTGCAACACAATAAAGTGGGTGGTATTATTGAAAGGTAGACAGATGTAGCTTTATGATGATACCAAATAATACAGATGTTTTAGTTGCACTACAAAATACAGAGGGAAAAATATAACTTTTTGGACCTGAATTTTTTCCAGCCGAAATTCGCCCGAAGTTGTGATCCGGTTCTCTGTCCAGATTTTAGACTTTTTGGCCTCAGATCTAACATACACCAGTCTGAATTGCATACAGACATGTGAAACTTTGCAAAAAGTAGGATAAGATGGACATTTAGAATGAAGAGTGGTCTCGACATAAAAATGGTGGGTCCATTAAACAAAAAAACGTCCAGTTTTTACCCTTCTGCTCATGCTCAGGTGAAAGAGCCAATGAAAATTGACGTTTCTAACACAAATAGGCATTAAATTAACTGAAAATGTCTTCCAAGTCGATGTATTATAATGTATTCAGAAATATCTCTCAAAATCGATTTCTTACTCATATTTCAGGCGAAAATGACGAAAACCTCCATGGGTTAATGAGGTGTTCTTGCATGTGATTGGCTGAGCTTGTGGACACTCTAGAAGCATTTAAGATAGTCATAACTTTCATAATAAAAAGCATTTTCGGTACATAGACACCATTAGGAATTCAGCACAATTACAAAATACTCTTAAGTTCATATGCTGCATAATGAATTTGTGTCTCTGTCACTTTTAACTTGTTTATAGAAATATAATAAACATAAAATAGAATTTTATAAAATAGAAATATAATAAACACTCAAAGTATATAAAATAGTTATGGATAAAAAATTGTTATATCATAATCCGCTTATGCTATCTGGCTTGATACTATATTCTGTAATATAGTAAAAATAGTCATGCAACTGACTAGCTATAATCCACCACCTCTGAGGGCGGAAATGTGAAATGACTACAGTCGACCACACAACAGCAATTTAAGAAACATAAGAAAAAACCCAGAAAAAAATAGTTTTATACCAACTTCAGTAAAAACTGATTATCTTTGAAGCACCAATATATACTAAGGCATTTTTTTAAAAAATTGTCTCAATGTTCTACAAGTATTTGATGTTGCCGCAGCAATAACAAACAGGTATTTGTTTGGTCCTTCAAAGAGAACCTTCAATAACACATGCACTTTCATCAAAGCAAGCTGGAAACAGTTGTTAAAAAAAGTCAGCAACAAACTAAAATAAAAGCATTGCTTCAGTTTTCATAGTAATTAGAACATATTTACTTTGCTGCAAAAGTGTACTCCTTGCAACAAAAACATGCATTCAGAGGACTCCTGTGTGGGTGATTTTCTGCATTCCAAATCAAAAATGTTCATCCAAATACGAGTAATTAATCATTTCCAAGATCTGTGGAATATATGTCCCATATTTTTGTTCCAGGGAAGATAACTATATCCTGATGATTCTGATCCATCCTCTAGATCTACACTGATCATAGTTTGTTTATATAAACAATATATGAATTAGTTGCTCAGTTCACAGATGAACAGAAAATCAAAGGAAGCTGTATATGGCTGTTTGTTGTGACCTACAAACTGGAACTTAACCTGCCTTTACAGACACATGCATATGAATGACCTCTGACCCAAATGAAAAAGGATGTAACTAATGTGTCTATTCTCAAAGACAAATTTTGTTCTTCATTAATAGGCAAATTGATGGAGGCATCTAAGTTATACCTTACACACTGGCAAAAATTAGGTGACATTCATTTCTATTGCAATAACACATCTACTTTTCCCCATCATCTAGCAAGTATATTTCTATTTTACACAGTTGTGATGTCTATTTAGTTTTAAATGAACAAAGTGCCGATACATATGGCCACTATGGTGGCTATCACTATTCCCCAAATGGAAGGTCATATTGACATGGGGTTTTAATGAAAGACTTTTTTGATCACTCCTATAACCTAGTGGTTAGAGCTCTGCCTCAGATGCAGAAAGCCACAGTTTTGAGTCATATCAGAGACATAAAAATGGTATTTAACAGCTGCCATGCTAGGTATAAAGAGGTTAGTGTTACAAGTGGTCAGCCTGGTGTCAGGATGTGACATCATGCTACATGTCTGCAATATTATGCCTCAGTGCTAGACATCACTATAGACATCAACACTGCAGACATAGTAGCATATGACTAAAAATTGTTAATGCTATGTTAAAAATCCAAATTATAAATGCACACACACTCTTTTGATGTTTATGTCAAATGTTATAATATAACAGGCATAATGGCCATCTTAAAAATCATGTTAATTTTACTCCTTAATGAATGGACATATTGTTATAAGGTTTCCACAAATACAGGCTTTTTTTAAAAAAATCATGTCTAGTTGGTCTTAAATTCAAAATGGTCCTGATCTGACATGCAGTATGGCCACCATAAAGGGCATCATTAAAATTTTGTTGATGATATTTCTTTTTAAGGGTTGTTGATATTTGCATGTTGCTTTCACTAACAGACCTTTTTATGGACCTGTCTGGTTGGTACTAAAACAAAATGTAGCAGGCACACATGCCATCTTGAAAATTATGTTTTCTCATCTCCTTCATGATAGATGGTCATGTTGACTAGTGTTTTCTTTGGAAAAAAAACTTCCTAGTCAGTTGGACCTTCATGAAATTGTGCAAAGTGGCTTTTTAAAAAATCTTTCGAAATGGATGGGGTTTTTGCTAAAAAAGACTCATTTTTAATTTGCTTTATATGAATTGGTACCACTCAGCCATCTTACACTCATAATCCAAAGGTTGTGGGTTCAATACCCACTCATATGCCAGCCTGTTTTGACTGCCTCTGTCAAGTATCCAGGAACTCTGGTACCTGCTTGTTGATAACCCAGGTAATACAATTTGGCCATACAAAGTTTTCTGCCAGGGATGGTAAAGGCATTACTGACTTCATTTTCAAGTTGACAATCCTTTTGACTGAATTACAAATAGTGCACATTTTCAGTTTTAAGCCAGGTTGGCCTCTTTAAGCAACTAATTGACCATAATCACATAGCTTGTTTGCCCAGGGGATTTGGATTGAGATTTGAGTGTTACCTACAGTAGCACAATGGCCATGGTTCAGTTGGCAGATTTCACAAATTGTAAGGGTTACTTATAGAGCTCAAGCTAAATAGGCATCCCCTTAGGATAGCAAGACTTACCAAAGGATATTTAGATGACTTGACCACAGTGTTTTACTAGATGATAGAGGATTTCAGGACTTTACCAGAAAATGAGGATAAATTCTTAGACTTTAAACCATATGGCATTAGGAAGTGATATTTATAGAATGCTGTCAATTTTACAAAAAAGTGTTGACTTAAAAGTTTGTACACATTTAATATAATTGACCTTTGATTAGATTCTATAATAGATATCTCAGATATATTACATTGCTCATTTTTCATGAATTGTGGGATTGATATGGGACTTTAAATGAAACATTTCATGAAATATATTTAATTAATTGTGAATGAAAATGGTACAAATCTAACTCTAAATACCAGTATACATAGATTTGACAGAACAGCTTCCGACAGTTCAGGAGGTTTGGCTCATTACTGGATCCAGGTTCCCTCTGGAGACAGCCAGAGTTTTCTTTAGAATAGAAAATGTCCTATACTGAGTGCACTTTGAAATTTAAATTGTTTGCTACCTGGGCAAAATTTTGGAAATTCTTCATGAAATTGATTTTATCAGAATGGCAGAATGCATATTCGTGTCCATTTCAACTTGATTGCAGACACTATAATTCTTGTTTCCTTCTGTTCTTGAACTTCATGTGATATTCAGTTGTCTAGATTTTGGCAGTTTAACATTGGGAGATAGAGCATGTTTGATATCTTGACAGACTTAATACTGAAGTCAAGGTAACCTGTTTCATGCCCCATAAGCTTTTGAGGAACTACTAATCCAAATATAATCCATGAATGTTTCTAATCTTTTCAGAATTACATCTCATCAAACAGTCTAATCTCAGGAAGCAAAGTAATCTTAATTTATGCTGCATAGGGTCTTAGCCACTTCACATTCATGCAATTACAAGAAATCCTGACTAGATATACTTAATTGGAAAGCTATATGTGAACTAATAACAACCTGTGGACATGTGTCATTAAGAATTTCTTAATGATATATTTAATTAAGTGGGAAATTTCAAGGACTCTTATCTAAGAATGAAAACCCTCATGAGAAGCAGGTTTACATTTGTGAATATATTTGCACTTTTGTGAAGGAATTTTGAAAATAATTGATCTTGGAGTCCAGTCAAAAGCCATTGGTTGCGATTTTGTACTTGATTGAGCTTCTGAACACAGTGGCTTGAACAGTGCAAGTGAATTTTGGCTTGCCATTGTATTTAGTCACATTTATTATTAAAGTTTGCACTCAAACATTGATTTTAAGGTAAATGGTCTTTGACTGATTGTTAGCTATCTGATAACACAAAGAATTATACATGGATTTTTTTTATTAAATCTGTTTTGTGGATTTACCAGATAAATTATGCCACAGAAAAAAATTGTGGAAAATTTAAATACTAATTATAGATTTAACAAGACTTAACTTATTGGTATATCTTTATATTATGTTAGACAATTTCAGGGATGTTCTGTACCATGATATCCAATTAAAGGCCAAATGCCATAACAAAGAATTTTGTAGTCACTTTAGGTATATTGTGAAAATATTAATTCACAGATGTAACATTTTTCTTCTCAGATTTGGTATATTGGAGTTACCAAAGCACATTAGAGATGTTTTCTAAATGCATCAATTAAAAAGAATAAATTGACAGCAAAAGTTTAGTAAGTGGGGTTCCTGGAAATTAATTTTGAGCAGGACTCTTGTTAGTTACATAATGAACTGTGAATTAATACAAGAAATGTATAATTTTGTGTCAATTTGTAATTATTACAAAAATACTGAACTCTTTGTCTATTCACACTCTCTAATGCAAGATTATAAAAATATGCCAGTTCCATTTTTTCTTTATAAAGAATGTGTGGTTTTACCTGTAAACTGCTGGAACCCTCAGATTGCACAATCTTTCACTGGTAAAGCTGATCTTATTTTATCACATAGCTCAACATGCTGAATTGATTGATACAGGGTTAAAAGGTACAAATGCTTTTATTGCAAAAGATTACAATAAAGATGCAAAGATTTCAGCTGCCATGTATGATTGGGTTGTGAAGTAGAATAATACACTTGGTGGTGTGTTTTTTTGTAAAGTATACATGTAAGAAATATAACTGTTTATTCAGTAACTGTAGTTACTGATCCAGGATCCGTAATGTTTATAAAAATTTGTTGCAAACACTAGTTCAGTGTCATTTCATTTTATTCCAGCAGGTCAGCTGATAACAGTTGTGGTCTAGTTTTTAGAATTGTTTCCTCAGATCCAAATGGTACCCTGAAAAGTAATATTCAAAGAGAGATTTAAAATTCTCTGGTTGAGCCAGGGGATGATCTGGTGGTTGTAGAAATTTCAGATGAATGTATGTGTGGGCTGTCTGCCATGTATCAAACATCACTGTTAATTGCTTTATTGTGTGACGAAAAGTATTAGGGCCCTTCATGATACTTTCATTTTATTGCCATGCTAATTGAAGTTTGTACTTAAAATGTATCTGTTGAACTTGTCATTGGGTTTATTACACCAAAAGACACAGATATTTGCCATGATGGACATTATAAATAGGCATCTTCATGCTAGTAATTTTGGCATTGGACTATGACATGGAGAATGTTGCAAATGATTCTATACCAGTTTAATTGTTCTCCAAACCCACATTCCTATTAGATATTCTCAACAGAAGTGTACTTGTGTTACAATTAATTTTGTTTCATTTTTTCTTATTTTTTGTTTGATTTTAGACCTACCTGAACATTAAATTTTGCATACTCTACATCAAACTAGTCTATATACCTCAAAATCATTTTACACAATTACAAGTCTGTCTGTCCAGCCCAGTTGATTTGAACACAGACAACCAAAATGATTGTTCTTACAATCCAGAAAATCTGATTTGATTTTTGGATGTGTTCTGATATTTGAAAGAAGTACAACTTTTAGGATACCAAATTAGCCATCATTTTCAGAAAGTGATAATGTCATGGTTATTTTTAGCATTTAGAAGTCACTGTTATTCTCAAAGTAGTGCTTATTAACACATTCTTCATCCCTGTGTCAACAATTGCTTCATACCATTCCAAACCATGTTTCTGGTTTGATTTTAGGTAAACCATAAGCATTAGATTCTGCTTATTTACTTCTCATCGTAGCATATAATAGTTTAAATTAACCATGACTGGATAGTTTAAATTCACCATGACAGAATAGTTTAAATTCACCATGACAAAATAGTTTTAATTCACCATGATTGAATAGTTTAAATTCATCATGACTGAATAGTTTAAATTCATTATGACAGAATAGTTTAAATTCACCATGACAAAATAGTTTTAATTCACCATGACAGAATAGTTTTCATTCACCATGACTGAATAGATTTAATTCACCATGACAGAATAATTTTAATTCACCATGACAGAATAGTTTTAATTCACCATGACAGAATAGTTTAAATTCATCATGACTGAATAGTTTAAATTCACCATGACAGAATAGTTTTAATTCACCATGACAGAATAGTTTTAATTCACCATGACTGAATAGTTTAAATTCACCATGACAGAATAGTTTTAATTCACCATGACAGAATAGTTTTAATTCACCATGACGGAATAGTTTAAATTCACCATAACAAAATAGTTTTAATTAACCATGATTGAATAAATTAAATTCATCATGACTGAATAGTTTAAATTCACCATGACAGAATAGTTTTAATTCACCATGACAGAATAGTTTTAATTCACCATGACTGAATAGTTTAAATTCACCATGACAGAATAGTTTAAATTCACCATGACTGAATAGTTTAAATTCACCATGACTGAATAGTTTAAATTCACCATGACAGAATAGTTTAAATTCACCATGACAGAATAGTTTAAATTCAACATGACAGAATAGTTTTAATTCACCATGACAGAATAGTTTTAATTCACCATGACTGAATTGTTTAAATTCACCATGACAGAATAGTTTAAATTCATCATGACTGAATAGTTTAAATTCACCATGACAGAATAGTTTAAATTCACCATGACAGAATAGTTTTAATTCACCATGACTGAATAGTTTAAATTCACCATGACTGAATAGTTTAAATTCATCATGACATAATAGTTTAAATTCACCATGACAGAATAGTTTAAATTCACCATGACAGAATAGGTTCAATTCACCATGACTGAATAGTTTCAATTCATCATGACAGAATAGTTTAAATTCACCATGACTGAATAGTTTAAATTCACCATGACTGAATAGTTTAAATTCACCATGACTGAATAGTTTAAATTCACCATGACAAAATAGTTTTAATTCACCATGACTGAATAGTTTAAATTCATCATGACAGAATAGTTTAAATTCACAATGACTGAATAGTTTAAATTCACCATGACTGAATAGTTTTAATTCACCATGACAGAATAGTTTAAATTCACCATGACAGAATAGTTTTAATTCACCATGACAGAATAGTTTAAATTCACCATGATAGAATAGTTTTAATTCACCATGACAAAATAGTTTTAATTCACCATGACTGATTAGTTTAAATTCACCATGCCAGAATTGTTTAAATTCAACATGACAGAATAGTTTAAATTCAACATGACAGAATAGTTTAAATTCACCATGACAAAAGTTTTAATTCACCATGACTGAATAGTTTAAATTCACCATGACAGAATAGTTTAAATTCACCATGACTGAATAGTTTAAATTCACCATGACAGAATAGTTTAAATTCACCATGACAGAATAGTTTTAATTCACCATGACTGAATAGTTTAAATTCACCATGACTGAATAGTTTAAATTCATCATGACATAATAGTTTAAATTCACCATGACAGAATAGTTTAAATTCACCATGACAGAATAGTTTTAATTCACCATGACAGAATAGTTTAAATTCAGCATGACAGAATAGTTTAAATTCACCATGACTGAATAGTTTCAATTCATCATGACAGAATAGTTTAAATTCACCATGACTGAATAGTTTAAATTCACCATGACTGAATAGTTTTAATTCACCATGACAGAATAGTTTAAATTCACCATGACAGAATAGTTTAAATTCAACATGACAGAATAGTTTTAATTCACCATGACAGAATAGTTTTAATTCACCATGACTGAATTGTTTAAATTCACCATGACAGAATAGTTTAAATTCATCATGACTGAATAGTTTAAATTCACCATGACAGAATAGTTTAAATTCACCATGACAGAATAGTTTTAATTCACCATGACTGAATAGTTTAAATTCACCATGACTGAATAGTTTAAATTCATCATGACATAATAGTTTAAATTCACCATGACAGAATAGTTTAAATTCACCATGACAGAATAGGTTCAATTCACCATGACTGAATAGTTTCAATTCATCATGACAGAATAGTTTAAATTCACCATGACTGAATAGTTTAAATTCACCATGACTGAATAGTTTAAATTCACCATGACTGAATAGTTTAAATTCACCATGACAAAATAGTTTTAATTCACCATGACTGAATAGTTTAAATTCATCATGACAGAATAGTTTAAATTCACAATGACTGAATAGTTTAAATTCACCATGACTGAATAGTTTTAATTCACCATGACAGAATAGTTTAAATTCACCATGACAGAATAGTTTTAATTCACCATGACAGAATAGTTTAAATTCACCATGATAGAATAGTTTTAATTCACCATGACAAAATAGTTTTAATTCACCATGACTGATTAGTTTAAATTCACCATGCCAGAATTGTTTAAATTCAACATGACAGAATAGTTTAAATTCAACATGACAGAATAGTTTAAATTCACCATGACAAAATAGTTTTAATTCACCATGACTGAATAGTTTAAATTCACCATGACAGAATAGTTTAAATTCACCATGACTGAATAGTTTAAATTCACCATGACAGAATAGTTTAAATTCACCATGACAGAATAGTTTTAATTCACCATGACTGAATAGTTTAAATTCACCATGACTGAATAGTTTAAATTCATCATGACATAATAGTTTAAATTCACCATGACAGAATAGTTTAAATTCACCATGACAGAATAGTTTTAATTCACCATGACAGAATAGTTTAAATTCAGCATGACAGAATAGTTTAAATTCACCATGACTGAATAGTTTCAATTCATCATGACAGAATAGTTTAAATTCACCATGACTGAATAGTTTAAATTCACCATGACTGAATAGTTTTAATTCACCATGACAGAATAGTTTAAATTCACCATGACAAAATAGTTTTAATTCACCATGATTGAATAGTTTAAATTCATCATGACTGAATAGTTTAAATTCATTATGACAGAATAGTTTAAATTCACCATGACAAAATAGTTTTAATTCACCATGACAGAATAGTTTTCATTCACCATGACTGAATAGATTAAATTCACCATGACAGAATAATTTTAATTCACCATGACAGAATAGTTTTAATTCACCATGACAGAATAGTTTAAATTCATCATGACTGAATAGTTTAAATTCACCATGACAGAATAGTTTTAATTCACCATGACAGAATAGTTTTAATTCACCATGACTGAATAGTTTAAATTCACCATGACAGAATAGTTTTAATTCACCATGACAGAATAGTTTTAATTCACCATGACGGAATAGTTTAAATTCACCATAACAAAATAGTTTTAATTAACCATGATTGAATAAATTAAATTCATCATGACTGAATAGTTTAAATTCACCATGACAGAATAGTTTTAATTCACCATGACAGAATAGTTTTAATTCACCATGACTGAATAGTTTAAATTCACCATGACAGAATAGTTTAAATTCACCATGACTGAATAGTTTAAATTCACCATGACTGAATAGTTTAAATTCACCATGACAGAATAGTTTAAATTCACCATGACAGAATAGTTTAAATTCAACATGACAGAATAGTTTTAATTCACCATGACAGAATAGTTTTAATTCACCATGACTGAATTGTTTAAATTCACCATGACAGAATAGTTTAAATTCATCATGACTGAATAGTTTAAATTCACCATGACAGAATAGTTTAAATTCACCATGACAGAATAGTTTTAATTCACCATGACTGAATAGTTTAAATTCACCATGACTGAATAGTTTAAATTCATCATGACATAATAGTTTAAATTCACCATGACAGAATAGTTTAAATTCACCATGACAGAATAGGTTCAATTCACCATGACTGAATAGTTTCAATTCATCATGACAGAATAGTTTAAATTCACCATGACTGAATAGTTTAAATTCACCATGACTGAATAGTTTAAATTCACCATGACTGAATAGTTTAAATTCACCATGACAAAATAGTTTTAATTCACCATGACTGAATAGTTTAAATTCATCATGACAGAATAGTTTAAATTCACAATGACTGAATAGTTTAAATTCACCATGACTGAATAGTTTTAATTCACCATGACAGAATAGTTTAAATTCACCATGACAGAATAGTTTTAATTCACCATGACAGAATAGTTTAAATTCACCATGATAGAATAGTTTTAATTCACCATGACAAAATAGTTTTAATTCACCATGACTGATTAGTTTAAATTCACCATGCCAGAATTGTTTAAATTCAACATGACAGAATAGTTTAAATTCACCATGACAGAATAGTTTTAATTCACCATGACAGAATAGTTTAAATTCAGCATGACAGAATAGTTTAAATTCACCATGACTGAATAGTTTCAATTCATCATGACAGAATAGTTTAAATTCACCATGACTGAATAGTTTAAATTCACCATGACTGAATAGTTTTAATTCACCATGACAGAATAGTTTAAATTCACCATGACAGAATAGTTTAAATTCAACATGACAGAATAGTTTTAATTCACCATGACAGAATAGTTTTAATTCACCATGACTGAATTGTTTAAATTCACCATGACAGAATAGTTTAAATTCATCATGACTGAATAGTTTAAATTCACCATGACAGAATAGTTTAAATTCACCATGACAGAATAGTTTTAATTCACCATGACTGAATAGTTTAAATTCACCATGACTGAATAGTTTAAATTCATCATGACATAATAGTTTAAATTCACCATGACAGAATAGTTTAAATTCACCATGACAGAATAGGTTCAATTCACCATGACTGAATAGTTTCAATTCATCATGACAGAATAGTTTAAATTCACCATGACTGAATAGTTTAAATTCACCATGACTGAATAGTTTAAATTCACCATGACTGAATAGTTTAAATTCACCATGACAAAATAGTTTTAATTCACCATGACTGAATAGTTTAAATTCATCATGACAGAATAGTTTAAATTCACAATGACTGAATAGTTTAAATTCACCATGACTGAATAGTTTTAATTCACCATGACAGAATAGTTTAAATTCACCATGACAGAATAGTTTTAATTCACCATGACAGAATAGTTTAAATTCACCATGATAGAATAGTTTTAATTCACCATGACAAAATAGTTTTAATTCACCATGACTGATTAGTTTAAATTCACCATGCCAGAATTGTTTAAATTCAACATGACAGAATAGTTTAAATTCAACATGACAGAATAGTTTAAATTCACCATGACAAAATAGTTTTAATTCACCATGACTGAATAGTTTAAATTCACCATGACAGAATAGTTTAAATTCACCATGACTGAATAGTTTAAATTCACCATGACAGAATAGTTTAAATTCACCATGACAGAATAGTTTTAATTCACCATGACTGAATAGTTTAAATTCACCATGACTGAATAGTTTAAATTCATCATGACATAATAGTTTAAATTCACCATGACAGAATAGTTTAAATTCACCATGACAGAATAGTTTTAATTCACCATGACAGAATAGTTTAAATTCAGCATGACAGAATAGTTTAAATTCACCATGACTGAATAGTTTCAATTCATCATGACAGAATAGTTTAAATTCACCATGACTGAATAGTTTAAATTCACCATGACTGAATAGTTTTAATTCACCATGACAGAATAGTTTAAATTCACCATGACAAAATAGTTTTAATTCACCATGATTGAATAGTTTAAATTCATCATGACTGAATAGTTTAAATTCATTATGACAGAATAGTTTAAATTCACCATGACAAAATAGTTTTAATTCACCATGACAGAATAGTTTTCATTCACCATGACTGAATAGATTAAATTCACCATGACAGAATAATTTTAATTCACCATGACAGAATAGTTTTAATTCACCATGACAGAATAGTTTAAATTCATCATGACTGAATAGTTTAAATTCACCATGACAGAATAGTTTTAATTCACCATGACAGAATAGTTTTAATTCACCATGACTGAATAGTTTAAATTCACCATGACAGAATAGTTTTAATTCACCATGACAGAATAGTTTTAATTCACCATGACGGAATAGTTTAAATTCACCATAACAAAATAGTTTTAATTAACCATGATTGAATAAATTAAATTCATCATGACTGAATAGTTTAAATTCACCATGACAGAATAGTTTTAATTCACCATGACAGAATAGTTTTAATTCACCATGACTGAATAGTTTAAATTCACCATGACAGAATAGTTTAAATTCACCATGACTGAATAGTTTAAATTCACCATGACTGAATAGTTTAAATTCACCATGACAGAATAGTTTAAATTCACCATGACAGAATAGTTTTAATTCACCATGACAGAATAGTTTAAATTCACCATGATAGAATAGTTTTAATTCACCATGACAAAATAGTTTTAATTCACCATGACTGATTAGTTTAAATTCACCATGCCAGAATTGTTTAAATTCAACATGACAGAATAGTTTAAATTCACCATGACAGAATAGTTTTAATTCACCATGACAGAATAGTTTAAATTCAGCATGACAGAATAGTTTAAATTCACCATGACTGAATAGTTTCAATTCATCATGACAGAATAGTTTAAATTCACCATGACTGAATAGTTTAAATTCACCATGACTGAATAGTTTTAATTCACCATGACAGAATAGTTTAAATTCACCATGACAGAATAGTTTAAATTCAACATGACAGAATAGTTTTAATTCACCATGACAGAATAGTTTTAATTCACCATGACTGAATTGTTTAAATTCACCATGACAGAATAGTTTAAATTCATCATGACTGAATAGTTTAAATTCACCATGACAGAATAGTTTAAATTCACCATGACAGAATAGTTTTAATTCACCATGACTGAATAGTTTAAATTCACCATGACTGAATAGTTTAAATTCATCATGACATAATAGTTTAAATTCACCATGACAGAATAGTTTAAATTCACCATGACAGAATAGGTTCAATTCACCATGACTGAATAGTTTCAATTCATCATGACAGAATAGTTTAAATTCACCATGACTGAATAGTTTAAATTCACCATGACTGAATAGTTTAAATTCACCATGACTGAATAGTTTAAATTCACCATGACAAAATAGTTTTAATTCACCATGACTGAATAGTTTAAATTCATCATGACAGAATAGTTTAAATTCACAATGACTGAATAGTTTAAATTCACCATGACTGAATAGTTTTAATTCACCATGACAGAATAGTTTAAATTCACCATGACAGAATAGTTTTAATTCACCATGACAGAATAGTTTAAATTCACCATGATAGAATAGTTTTAATTCACCATGACAAAATAGTTTTAATTCACCATGACTGATTAGTTTAAATTCACCATGCCAGAATTGTTTAAATTCAACATGACAGAATAGTTTAAATTCAACATGACAGAATAGTTTAAATTCACCATGACAAAATAGTTTTAATTCACCATGACTGAATAGTTTAAATTCACCATGACAGAATAGTTTAAATTCACCATGACTGAATAGTTTAAATTCACCATGACAGAATAGTTTAAATTCACCATGACAGAATAGTTTTAATTCACCATGACTGAATAGTTTAAATTCACCATGACTGAATAGTTTAAATTCATCATGACATAATAGTTTAAATTCACCATGACAGAATAGTTTAAATTCACCATGACAGAATAGTTTTAATTCACCATGACAGAATAGTTTAAATTCAGCATGACAGAATAGTTTAAATTCACCATGACTGAATAGTTTCAATTCATCATGACAGAATAGTTTAAATTCACCATGACTGAATAGTTTAAATTCACCATGACTGAATAGTTTTAATTCACCATGACAGAATAGTTTAAATTCACCATGACAGAATAGTTTAAATTCAACATGACAGAATAGTTTTAATTCACCATGACAGAATAGTTTTAATTCACCATGACTGAATTGTTTAAATTCACCATGACAGAATAGTTTAAATTCATCATGACTGAATAGTTTAAATTCACCATGACAGAATAGTTTAAATTCACCATGACAGAATAGTTTTAATTCACCATGACTGAATAGTTTAAATTCACCATGACTGAATAGTTTAAATTCATCATGACATAATAGTTTAAATTCACCATGACAGAATAGTTTAAATTCACCATGACAGAATAGGTTCAATTCACCATGACTGAATAGTTTCAATTCATCATGACAGAATAGTTTAAATTCACCATGACTGAATAGTTTAAATTCACCATGACTGAATAGTTTAAATTCACCATGACTGAATAGTTTAAATTCACCATGACAAAATAGTTTTAATTCACCATGACTGAATAGTTTAAATTCATCATGACAGAATAGTTTAAATTCACAATGACTGAATAGTTTAAATTCACCATGACTGAATAGTTTTAATTCACCATGACAGAATAGTTTAAATTCACCATGACAGAATAGTTTTAATTCACCATGACAGAATAGTTTAAATTCACCATGATAGAATAGTTTTAATTCACCATGACAAAATAGTTTTAATTCACCATGACTGATTAGTTTAAATTCACCATGCCAGAATTGTTTAAATTCAACATGACAGAATAGTTTAAATTCAACATGACAGAATAGTTTAAATTCACCATGACAAAATAGTTTTAATTCACCATGACTGAATAGTTTAAATTCACCATGACAGAATAGTTTAAATTCACCATGACTGAATAGTTTAAATTCACCATGACAGAATAGTTTAAATTCACCATGACAGAATAGTTTTAATTCACCATGACTGAATAGTTTAAATTCACCATGACTGAATAGTTTAAATTCATCATGACATAATAGTTTAAATTCACCATGACAGAATAGTTTAAATTCACCATGACAGAATAGTTTTAATTCACCATGACAGAATAGTTTAAATTCAGCATGACAGAATAGTTTAAATTCACCATGACTGAATAGTTTCAATTCATCATGACAGAATAGTTTAAATTCACCATGACTGAATAGTTTAAATTCACCATGACTGAATAGTTTTAATTCACCATGACAGAATAGTTTAAATTCACCATGACAAAATAGTTTTAATTCACCATGACAATAGTTTAAATTCACCATGACAGAATAGTTTAAATTCACCATGACTGAATAGTTTAAATTCATCATGACAGAATAGTTTAAATTCACCAGGACAGAATAGTTTAAATTCACCATTATACAAAAAGTGTAAATTCACCATGACTGAATAGTTTAAATTCACCATCACTAAATAGTTTAAATTCACCATTACTAAATAGTACAAAATTTTCATTACTGGATAGTTTAAATTCACCATGACTAAATAGTCAAAATTTACTTTGACTAAATAGTTACAAATTCACTATGACCAAATAGTTACTAATTCAATATCACTAAATAATTAAAATTCACTATGACTAAACTTTTACAAATTCACCATGACTAAACAGTTATAAATTCACCATTAGTAAAGAGTTAGAATTCACCATCTCTAAACAGTTCCAAATTCACCTTCACTAAATAGGTAATATTCACCATTGCTAAACAGTTACAAATTCACCATCACCAAAAAGTTATAATACATCTTTTTTGCAAGGTAACTTATTGAAAAAGCATAAGTATAAACCTGTATATACTGTAAATGCTTTAAAGTCCAATCCAACTGCAGTCTGTAAAGACCCAGACCTGCCATGTTACATTGCACTAGCAGATTATGGTCTGTGCATATTTATAGGACATATCAGTAAAACAAGCAACAGACTATGATATGCCAGTGTATTATATGATGGCAGATCTGGGTCAGTGTTTTTATTTACAAACAAGTATAAATGGTATATTCCACAGTAGCATCATTGTGTTGCATTGCTGTAACATCCTAGTTCTTGTGTGATTACATATTTTGTTGATAGACCAATGATATCAAATGTTTGATTTATCTCACTAGATGCTTGATATAGCAATTGATCTGAACTTCAATAGGGTTTTGCTGAATTAGCCTTTAGCCCCACCACCACCACTCCACTGTTAAATTTTGTTGATTTTATCACATATAATGTTTGTGAAAATATTAGGAAATAAATAATTAGTTGGCATTTCTAATTTCGCCAACTTCATACAGCTTACACATAGGGGAAATAGGTTTGTTGAGGTGGAGAAATTAAAGGATCAGCAATATGAAACCTGCATTGGGAGACCACCCCATTTGGCAACTCAGTCTTCACAGTATATAACATTATTTTGTTCATTAAAAATCTGGTCCTGGTTTTTTTGCAATATCATGCTGATAATTCTTCCGACAATGCTAGTATTTTTGTCTGAGGCAGAGGGAGAGAGAGAGAGTGAGATTTGAATTTTTAACATAGCTTAATTTTTCAGTCATATTGTTTCAATGCCTGCAGTGCCCTGTTTATAGTGAAGTACAGCAATTTTTCATCATGCCACAAACATGTAGCATTATGTCCCACGTGTCACATTATCCTAACACCAGATTGACAAATCCTAACACTAACTTCTTAATGCTCAGCACTTAGCGAGGCAGATGTTAGTACCATTTTTATGGTATGTCTTGGCCAGGGTTTGAATCCATGGAGGCAGAGATTGTGAAAATAGTTGTAAAATCACTCTTTGTTTGTAAATTAAGCATATAAAACATTTTAATTCTTGAAAATGTAATTGAGGATTCTTCCAAAATTTCATTAGAGCTAAGGCAAAACTTGGTAAGGAAAAAATCTGAGATTGTTTAACTGTTTTAATATACAGTGCATGCTGAGCAAGTGTGACCTCCCAAGAGATAAGAAAGAAGTCCCAATTCAATAAAGAGGCCTAAGGTGGCAGAGTGGTCTAAAGCATTTGCCTTTATCAATCATTGCTATATCACCTCTGTCCACTTGGGTTTGAGTCTTGGGCATGGCCAGTGAGGGCAGTTATACCTGTTGCCATTTATAGCCTACCTTGGACTGAAAAATGGCATTCAACCCTAATCAATAACAACAATTCAAGAAGCTATTAAGATTAGGTTTTGGTCTTTAGCAGAGGTCTTTCTAGATAGGACTTACTCTGATATAAAATGTAAGTTACATGCATATTCTATATCTTGCAGATTGTATTTCAGTTAATGTTGTTTGATCTTTAAGTTCAAAGATGACCTTGACATTACTAACTGGTTTGGTTTCTGTAAGTACACAAAAAACTGATCAAGCCAATTTGTGGTTTTATCTGTCTGTGGCACACTTGACAGGAGATGCCACTTGGATTTATTTGATTAATAGAGGAGATGCTATTGCTTCTGCATGGCCTCAGCACTTCTCTTCCCTTCAAAAAGTCTGTAGCTCCAGTATGGATAAAACTCAACAACCAGTTCCAGTGATTCTCAGTGTGAGCGTCCCCCAAATCATGGGCAATCTTGAAGTGTTTCAGGAATTATTTGAGGGCATCTTTGAAGCATTTCTTCTGACCACCCTGAGATCACTTTTCTTCCTTCAGCCTACTGTAGATCTTTGGTATTCTCTCATCTGACATGGCCTGCTCATCCAAACTGTGATTACATCAGGAGAGTATGGATACTTGGAATGCCTACCTGTGGTAGAACCAGTGTTTAGGACCTTGTCCTGTGCCCTCTCATCTTCATTAGTTTTCTTAGGCTACATGTGAAAATGATTTACTTTCTTGGTTTGGTTTCTGTACATTGTGTTGGTTTTACAAGTACACAGCTCTGTCAGCAACATAATGGTTTTGTAGACCTCAAGTTTTGTTTGTAGACTGATTCTTTCCATTTAATATAACTTGTACAATATACTAAAAGAATTGTATGATCATTACAGGTGTGAAGTGCATGTGATTTCAGTTACCCAAATTTGACTGGATTGCTCAATTCTAAGTTTATAGATGTGTGTAAAAATTAGAAAGAATTAGAAAATGTAATCATTTACATTTTAAATTAAAAGGTATTTATAGGATGTTTGCAAATGTTATGGATTTGAAAAACTTAATGATAGAAATTTTATTTTTAAAAACTGACTAGGTTTTCATGGCAATAAAAGTGAATTTTTGATTGCTCCTTCTCCACTATTCTGAGATTGAATTTATTTTTTGGTTTTAATTGGTGCATTGTTGAAGTCCATAAAATACCACAACTTTAGTTTTCTAAGTATATTTATTAGTTTGAAAGACTCCATGAAGTTTTAGTTTTTGAAACATTGCAGTATATCTCCACTGTGGAAAGACATGTCACAGGAAATACCCAGTTCAAACATGTACAATAACATTATTAAAGTACAGTTTACTACAAATAATTTTTTAATGTTGGAGCCATAGCTCAGTTTTTATATAAAACTTGTGTAAGTTTTTGTGTGTTTGCTGCATCTTAACAAAAGTTCAAGACAGATTTACACAAATTTATATTTCAATCAAGTTTCATCATTTCAAACTTGGGTATATTATATCACATTTCTCAAATTTTAAGTTTAAAGCATTTTCTTTTTTCTCATTTTCTTCATATGAAATAAAACAATTGGTCGGGAGCTATGGTGGCTCAGTACTTAGTATGCTGGATTTGTCACTGAAAGGGTGCAGGTTTGATTCCTACAGTTGCACTGTGGTGTGTCCTAAAACAAGGTTTTTTAATCTAATTGCCCAAGCATTAACTAACCTACTTATGTTGCTGTGCCATAAAGCATCAAACCATAAGTGGTTGTCAATACAGAAACAGCCTAGAACAGGAATTATCCATCAGCTTTATTTCACTCTGGGGGTAAAATGGTTTAATAGCTGGGGGAAGACTAAAGGACTTGCAGTTTTATTTCAGCTCTTATAGTAAACATATGCCAACAACATGATATTAAAAATTTAACTACTTTACATTTCTGAATGCTCAGAGTTATATTTATTGGTATAGACACTTCCCTGATGACCGGTTCTGTATAGAGAAAATCATGAGGCGCAGCATTTTCTGGATCCATATGTGTTCGAAAAATGTGTATTCAATTCCACACTACTAATTTCAGTAATGAGTTTTCCAAACTGAAGTCTGTAAAGGGATTGATATTACATAAATAAAACATGTCTCTTTTTTTAATTACAACTACGATAATTCTTTTTTTTTGCAAATGTCACTTTCATTATCAACCAATTCTGGCCAGCAAAACCCATATACATGTATACTCCTTTTATGTTCTCCCATTTCTAGACTAGTTTCCAATCTTCCATATCAGTATTGAGCCCTACAATCAAATATACATCAAGATGCTTGAAACAAGTCTTAACAAGAACTTGTTTCTGAATTGTAGAAAACATAGGGCAAACAAATTTACATCACCATTAAAGTTCTGAAAAAATGATACAGGAGTTGCTACCAATAAAGTTAAATATTGTGTTGGCTTATAATTGTCTGGGCATTAGAAATTTGGTGAAAATTTTGAAATTTTATTCCCAATCAGTTTGACAGCAGATGGAATGTATACTATTTTAAATGTAATTTATTATTACTTGTTTTTAATACAATCCTAATGAAATATTTTTCAGGTATGTACAACTTTTTGAAAAATAAAGATCCTCCAAGGTAATGTATTCCTTATGGTAATTTATATTTGATAAAATCTTGTACAAGTATTATAAGTCTGTGTATTTTAACATATAAGCATACTGTATCATTGACTGGTTCTGTTACTTTTGTTATGTGATGTAACTCTATTGGTATTTTACTAAATTCTGTCCAAGAATACAGTCATGTTTTCATTTTTCATATTCATATTACAGGAAATAGCAATTACTTGTACCTCTTTATTGACCAGAAATAACTATCAGAAATGTCTTGCCATTTAGGATATTTCTAGCAATGGCTGAAATGGGTTTTTGGTCTTATGAACTGTAACATATTTCATTGATTTGTTATATTCAGCAGGTGCATTTCCTTTGATGTTTTAGAATAAATTATCTGATAATTGAATTAGAAACAATGCATAGTTGACATAAGGTGATGTCCAAATATTTACAGATAGAGATGTCTTGAAATAAAATTACATGAATGATATCCATGAAATAAATGGATGTACTAGGCATAATTTCACTCAAAATTGAACTTTTTATAGCATACATTTATATAGTTGTCCATGACATGTACCCGTAAAATTATACAAGTGTCTTTTTTATTTCCCCTTGTTTGTTTTGTTGTGTATGCACAAATTCAGAAAAATCCCTCTACCCCCCACCCTCACCAAGCTACCCTGTTTATAAACAAGATTAATTTTGTTTGCAATTTATGTCTGCTATTTAAAAAAATGTGCATTTACATATTTTTTTAAAATGCGCAGTGTGATATTGCCAAAACTTTTGATTTTGGAAGAATTTATGAATTTGGTAAATTACTAATGATCATCTATATTTAGAAGTCTAAAAATGGAGAAGCAAGGTTAGAAAATATATAATCCTCCACAAATAAAAGTTCAGCTAATATTTCAGCTTTCACAGTTTCTAGGTGGATACCATTACTATCAAGAGAACTTACCAGTCACATACTGATTGGGACCTGTCTTTCATGAAATTATAGCTAGGGGTTGCTTCCTGCTTCCTTATGGGCCTGTCTAACTCTTTCATCCATGGAGGAAGTGATAAAAGTCACATTTTTGGCACTCTCAGACTACTTTCTCCTTTTTTTCACCAGTCTTGTTAAACATTAAAGAAAAACATTTTCTAAAATGGCACAGTCACTATCTCTCAGAAAATGGCTTATGTGGATTGCATCCTGCGGTATTAGTCTTTTGATCTTACGTGAGTGTTATTATTCCTTTTGTGTGTGTGTGTGTGTGTGTGTGTGTGTGTGTGTGTGTGTGTGTGTGTGTGTAAGCACTCTTGTATGAGTATCAATTTGTGTGTGTGTGTTTTTCTTTTATCTATTGTGGGATCATCAACCTCTCAATTAACAAATTCAGCTATGCAGTAGAAACAGGTATGGCATTACTGATATTAAAATGTTTTATTGTGGAATAAAACTAATTTTAATGATGTAATAATAAACAGCTGCTTTTGCTATATTTGCTCCTGGCAACCAACAATGATATCCAACTAAACTAGTCCGCTGTGTAGAAAAGAATGCAGGGAATATGCATAGCCATCAAAAGTTTTGGTGTCTATCGGGGGTAATTGATCTAATTGTTTTCTTTAATTGAAGGACAAATTTTTTTTTGTCATATGGTCAAGGTATTTTTGAATAAGAAAGTATACTCCAATGCTGTATTACTGTGGGCTCTATATTATTGCCGCAAATAGGATTTTACAATTAATTTTGGACACGAGCAATCTAGCAGTTGTTTACAGATATATAGCTGTAGCCAGTAAGGACACAGATATCTTATAGCACAAATTTGTCAAAAAAGTCAACTTTTGTTGTATAAGTTTTCATTGAAGAACAATGAACATCACTTTTTGTTGTAAAGTGCAATCAGTTTAATTATTCATCATATAGAAAGCTCTGGTCAAACTTGCTATACTGGAATTGACTTTGACTACCAAATTAACAAGGTGTTTTGTCTGATGTTTGGTGATTATAGGTCATATACTGATGAAGAAGTACATGTCCTTACAAGGTTAAGCTTGGAATTTCATTCCATGGTAGCCAATATAGACCAAAATTTGACAGAATGTTGTTTATGATCATACTTCTCATACATAAATACAATAATAGTTAATTTTTTTGAAATCTGTAACATTTCAATAATAATAATTTTGTATATATTTATATTTATTTACCCACATTGCATTTACAATTCATATAAAGTTAAATAATATTTGTTTTAATTTGTAATGTTGTTATTCATAGATTTCCACTTTAATTGCATTTATGTATTTGATTTGATCATGGGATCATTTTGTTTTTTGTGGAAATGTTCTACCAGTGTAAGGATGGACATTCCTTGTCATAGGTAAGTTGCAATTTACGTTTTATTATAATATGTGCGTGCTACCATTCCAAAGTTAGGCAAATACTGTAATAATATAGAGTTGTTCCCCCATTGTACATTAATCTGGATCAGCCACTATTATGCTGTATTATTTACATTTTTGTGCTTAGATTGACAAAGATATTTTTGTAGGAATAGAAAGTGGAAATGTCATAGAATTTTTACAAATTATAAGTAAGTAGCAATAGCAGAACAGTTTTAATATCTACTGATAAATACATAAGTACTGGGATAACACAGTGTTTTGGGCTTCCAGAAATGCAGTAGCAACAGGTAAGTGTTACATCATTATAATTAGTTTCATTCCACTACCCAAACTGCATTTTATTTTGTTTTTTTTTTTATTCTGCAGATGGATATTGCACACCTGTCCTTGCTTTCAGCAATTTGTGCTTGGCAATTGACAGAGATACATTCTTAAAAGAAAATATAAAAGTCATTAATATTCTGTTCTCTTACTTATCAGGTCTTTGCATAAATATATTTATTGTGATTGATACTCCATTTTTTGTGCTTGTTTTCATTTACACCTGGGCAGGTAAGGTCTTACAAATTATATTGAATAGTCTTAGTTCTGTGTAAATGTTTTTGCCTAATACTTCATAGAAGATTTTGTTCCTGTTTTCATTTTTTTTTTAATGTAGCCATGTCCAAGTAGAGTGGGGGAGGTGTGGACACCAGAAGCCTATTTGAGATACCTCCCCAACTGCTTTGATTGTATGCATTGCAAATGGACTTCCGGTTGTGTTTATTGCAGATTTGGGTCAGAGGAGGTCTGAGACCTTGTTGAAAACAGACATGCAAAAGGGTTTTTCTTTGAAATTTTATTGTTTGTCCATCCCTGAGTCTCCTGCATCTCAGAGGAGGATTAGAAAAGTCTAAACAAATACACATAAGGCCCATGGGACCTTCCCTGAACAAGAACTTACATTTCTGAGTTCCTTTGGTCCCAAAGGAGGATTGTAAAAGTCTCTTCAGAGGTTCATAAGGTGCTTTCAGATAGGAAATAAGCAGGCAGAAAGCTTTCCCTGCTCTTCTATGAAGGAGGAGCAGCACTCTTTCAGTCATGGAAGTCTGTTGTTGATGACAGGATTGAGCCAATCAGAAAAGAGAGAGTTACAATCAAAGTCTGTAGGTTCTGAGGAAGAGTTTTCCTATGAATCGGATTTGTCTGACTGGTCCCAAAGGAGGATTGTAAAAGTCTCTTCAGAGGTTCATAAGTGCTTTCAGATAGGAAATAAGCAGGCAGAAAGCTTTCCCTGCTCTTCTATGAAGGAGGAGCAGCACTCTTTCAGTCATGGAAGCCTGTTGTTGATGACAGGATTGAGCCAATCAGAAAAGAGAGAGTTACAATCAAAGTCTGTAGGTTCTGAGGAAGAGTTTTCCTATGAATCGGATTTGTCTGACTGGTCCCAAAGGAGGGTTGTAAAAGTCTCTTCAGAGGTTCATAAGTGCTTTCAGATAGGAAATAAGCAGGCAGAAAGCTTTCCCTGCTCTTCTATGAAGGAGGAGCAGCACTCTTTCAGTCATGGAAGCCTGTTGTTGATGATAGGATTGAGCCAATCAGAAAAGAGAGAGTTACAATCAAAGTCTGTAGGTTCTGAGGAAGAGTTTTCCTATGAATGGATTTGTCTGACTGGTCACTAGTCTGTGAGTACCAGGCACAGCTACAATTAAATCCTTGAATCCTGATTGAACCTTCCCCATCATATAGCATTGGATTTCATGGCCTTGACCCCATGGTAAAGAACTTGATATTGTAGTCCATGTAGTTATGGAATGATGTGATGCTTGAATACACATTATGGTTATCATCTGATGATGCACATATATACAAATCTTTTTTCTCCTTTAATTTGTATAAGTACTATTTTCTATTTTTACTTTTTTGGATGGGCTGCTTGGTGGCCTAAGTGGTTAGATTGCAGGAGGTCATGGATTTGAAACCCAGCCTAGTCATACCAGAGACTTATAAAAATGGTATTAGCAGCTGCCTTGCTAGCTAGAAGCTCAGCATTTAGATTAGTGTTAGGACTAGTCAGCCTGGTGTCAGGATAGTGTGACTGGGTTTGACATGATGCTCTTATAGATATCACTTAAAACTGTCATACTAAGACACTGTAGCTGTATGACAGAAAATTTGTATAGCTGCATTAAAAATCCAATTCACAGGCATGCATGTGCACATGCATACACACACATGTGCACACACACACACACACACACACACACATGCATGCTTAATTTGGACAAGACAGAATATTGTGAATGTAACTTCCATGGCAGCCTTTAACTCATCTGATAAGAGGACCTGGAGAAACACAGGCAATGTCTGCAGATCATTAATAGAGATGCCAAAATGTAATAATATTTCTGCACATAATGATGCACCAAATACATACAGTCAAAAGAATGTTTGAATCTGACCTGTTATGAAGATTTTGTTAAATACCTTTGGATTTATTAAACTAACTTATGACAGAAAAAATATAGAGGCAACAAAGGGGGCTTCATTTAACCACTGATTCTGCTGTTTTGGTCATGCCATCTTGTACATGTATCCATGACTTCCACATGGACACAGTGCAGTACCACAAGGAGTATAATGCAGTTATGCAGTAGGGTGTTGAATTTGGAAGGTTTGCATCATTCAGTTGAACCTATCCACCCCTTTTCCAGTTTTAAAAAATGCATTTCATGGATAAATGGAAAAGAGTAGTTATATGATGTAAAAGGATATGATAGAAAGGTATTGATGACTTGTTCATATTGTGTAACTTATATATATAGATATATAGTGATCATCTGTGATTACTTTCAGTCCCACTATCTTTGTAGCAGATGCTTTTTTGAGTTGTGTATATTTTAGTCTTTATCATTCAGGCACAATTTTCCAAAATCCAAACTAAATTTTTAGTTCTAAAAGAGATCTTACTGTTCCTGTTGATAATTTGTTTTTGTGTTTTGCATTATGACAATGAAAGTAGGTTGTTTAATGCCAAATCAAATTGAGTAAATTGCCTTTCCCAAGAACATAAAATCTTTGCCAACTGAGGCTGAGAAACTTGGACATAATTTACCCAGGAGTTGATATATTGTTAGTGAGGTAGAAAGGGCACAAAATTAGATGGTTAGTTACATTTTATAAATTTTACAGCAGATAATTATATGCTTTTGCTTACTGATTAATTATGGTTAATTATGATTATCAATAACTGTGCCCTAGTGCTCTATTTCGAACCTGCTTATAACGCAAAGTCCCCCATGGCTCCTGATTTTTTTCAAAGGAAATATATTTTAAAATGTGTTAAACATGAAAAAAAATTTGCGATAAGAATTAGTATATTGAACCTTGTTACATACTGTATATTATGTAAATTTTCGTACACAAAATTAATTATAAATCATTAATTTTTGTAAAAACAAAATGGCAATACGGTATTTTCGATCTTTTTTGCAAACGTAAATCTTCTTAGTGAAAATATCATGTCTGATAACTTAACCAGTTTTACAAATACAAAGAGATCTATACTAATAATTATGATACATTTAAATAATTATTATTTTGATAAATGGATTGTCTACAAAAAAATTAAAGGTATGAAAACATACATGAAATATGGTAGCTCATTATATCATCGGAAATGGTGATTATTGCCGTAAAGATAGAATCCATATCATGAAATTTTCAAGTTTTAATTAGATGTCTCATATTATGTTTGGGGATTTTTGAGAGAAAAAGTTGTTAATACTCTGTAAATAATCAGTCTGGCGAAACAGGATCAACAAAATATTATGCTAAGAGGTGGCAACAGATAATAAAATAAACACCACTTAAATGTTCTTGCTATGTGAAACTCACGTTCTAATACTTTAATTTTGCTTCATTATAAACACTAGAATTGCAACATATTCTCTTCTATGAAAACATGAAAATAGTCACATCAAAACCCGTGAGTACTTCTGTGAGAACCTAAATAAATGCCGGCTTTGTTTTGATCAACAACTCTGGGAAGTGTTTGTTGCATTAAACAAAAAAAGACACCTGTGTTGTTTTATCACTTTAAATATGTCTTTTGTATCAAATCAAGCAAGGGAAGTACAATAAAAAAAATCAAAGGCATCATGCCGATAGCAGCATAAGTTCTTGAGGTCATTACCGTTCTCAAAATTCATTTTATTTGACCAGTCAAAAATGGTTTCACATTTTTATGTGATATTTTTAAAATATTTTTATCTTTTTTGGAAATTCTAGCACTGACATAGAATTAAACAAAATTCATTGTCGGGAGAAATACGCTCAGTGATTCAGAAGCCGCATGTAATTAACAAAACCAGCTCAGAGAGAAAATCACCCTGAACATTACAGAGAAATCAAAGAGTAAAAAAAATGAGCAGATGTTTTGAAAATGTGAAGTGATATTTGTCAAACGTGTCACAAACTGCAAATATTGTGGTGTTCTAATTTACTTTATTTTAAATTTGTAGACCCATTAAATTGATGTTGGTAATGGCTAGCCCTTGTAAAAATAAAATTCATTTTACTTCTACCGCAATCAAATTGACCTGTCGTTTGATCGAAATTATGGTCTTTTATTTAAATGGGTGTCGAACTTGTGTATTAAAAAAATCTACTTTGGATCAAACAAGAATTTATCCAATTCAGAACAATGATTTGTGATGTAGTACATGATGTGCGAAATCATACATGTGTTAAGCCAATGGAAAACGTGTGGAAAATTGTTTTGATGATCTCAATATCATGTAAGTTATCCTGAAATTAATGTTACTCTGTGATGACAAAAGTAAATAAAGTACACGCTATGAAGAAATATTTAATCATAGTTAATCTTAGCACGATTATTGAGTATTCAACACTAACATGCCAAACCAACCCACCCACCCCTTTTGCCTGTATACGGCGATCAGTTTGGGTTGTTGTTTGTTATAGGTCCCTCGATAACTCGCGCCCTCGCTTATAACGCTGTCGATATTGTTTGGACCCAGTTGTGCGCGAGTTATTGAGGGAGTGGTGTAGTTACAAAAAGTTTCCATAAACAACTATGAGGCAACATGGTTGAAGAAATAATTATCCCCGACAACAATGTTATTAATGTCTACAATTGTATCAGTGATTTGAGAATCTTGCCTACCATCACAATGCTCTATGTTGTTTAATAATCTAATCCTAATCGTGCAAGTGAACTATATAAAGGAGTTTGTCCAATCATTAGGAACTGTTTACCTAAAGATACTCTAGATTCATCATTCCTTCTTTCATCACCGATGTTTACAATAGAAAGTGTTATCTAAAACAGATTGTGACAAACTTTGTTGTATATGTAATAATAAATGAAAGTGTCTCATGATGTTTATCTCTTGGGAGGGCTGTCAAGAAGAAGGGAAAATGTCTTCATTCATGCAAGTTCATGCATACCAGTCTCTGTGTGCCAAATCCATGTTGTGTACATTATTCTGTAATACATTTGTTGTATAATGCTGTTTCCGAACTGCATTTAATATACATGTATTTGATTGTACATTTGTAAATAATTGTGATCCACAAAGGAAATTAATTTTTGTGTTGAATGTGTCACCATCATAAAATAAATACTTTATTAATATATTATAGTAATGTCAAAGATTAAAATTCCTTGACAGAAATTATGTTTTGTCTTTATTACTTGGCAGCATTAGTTGTTATATCACATGAATTTTGATCTTTGCATACACAGACATACATCTTTTATTCATATTAAAAGTTTCTTATTGCAAATGTATCATCTATAGCCTTTTTCCTTCAGAGACCTCATCTATAGCCATTTCATTTGATAATGCAGTGCAGATTAATGTATTAGTAATTATCAAAAGTTCATCATGCTTTGTTTATAATCAACATGTCTCAGTAATTTTTTAAAATTCATCCTGTTTGCTTGTTTATAATCAACATGTTTCCTGTTTGCATGCACTTGACCCATTGTTATTATAGTTTTATCTCTGATGAACAATATATGTATCATATTACAAGCTAAAAGAGATATTTATCTCCACAAGGCATTTCTTTCTCTGTTTAGCTGACAGGAATTTAACACCCATTTTGAGAGAAAATATACAATTGTTCTTCTTACAGATAATGCTGTAAAAAGATGGTGGTGATGTTAAGAAACACATCTCTCACCTAACATGGTTTTCAAATGGAACTTTTGGTAGCAGAATCATGTGTGCTAACTTCTAGATTCAACTTCCTTCTGGTACTAAAAGAAAAGCATTGAATTCCTTATGTTGGAATCAGGAAAGCAGTATTTGTGGCACTTACTTTCTTTGACTGATAAAATTTGCTTGAGGTTACAGAAGATAATATCTTTGCAAGCCAAGGTTCTGATATGTTAACCCCATCTATATCTTGGCAGATTGAGCAGATATTTTAGTGCTTTGTCATAGTGACATCTAGTTGTCTCCCTTTGTATGCAATGTGTATTAAAATAGAATATAACAGTGGTGCATTGTAGATGAGCCAAAAATGGTAGAGTCAATTCCTTCAAAAGGACTCCATGCCAGACAGAGAGAAACCATAACAGGTGTATTTGAGTGAAATGTATAAACACAGACAAGCAGTGGAAAATTGCTTAAGTCTGTTCAAGTATGTATGCTCCCTTTGTCTTAATCATATAGAAACATTGTTCAAATTTGAACAACTTAATTTTGATCAGTTTGCTGCCACATCCAATGAATTTCACAGATCTGAAGCACAGAAATATTTGCTTTTTCTACCAAGATGTGTAGATAGGGTTAATATATCGGAACCTTGGCTAATGAAGATAAGAAAGGAGATCATTTTAACTGGCTATAGCATAGCATCACCAGGTTTATTCAAGGATCCACAGTTGTGGATTTGCCTTAATTAAAAATAAAAACTGTGCAAAAAAATCAACAAAATATATAAAAGTGTCAGATTATATTTTCTGGTCCAACCTTTCAAATTTTTTGGGTCAGGGTATTTCCTGACTAAGCATTTAGTTATAGAACAGATCCTTTATCACTAATTTACAATCCAGTCTTCTTGATACAACTTCATCTATCTGACTTTGCAAGAACAGTGTAATAGTTTGAGGAATTCAAATCAAAATATGTTCATTCAGGTTGATTCCATCCTTATTAATGGATACAGTAGAAGTCAGATTAGCTTTACTTCTGTATTATTGTAATAAGATGTTATGCTTTTCCTTTTTCCTTTCCGTTTATTGTAACATTGATACAGAAATATAGGGTTTGCGTGTATTAGAAAAATGACGCTATATAAAACAAATTCACAGACTGCTAGACTTGCAAAATTAATCATAAACTCACAGACTGTTACTGGCAAACTTTTTTCTTTTCACATAGGCTTGTGCAGAAAGGCTGATTGCACGCATCATAATTGATGCATCAGCATGCCATATATCATACAAAACTAGGAAGGATGATAAGACTAGACAAATTAATGTTTATGACTGTTCTCTTACAAAATAAAAGTATTACTGACCTGCATAGATAATGATATATTTGTTGAACTTGAGAATGCTTGGCAAGAAGGTTTTGAAACCTCTTCATCTGATAACATGAGAGATGGTTGCATTTCAAAAGGGCTCCACTCACTATGTTCTGCCTGGCAGAGCCTTAAACAGAGGCAACAACAATCTGGGCTTATAACTCTTTTAAATGTTAATGTTCAACACTGGAAATTATGATAATGTTCAGTCATTATACAGGTGCTGGGCAAATGGTTGAAATCCAACTAACCTTGGTACATGTAAAGGTATGCTGTGGAAACCAAAGTCAGATGAGGAGAATAACTGGTCTTTAGATACTGGAATTTACTCAGCAACCTGTGCCCTAAAGCTTTTGGTTCAGGTGTCTCTAAAATTCTCTCCAGTTGGAGAAACTTTGTATGGCAATCTTTTGACTGGACTAGGTTATGAAAAGCTCTTTCAATTGTTTAACAAGGGCCAAACAGTGTAGGGGGTGGTTTGGTCTCCCTCAACATTGAGACCTTTGGTAGCTATTTCTAGATATAGATTTTAACCTGATCCTGGCCCACAAAACTACCCACTTTTGGTGCTGAATTGGCTCAAATTGGTGTTTCTGCTGGGATCTGTGCTTGTCTTCAGATAAAACACAGGAATTCTTTGAGCAAAAGGCTAGGTCAGTAGTAACGGTAGCCTCACAAACTGACCACCTTTTAAGCAGTTCCTTTCAGCCTGCTTTAAGAGTAATCACCAGAGTTTTGCTGGACACTTCCAAGGTTATACTAGGGCATAACCCCCGTTAAACCAATGACCCCATTTCAGAGCTCCCCCTCAAGAAGTTGGCCCTTTAAAGGGCATGAAACAAGACCCAGGGAGAAATAAAGATGGCAGGCTCTTCTGCTTTGCTAAGGAAATGGATAGTCAGTACCAGGGACTTGCTCCATCTCCTGCAGAACATACCTCATCAATTGATTCTCATTGGTGCCAGAATAAACCGCTTTTTAGAGGCTTGGTCTAGCCTGACATTTAATGGCTGGGTCCTTTTTTCAAGAGGTGTTCATTATAACCAGAGTACGGGTTTATCACAGTTTTTTTTTTTCAATGGCTGTTGTTGTTGGGCTTAAAACCATTTTTCAGCACATAATAGGCTACAAATAGCTGCCAGTATTAATGGTGAAGGAAGAAACTGGGAATTCACCGGAAAGAACCACCGACCCACAAGAAGCTACTGGCAAGCTTTCTCACATATCCACATTTGCCAAATCCTAGACTCTTTTTCAATGGTATTTATCATTACAATTTTACATTATACCATTGCACGATTAACTATATATTATGCCTCATATAGGTAGTATAGTCTTAATTTGTATAAGAACAAAATATATAAAGAAATTAATTAGTAAGGGGATGCCTTTATAAATTGGCCTTTGTGTTATACTGAAGTAATTGGTCCAGGTGTTATACTGAAGTAATTAATTTTATTTTCATTGTTTTGTTTTGTTAGAAAGTGTTTAAGAGAATATCTTTTATTTTCTTATGCAGAAAAAAAAGATTTTTCATTTTAAATAAATATTGATTTGTGAGATACAGGTGCGTTTTGTCCTCATTGAGTGCATCTCTAAACCTCAATATCTGTTGATATAGAAACTCATAAAGCTTGATAGCATTGAAAATCAGCTTAGTGGTACTTTGATGAGTTGTTTCAGCTTTTGGAGCTTACTATAATTATAATGACAGCAAACCAGATTGATATAATAAGAAGATTAGTACCTTTTTATACACTATATTTAAAAAAAGGACTGAGAAAATGGTTAAATAATATTATGTTGTACCAAGTGCAGTTAAATTATTTGAGATTTGTTGGTGTTTGCTTGTCTTGTAAATGTAAACAGAACTCTGGGACAGTAATAACACATTGATAGTACAAGGTATGCATCACAGATATTACCATTAATAGATGTAATGAGATAAAGCCATTGCTGATGTTACCAGTCATTTTTGTAATGAGATATGCCATTGCTGATGTTTCTAGTCATAGCTGGGATGAGATATGTCTGCAGATATTACCAGTCATGGTTGTAATATGTCTTACATAATGTTACCAGTCATAGTTGTAATGTAATATGCCATTGTTAATGTTAAGAGTAATAGTCGGGACGAGATATGCAATTGCTGATATTACCAGCCATAGTTGAAATGAGATATAGCCACTGATAATGTTACCAGTCATAGTTTTAATGCGATATGCCATTGTTAATGTTAAGAGTTATAGTTAGGATAAGATATGCCTTTGTCGATATTACCAGTCGTGGTTGTAATATGTTTTAGATGATGTTACTGGTTGTAGTTGTAATGTAATATGCTATTGCTAATGTTAAGAGTCATAGTTGAGATGATTTGCAATTGCTGATGTTACCAGTCTTAGTTGTAATGAGATATAGTCATTTCTGATGCTACCAATCATATTTGAGGTGAGATATGTCATTGCTGATATTACCAGTCATGGTTGGGATGAGATATATCATTGCTGATGTTGCCATTCATAATTGGGATGTGATATGCCATTGCATGATGTTGACAGTCATATTTTTAATATGTGCTATTGCTTGATGTTACCAGTCATTGTTGTAATGAGATATGCCATTGCTGATGTCACCAATCATAGCTTGAATGAGATATGCAATTGCAGATATTACCAATCATAGCTTGAATGAGATATGTAATTACTGTTATTACATTATTTGTAATATGCCAAAATGTAGATAGGTTTAACTAATCAGAACCTTGGTTAGCAAAGATGGATCTTACAAGATATGCTATTGCCAATATTACTAGTCATAGCTGGAATGACAATGCTGATGTTACCAGTTGTAACTGGGATAAGATATGCCATTGCTAATATTACCAGTCATAGTATGCTGGTTAACATAATTATGTAGATATGTTATGGCTACACATAGGAGGGAAATATATATTGTTTTGGCCATGACAGTGCTGGAGAATGCTTCATTATATCATGAATTGATATATAACAGTCATGTCATGGCTTCTAATTTTTGGCCCTCAATGTTCCTTATTTCATTACACTGTTTAAAACAGCAGCCAAATTGAGAAATTAATTTTAAAAATTCATTTAGTTCTAGAAACCAATAGCATGCAGATCATAAATCAGGTTTAAAGCAGAGAATAATTTTTTATGAAACATGGGGCTATCTTAATCCTAATTGTTATTTAAATTGGCAGGTAGTAAAATTATTACCATAAATTTTAAAACCATTTTTTGTGAAATTTTCATTGTACACTAAATAATTAAACTAATTTACAGAGTAAGTCTTAACATCAAATGATCCAATGATTATGCCATGCTAATCAGATTCATCAAAAGACATGACAGCACTGATACCAGTAAGCCATTATGTTGATAGCAACAATTTGCCGATTGACTCTGATGTTCTTTGCAACAAAATAATGGGCAGCTTTGAAGATCATGGCTAAGACGAAATATGTACTCTGTCAAGAGAGTTCATTTATATTTATTATATCTTTAATTTCAGTACAACTGTCTGACATGTTTATGAGAAATCAACCAATAATTTTGCTCAATTCTGACAATGCATTGCCATATTTTAGTAGAAGGCACTGCATTATGTGTATCTGGCAATTAGAATTATTGCTATGTTAGTACTATCTGTATCAGAACCTGATTCTGTGGTATATGACAGAGACAGATAGAAACAGAGAAAATACTAGTATTGCAAGTGCAAGTAAGTGAACTAAGTGCATTTTCAGTCACAAATTATTGAATACATTTTTGTTTAAAATGATGTGATGATGTAAAGAAGGAACAGAGCTTACTTATATCTGTCAAAAGCATAATGACTTTGCTGACTAAATAAATGTTAAAACATGATGCAAAGGCAAAATAGACAAATTTACTATTTCAGATGACAGGTTCTCTCCATGATCAATTTATTGATCTGGTATGTGAAATAGATTAGCTCTTAAAATATCAGGCCTGTTCACACTAACAAAACAGCAAACAAAAAACAAAAAACAAAACCATGTCAATAACAGAGTTTGTATATTCTTCATGAAGATATGAACTTGTCTGTTTCAAAATTTCTCTTTGTTATAATTAGTTGTCAACATTTACAAGATTTTGATTTAGAAAAGTGAATCTTTTATGGATTTTGCATAAATTATGTATGAAGAATTGAATACCACTGACAAAAATGTAGAATTTCTATTTATGCATATGTGTTGTAGTTATTATACACATTTTAGTAAATACACAAAAAATGAATATGTCTTTGGAATAAAAACATCCACATTCTAGTCATTTATCCCCAGCAAGACATGCTGGTTCATCATCACCAGAATAGTGAAGGTGTTAATTCATTTGGTCACAGAGTGCATGGATCAGGTCAGCATAGGGACAATATGATAATTGACCTTCCACCAGAGTAGCAATAACCTTGCCCCACTGGAATAGTTATGTTGATTTGAAGTTGTATATGACATATATTGAGACAGTTGGTAAAAGTAACAAACATTAGGCCAGAATCTCCAGCTATCTTCAAGTGTACATATAGAATGCCTTTTGTGAACAATGCTATTGGTGGAAGTCCATTGGTTTTAACACATGTTAAAGTTTGATGTTAAAAGTGATGCATTAATTACATTCTACCAGTGAGGTCTATTTTGAGAATCTGATTAGCTTTGAAAATGCATTGGTTTCTTTAAGTTGAATGAGGATTATATAACAAATTTGAAAGCCAGACTTTCCCTTTAATATTTTCATAAATAGGTGAAGCTTTTGATTGACAAAGAGATATTACTGGTATTAGGAGAGTGACTACTTGGAGTTTCATGTGTATGCATAGATGGAATTAGTCTGTAGTTTGATATCAAGCAATTGAAAACTTTAATAATTATGAATAAAAGTAGGTATAAAGTATAACAAATTGTAAATTCTTTGTAAGATTGTTAAAAATATAGATATTAGAAGCTTTGAATTAATATATAATCTATGCAATGAGTTTCCTACATACTTATAGCATCAGTCTTGAATGTTCATTTGGCCTTGGTCAGTAAGCCTGTGGTTATATAATGCCTTACTCCATGACTGCATTAGAAGGATCACCTGTCATCCACATCTTATCAGCATGGTGTTTTGTGATGACCAGTTGGTCTTAAATGAAAGGGTATAGATCCGATATCCAACATCATTATATCAACACAATGGCCATGTTGAAAAATCTAGTTAATAGCTACTCAAATTTCAGGGAAATTTGCCTTGAAAAAGGTACTACCTCCCTACCCCTCTCAGCAGAAAATAGTGTCCTTATATAAAGTAATCAGATTTAGACAATGTCTATATGCAAATTGATACTCATAAATTCTGATCTTATACAAATAAAATATTGTATATATTTCCATTTAAATTGCCATCTGTGAAGTGTTTCCAGCACATCACCCAGTTGCTTTGAGATAATATGTTTGTCACAGCTTGTTCAGTATCAAATTATTAGCTGAAATAACACAAATAAGTGATAATCAGGAATATAATTATTTTAAAGTGATAAATAGAAGCTTTATCTCAAACATATGTTTTAGGTCAAATCTGTCATCATCAAAAATACCCTTACTGATTTGGGGCTCAGAGTGACCAAGTGGTCTAAAGTGCTTACCGTTCCAAATACCCTTACTGATTTGGGGCTCAGAGTGACCAAGTGGTCTAAAGTGCTTACCGTTCCAGATCACTGCCATCTCACCTCTGTGTGGGTTCTAGTCTCAGACTCTGCAAACATGAGTACATAAGAAAGCCTGCCATTAGCATCATGGGTCGGTGTTTGTCTAGGGTTTTCCTCTACCAGTAATGCTTCCCATCATGTTTATCCAATCTTGTGCTGAAAAATGGCTTAAACCCTACAACAACAACAACTGAATTCAAAATCATGTTTCAATGGCCACATTCACATGAAGGCTATTACATCTTCAATTGTCTGCATATGAACCTTGTGTATTTGTGTATAGCATAGGATGTTTGAAAGCACAAATAGTGATCAGAACAAAAATACCATAAGGAACAAGTTGACATAACATAATTCCATTGGTACAGATCTCCATGGTTTAATTTCCAGAACAGAAGTATGGCCACATATAAATTATGATAGAATTTGCAGTGGAAATTTGTTGTGTTGGGGTTTTTGTTTTTGTAGCATCATTTTTGAAGTCAAATAAATTTTCAGCATCACACAATAAATTATTTTCTATGGATTTCCTTAGATTATGCACCATTTAATGTTGGTACCAAATAATATTGGTTCAAGTAAAGTAAGATAAAATAATTTATTGTTGAATGTGAAATTTATTGTTTATATTGTGTCAGCAACATGTTGTTGTTTATACTTACTCATGTCCCCATTTTGCAATTTAAACACACACACATACACACTGCTTTATTCTAGCTTTGATACATAATGATCCATCAAAGCTGAAGTTTTAAGTCAATGTTTTTTCTTATTTATAATCATGAAATAATTTTGTTGATATTTTTAATCAAATGGGAGTTTCTTTTGGTAATAGTCACCATCTCTGAATGGTTAGTCTATGCTTTCAATGTAATGTAGTTCACCTTCCTTGATAATCTCAATAATTCTGTATTCCTTCTTTTTCATTTGTTCATTTTTTTGCCACATTAAAACTAGACACTGCATGTGGACTTGGATGACTCAGTTTGTACTGAAATGGACAGTTCTAAAAACCAGAAGAAGAGCATGGGCAGTCTATTTGCTTGCTCATATTGAAAGCTTCCACTTGCTTTGAAACACCAATAAGTCAACAGTGATAGAAACTGCTGGGTGACAGTCAGGTCAAAATTTATAAATCAATTGATGAAATTACTAAGTTTTGTGAATTTTTAATAGTCTTGATGGTATCTATTATTAAAATCAGTATTGGAATACAAACAAAATGGTAGTGTGGGCAAATAATATAGATGTAAATGGTGTTAATCTAGTATGGCTGACACAATGGTCAGCTTCAAAATCTTATCACTACTTCTGATTTCACCACAAGACATCTTGTACTGTTTTGTTGATCATAAGTTAAAATAGTGTTTATTGGACATCCAGTATATGGTCATCTTGAAAGTCATGTTTTCACTACTCCTGCTAAATGGAAATCATGTTGCCATGGGGATTTCTTTATTGTTTTTATGGTATCTGGTGGATTTTTTATAAAAAAAAAAGAGACTAGCCCTCAATATGGCCCCCTTGGAAATATTGATATCTTGACTGGTTCTAAATGAATGGTGTTATCAAATGGGGATTTCACCAACAGACTTCTTCTATACCTAGTTGGTCTTAAACGAATATGGTGCCAGTCTTATATCCAATTGACAGCCATGAAGCTTGTCCTGTAAATCTTGTCAGGAATGGATGATAATTATGACTTGAAGTTTTCACAAAAGAATTAAAATGATGTCTACTTGTCCTAATGCAAATGTTGCCTATCTGACATCTGTTATATAGAACACAGCAGTTAAGTTTGGAAGAATATGAGAAATGGTTTTAACACTCAACAGTTGAAAAGAAGAAATGGTATTATGTATTCCCGGAAATTCTTCAGTAAAATGTCAGTCCCTTTGAGGGAATCTTGTTCTCATAATTTCAGCTTTACCAAAAGTTTTAGGCAACAAGAAAATATTTATGATTATTTATGATTTCATCAAACATCTTAACATCAGAACAATAGAATTTGATGGAATTTGAAAAAAAGTATACTTTCAGTTTTGCATAAAATAATCCTGAAGCACAGCCTTTGCTGCTGAAAACAAAAACCTTTAAATAATATCTCAAAAGCCAGTCAACAGAATTTTACTAAATTTTGCAGAAAGTATCATGGCACAAAGCCTTTCAAGAAAGCACAAATGCTGCTGATCTGCCTTCAGTTATGCTGACCATTACAAAGAAATATAAAATCCTATTATGTCAAAAAGTATCTTATTACTGTAACCCAGATTACTTGTTCAGCTGATAGTGCATTTGGTTTGGCTTTTAGGCACATGTCTAGTAGATGAGGAATTTTAGGCCAGTTTGGGTCTCTTGTTTTCTTAATTGTGGTTTGATGTTCAGTATCAAAAATATCCAGATGACATATTTGGGCCAGGTAAAGTAAACTTTTGATGTTTTGCTGTTTAATGTTTGTATTCTTGACATTTATGGATGATGCAGAAATACATTCATTTATATTTAATTTTCCATACCTATTCCATGGCAAATAAATCTCTGATCAGTTGTAAAAGGCTGATAATCACACAGCATGGCAGAGTGGCTGCTTATTATAATGGCACCCAGTAACAAAGTAATGATACATGCAGTGATAAAACTTGAAATTATAGTCTGTATGAATGATGCACTGTATCATGTTGTATTCATTTTATTGTTCTTATGTAATAAATAAAACAAGCAAGCTGATTTCTCTCATTTAAATGTCTCAAAATCTTTGGTGGTTCTTAAATTTATAAATTTATTGTAGCTTGAAGCTTAATACTAGCAATCAGTGTGATACAGTGCCACAGAGGTATATACATTAAATATATATGTAATGAAACTTATATTATTTTTTTTATTTTCATTCATCCTTTTGTTAATTGCTTTCTTTAATAATTACAACTGAGCTAATTTTTTTTGAGAGGGAAGGGGACATGCAAAACAGCTACTTTCATGAATTCCTGTGAGGTTTTTTTTTGCATATTCCCTCTCCTCCTTCCACAATTTAGAAAATTATCAATAAGATAGTTCAATAGTGCACCTCGCATGCCCATGCACAGAACTGTGATCTTTTTGAAGGATACTATGTTTTTTTATCGTTCAACATGGAGCAAAGAAAAATTGCCATTTGCAAATTTAAAGCCACATTGTTGTTCTCCATGCATAATTTTGTTTGTATTACATTTCATCAGCCAGCAGTGGTATGTGAGAGACTTTAAGCTTGCTGGTAGCTTCCCATAGGTTGGTGATTCTTTCTTGGTTATTTCTGGTTCCTCCACTAGAATACACTGGATGCCAAGTTTGCCTACATGTAGTAAAAATGGTGTTACACCCATCATATTTTTTTTATGTACAATTGATTACTCCTAAGTATTGTGTGTTAAGTAATAACACAACATGGGCCCAACCTCAAATTAATAGGAATTTGAATTCCTTTCTTTAAAATATTAATGAAAAAAAATTGGGTTTTTTTTTTTTCCAGTTCACCATTAAATAGTAAATGCAGTTTGTATTACATGCATTGCTTTGTTGTAAATGTCTGCACTGTAGCTAAAGAATAATAAAAATTATGTAATTGACCTTCTTCTTTATAAAGAAATAACAGGAAATTCCTAGCAAGTGAATCATTGTTTATCTTTTGCAAAACACTTGGTTGTTTATAGCATGCACTGTATACAAAGCAGGTGACTTTCATGTGATTTGACCTAAAATGTCATTATTATTGTTCTCATTTAGGTTATTTTTAATTCAGAGAACAATGTTGGGACAGTTTGTGGGTATGTATGACCACAATAAGGGCCTTGAGACACATAACTAAGATTGCCTCACCTGTTCAAAGTTCATATGTAAGAATCATAAATTTTTGCCCAATATGATTTAATGAAATCTGGATTCTAGCTAATTCAAGGTATTATATAGAGGATGGAGGAAAACAACAGTCCCTGTATTCTTAAGGTCTACTTAACAGAGCCCCAAGATGCCCACTGTAAGAGTAGTTCTTCACCTCAGAAGAACACTTCTGTGTCCCAGGAGCTTATGGAACCAGTCTCTTCAGAGCCAGGAAAAAACTCTGAGGTAATGAGTATTTGAGGAGTAGATTGCCTCCTCCTGGAAATCAAACATCACTCATGTTGATAGTAAAATGGCGCTGCTGTGCAGAAGGAAGTGCATGTTGCTGCCTTCTGCAAGGAGGTAGGTGCACCACTTGTCTCAGTGTAGCATGTCACACCCTCCTGCATGGCATGAACAGCATCTCACATTCATGAATGATGATGACAAATTAAGCTCTGACTAGTAACAATCTAGTGACTGCTCATTGACCAGTGATTGGTCTGACCATCAGTAAATCCTTCATCCTGGAAATCAAACATCACTCATGTTGATAGTATAATGGCGTTGCTGTCCATGAGAAAGGAAGTGCATGTTGCTGCCTTCTGCAAGGAGGTAGGTGCACCACTTGTCTCAGTGTAGCATGTCACACCCTCCTGCATGGCATGAACAGCATCGAACATTAATGAATGACGACAAATTAATCTGGTGACTGCTCATTGACCAGTGATTGGTCTGACCATCAGTAACTGTGACCTGTCTGGTCACTAGATCAGTGTTATATAGTAACTCATTGGTCACTTCATCCTGGTGGGGGCCCCTGAGTGTCCGAGTGGTCTAAAGCGCTGTCCGTTATGGATCACTGCCATCTCACCTATGTCTGCGTGGGTTTGAGTCTAGGATTCGGCGAATGTGGATATGTGAGACAGCTTGCCAGTAGCTTCTCGTGGGTCGGTGGTTCTTTCCGGTGATTTCCCGGTTTCTTCCTCCACCATTAATACTGGCCGCCATGAATAGCCTATCGTGTGCTGAAAAATGGCGTTAAGCCCAACAACAACATCATCATCCTGGTGACCAGTCAGATCATATCAGTCATCTTGTACCTAGCACCAACTTTACACCAGTCAATTCTCAGAAGTCTTATGATAAGGAAGATGGAATCAAACTAAGTTCACCATATCTCTAGTTTACAATCACACCTGATATAGGATTGGAAGTCTGCCTAGCTGGTCCAGACTATGGAAGGGGACTGGATTGGTATCTCCCCTCTTCTGACTATATTTATTAATCTATGCATAATGTGGACCCCCCCCCCAGGGTAATTGGTACCTCACCCCAGGGTAATTGGTCCCTTATTCCTCCTTGGGATATTGAACTCTGTATCCACAGCAAAGATTATGCCGTGGCTTGTGTCCCACCATTTCCTCCTCATCAGATGGCATCCACCAGGAAGGTTGAAGGCATGGCATCTATCAGGAAAGACAAGTGGTCTCATTTTCATCTGAAACTTCTAGAACATACACAAACCTCCAATCACCATGATGAACAAATGGAGCAAATGGCACAGAGTAATCCAAATTCACCAAAGGACATGATTATGTCCAGCCATTCTCCTGCTTGGAGTCCTCTGGATAAATGATGCATTAACTATCCTCAGCAACTCTATTAAGTTCGGGGTAGAAACTTCCCTGTAGGTGCTTATTTCAGACTCTTTTCAGATGTTTGGTCAAGCATCATAGATAATAGATGCATCTTTTCAAAGGTTTACTAACATCATGAAGGAATCATCAATTTCTTTCACTAGTCTGATCTGGTAAAACTAAGGGCAGAGATACACATCCTTTTGCATTGACTGGATAATACCTTAACAACCTACATTACCTTTAGAGATTCCCAGTCACAGTTGAATCTGTGCTGGAGGTAATCAAGATTTTATAGCCTGTAAGGGCTTTTCACTTCTATCTAAATGCCTCAGAAGGGAAAAGAATGGGTAGAAATGTCTTTCTCTTTCTCTTAATTGGTCCCATTGATATTTTGTTTCACATCTCACTCATCTGTCAAAAGTGCTTATCAGTTTCTTTTTGTTCCTTTTAAGTGCCCTATTGATATTTTTTATATTTCACCATCTCACATCTAACTTATCTATCAAAAGCACATATCAGTCCCTTACAGATGGAGTCCTTTCTGAAAGTTGATGAGGTGAGAATCATAGTAGTTCCTTATAAGGCTGTCAGAATCATTCTTTCCTGGATGACCTTATGAAAGCAGCATTTTGGTAATCATATGCTACCTTCTTCTGCCACTGCTTGTTAGCACAATAAAACTGCAGGCAATTTCTCACTAGTCCAGGCACAACATGTGGTCAATAGGGAAACCAAGATTCCGTAAGTAGATCTAATCTCTAATAGTGCTATATTCCACTTTTTCTCTGCTTTGATCAGTTTAACACATCAGTCCACCTAACTGACAAATTCATCTGTGCAATGGTAAGATTTTGATGCCATTAAAATTTAGATTTGGAGGGTAAAATTAATTTTGTTGCTTTTTATTTTTCATGTTGAAAAACTTGTCCGTTTGATGTGAATACACCCTCCCACAGAGTGGTTGTTGTTGTAGGATTTAAAGCCATTTTTCAGTACAAGATAGACTTAAATGGTGGCCAGTATTAATGGTGGAGGAAGAACCCTGGAAAACCCAGGGAAGAGCCACCAACCCATGAGAAGTTACTGGCAGGCCTTCTCACTTACCCATGTTAGCCGAGTCTGGACTTCAACTCATAAAGACAGAGGTGAGATGGCAGTAATCCATAATTGTCAGCACTTTAGACCACATGGCTCCCACACAGAGTGCAGAATTGTTAATAAGACTTTCCACTCATGTACCTCACATAAACATACACAGAGGAATCATCTTTTTCATAGACTAGTTAAGGCAGGACATTAAGCAGTAGTACTGAATTATTATTAGTTTTACCCCCATCCCTTCATTTCAGGTTTGGTCAAAACTGTGTTCAGAAATGTTACTGTAAATACATTTTTGTTTTATTTGACCATTGATTCCACCCTGGCAGTTAAACTCCAAAGAATTGGCCCCAAAAATATACCCATCTTTTCTTACATTGGCATCCTTTGAAGAAAGTTTTTTTAATTTTCCCTCTCTCAGTGGTAAAATAGGTAGCAAAGTTATAAATAGATAGAGGGTATTACAGTATCCACCCCCCCTAAAGGGTAGCCATACAAATTCTTAATTATAAAATATTCTCTTGAAGACCCTATCTTATGTATTTTTCCTTATGCTATATACATTTTCATTAAGTTCTTAAGAGATGTATCAGCTTTGGTGCTTTGATAGAAAATGTTAGGCTGATTATGTTACAATTACTAAACTGACCTAATTGACAAATATTATAGATGACCAAAGATGACACAAGCTTCACGTCCTTTTTGTCTAAGAAGGGTTCACCGACATCTCTCTAGTAGTTTAATGAATTATAGAGTTGTACATTAAAAGAAGAAACTTTTGGCTGATCCAAACTCTTTTTTTATTAAAATTGTCAGCATGGACACTGTAGAAATAAGAGCTCACTGGTTTTATTTTATCTTTAGTAGTAACAATCATTAGTACATATTATGTGTGTTTAAAATTAAAGAAAATATACACAGATATTTTGTTTTTTAAATTATTGTACTTTTGTCATAACATGAAACTCACAGAAGCATATCACAGCTCAGATATTTCTGGGAGAAAATCATCAAAGATGCCTCTTTCTGAAAAAGCTAATTGCAAAAGGTAGAGAACCAGCTCTGCTATCACATAATTTACTGGTAGTTGATTTGTTTGTATATTTTAGTGCCTCAGACCAGACATTCATACTCTGTATAAATTGTCTATGTACATTGTGAATTAAAATGAATATTGGTGTGCTAATGATGATTAAATTAAAATGCATTAAGTTTTCTTGTTTCCAAAATTTTCTCTGAAAGTTTATAATCTAATGTTAATAATTAATCTTACTGTTTATTGAAAGATAATTGATACCTCCATTATTCATGTCTCATTGATCGTGCTCACCCGACAGAATTTCTCAGATTTAAATGAATGGGTGGTGAAAGTAAACAAGCATAAAATACTTGGCATGTTGTAAATTTTGTTTCTAACATGTAATTGACCTTAGGTTCTTCTCTAAATACAAAATTCTGATCTTGATAGAAAATTAATGGCCTGTTGAATTCAGCTCAGATCCATGAAGTCTTCAAAATGACTTTCATAAGAATAAGTCTTGTATTATTTTGTTGTTTTTTTTCTATTATCTTTTCAGCAAATTTGATTTATGAATATTAATGAAGCAAAGATAATGGTATTTACAGTTGATAGTCAATTTAGTAGAGTCAGGAATTGCATTTTTATTGATTGATTGGGATTTAAAGGCATTCTAGGCTCTTATTACCATGACAATGACATGATTTTTAGGGAGGACAAAACTATACATATAAAATATTTATAAATATTAGTAATGGGTAACTAGGTATAAATGTTAAATGGTCAAATGTTGCAGACAATTCTAAATCTCAATATGTTTTCAAAAGACAAAAGCTTTGTTTTTGCATGTATAAGGTCTTCTTGAATGACATTTCCAGTAGCCGTGAGCAATAAATACTGTAGACTTAATTAGCAAACATGATAATGAAATAAATGCCTTTTTGGGGTGCAGATATGAAATTAATTATTCATATATCAATTTCCCTGTATTATTACCATGGATTCTATTTTAAATGTGAATGTCAACATGATGGCTATGCCAGTGGAGGAACAAGCATGAAATTTTAGCCTTTCATTCATGGTAATTATCTATTATGTATGAATATATTTTTTTTTAAAAAAAGAAAGGGATATTAAAGAAAAAGCTTTTTCTTCATGTGCTTTGGATATCCTAACAAGGTCTCTAAGACACAAGTCCAAGGGTATTTATTGAAGTTAAAAGAGATGAAAAAAGGTTTTTAGTTGTAGGTAGGTAGGTAGGTGGCTAAGTAGGTAGTTATAGTGGTCAGATGGTATATAGAAAGGTGTGTGTGTGTGTGTTATGTATGTATGTGTGTGTGTATGTATGTGTCTGTATGTATGTATAGGGCTGAAGGACCTATCGGTAAAATCCTAGCAATATAGTACTCAGAAAAATGGCTACATCTGAATATAGTAAAAATCTAATACCCCCTATAAAGTGCAACATGCATTCATGAAACAAATTTCCTTGATAGATTAAATATTTTTATAATGGATTGGTAGCCATAAATGAAACTATTTTATGGATCTTTGTTTGTCCTTTATAAATGAGCTTGTCTCTCAGCCAAACTGACTAGAAACATTTTTCTATGGACTTGGAAAATTTTGAAAAATCTGTCAGGAGATTGGAGTACTATGGAAATAATGATCAGGAAATTATGGTATAAAGAGAACAGACATGGATGGTTTCAACTTTAGGTTTAATTTGATGTTTTGTGGTGCAGCAAGACAAGTAGTTTATCTAGTGCAGAGGCTGTTTGAGTGTCTTTTGTCCTGCCCTATGACACAATGGTAACTGACCCAAGCTTATTCATTGGTAGGATTGGAACCTCCACCTTTTTGACTGAAAATTGGCATGATAATCATTAAGCCACAGTGACTTTCATGCTGCCTTTAGTCACGTCACATGACATAGAAGGTTACTTTGGGCTAATTCTAAATAACACATGCAGTGATTGGCACTGGCAGTTAAATCTAAAATTACTGAGCTAATTTAGACAATATACAAGGGGAAAAAATAAATCAGATTTGTGTGAATTCCTAATTTATGGGAATATACAAAACTTCTTGGTTGTTACAAACCACAGGGGCCATGAGTAGCTGAGCAGCCTATAATGCTCACCATTCCAGATCACTGCTGTCTCACCTCTGTCTGAGTGGGTTCGAGTCTCAGGCTCAGCTAAATGTGGGTATGTGAGAAAACTTGCCAGTAGCTTCTTATGTGTCAGTGGTTCTTCCAGGGTTCTTCCTCCACCAGTTATACTGGCTGCCATGTAACCCTACAACAAAAACAACAACAAACCACTAATTTAGGGAACAAAGAAACAATAATCATGTTAATATCAGCAATATAATACTTGTTGCTGTTGTGTACCTTACTCTTTTCAAGATGTAAATTTCCCTTGTCTGTATGATGAGAATCAATCTTTCCATGGTTTGACTTTCCAGAAGTTTCTGAAAGTTGTTCCTGTGAACCAGTAATCCTCAACCTTTTTTGTATGTCTTTATGTTTAGTTGTGCAAATTATGCTCTATGAAAAATTGTTTTCAGTTTGCATCATACAGTGCCAATTGGGCATGTTTGGTACATGCATCATATTTTTTTCAGTGTATTTACCCTCAGTTGTTATTCTTTAATAATAATTAAACACACCTCATGTTGATCTAAACATTGTATAATTTATTGCTCACAGACAGTGTAACACAATTACATTTTTAAAGGGTTAATATATTGATGAATTAATTATTGTACATGCCTTATTTTTATTTGATAGATAGTTCTTAAATTATGTCATCAGCCACCATATTTGTGACAGATTTACCATTGACTTTATATGGTGTTTGGAAGTTGAATTAAATTTGCTTAATCTCAGGATGCTATTACAAAAATTAGATACATAAACAGTATTTTTCAAATCAGGCTTTATGTTAGTATTTACATTTATAATTTATAAATTGACTTTGCTTTAGTGTGCCTTGTTAAAAATGGTGAAGTTTGGAGACTGCATATAGGAGAAACTGCCATGTTGCCCATCATCTAGGTAAAATTGCAGAATATCATCTGCTAATGACATTATTGGGAAGAATAGATGACATTCAACCACTTTGAGTTCTTCTTGATTGCAGAAAAGCATTTGATTTGTTGAATGGTCTTAAATAGAATTGTTTTCTGGTCAATCAGTCATGAAAGGGTTTTAAACATTTTATCATGATATATTAAGTTGTATCTAAATAATGGACACTGCTCTAAGTTTTTCCTACACAGTATGGACTCGGACAGGGTACTCTCCTTTCCCCAGATATATTCATAATAGCTCCTGAGCTATTAAGAATTACTCCAAAAACATTTCAGATAAACTGTATAAATATTAACAAATGTAATATCTAATAAGTCAGTGAGCTAATGATTCAACTTACTTGTTACCTGATGATGACATTTCTCTCAACACTGCTTGAAATATTCTAGATAGTTTATCCTGCTGCTCTGAATTGGGTGTGAACATTAACCAAACTCAGGTCATATGGCTTGGTACAAAAGGGGTTGTGGTGCTAAATTAAGAACATCAAAACATATTACTTGTTCTTTGGTACTTCCTGATATGGAGCATATTCATTCTTTTTAACTTCCTTTGGAGTAGAGACAAAATTTAAAGGACTGTCAAGATAGTGGGTTGCAGATGCCACATAATAGTATTTTTGTCATTACTTAAGATAACATGGATAAAAAATTAATTGATCTACTGAACTATTCACCATAGCACCTTTTTCAAATGAAAAACATTAAGAGATTGGAGGTAACAATATTTTCTTTTTTAAGAAAGAACTCCACATAGTTTCATGGTAGTTTAAAAAATTTGTATTTTTACATTTTCAGAATTGGGTGACTATCTCACCACAACCCCTAAACAGATTTTATCAGTGCCACTCTGGTATAATAAATTTATCAAGATAAATCATAATACATTTTTTCTGAAGAGTTGGTGCAAAAAAAGTCAGTATTCTTTATTAATGACATAATTAAAGAAAATGGCATGTTCCTTACATACAATGAGTTGATAAAAATTTAATATCAGTATTACTCTGGCAGAATTTAATGGAGTTCTTGATGCAATACAGGAAAACCCCATTATAATGTGATGCTCGGCGTCCATAAAATAACATTATGATATAAGCGGGATAGCGTTAACAAATTTTTTCAAAAACTTCTTAGAAACTGTGAATTGAAATTTCATAGTCATTAGACGTCATATATACTTTACTTTTGAATCATATACATGCCAATATGGTGAAAATGGTGCATGATGATGGGATTAAAAATCTGTGAATAATCGTCTTTTCCAGGAACATGTACTTAGGATGTTATAAAGAGAGGTCACCTTTAATTAAAAATTGGGAGCCATGCTGCCATTGCATTATAAGTGAAATCGCATTGTAACGAATTGTATTATAACAAGTATTACCTTTATCAGGAACTTGGAAATACCATGATAAATACTATGAAATTAGAGTCTCCACTGCATAAAAATATAACTCTTCAACAAGGAGAGTGAAATTTTAAATTCATTTTTTGCATTATATATATCAGGAAAACAAAGACTCAGTTAAAATGGAAAAAAAAGAAACTTATTTTAAGTGAGAACTACTTGCATGATGATTGTGAATCAATCTTTTCTTCACTTGTCTTTTAGGATACAGGACTATAGAGTTTTGAAAAGTAAGTTCTCCACAGGTATCTCTATAAAAGTAGTAAATTGTTTAAAATGAAAATCTTAGAATTATGATGTACTTTTTGTAATGAAGCTGGAGAGACTGCTTCATTTATTTTTTGGATGTCATTTTGTGAAGACAGTTTTGATAAATTTTTAAAGACAAATGTCAAACTGAGTTTGATCTAACAGAAAATACCGTTTTATTTGAATTTGAAATGCACCAGAATTGGAGATCATAAATGTCTACTTAAAGGTACATATTCACTTGCACAATTAAAAATTGCATGCCAAGTTTTGTGATTTGCTTGTAACAAATCAAAATTTATAAACATCTTGAATTATATTCTATGTGTAGTCCTTTGCAAGGGCAGAAAAAAATAAGATGATGGTAGAAAAAAATTAAAGAAGGACTGACAGCTATTCAGGAATTAGTTACTGTATGTAACAAACAAATACATATGCATGGAGGTATTTATGTGTTTAATACATATATCTGTTTATATATGTATACCCTTTAATTATATGAAAATTAACAATATTTGTAATTTGTATATGTTTATAACTTGGCCAAAAAGATAATAAAAAAGAAACCACTTTCCTATACAAAGTGCTATGTAAATTTCTTTGGTGACTTATTTTAAGTTAATTTTCAACTTTGGGTCAGCATTTCACCTCCCTGTCCTTGCCAGATTGGATTGTGGCCTCTGTTTCTGTAACTTTATTGAGATACAAATCTCTGAAATTAGCATTTTGTTATCAATAATTTATGCCAAGTTTTATTAATGCATGATGGTCCCACACTTGCATTCATATTCATTTGTGTGTTCAGTTTACATTACCCCCTACTCTGTCTTCTCATTTCACATTCTACATCATTGAAAATGTCAGTATTTCTCAAAAATACAAAAATCATCCACCTAACAATAAATGAATCCAGTCATCTGAGAAAGAAAGTTTTAGCTTGCCTATGGAATTGATTGCACTGGAACTTTAACCCAGTTTTGTGTAGGAGTTAAGGAATGCTTGAAATATAACCAGAAGGAAAAACTATATTACCATTCATTTATTTACTTAAAAATCTGCTCAATCTGTAAAAATTAGAAATATTTGAAAAAACCTCAGTAAATTAACTTTCCAATATTTGCAGATACAAGCTTGACTTGAAAATGGATGATGTTTCCTTGGACAGGAAGATCATGTCTGGTTTAGTAGCAGATGCTATACTACTGTACTGTGCAGAAAATGTTCCTTATTATCATCAGTAATAAAAGTCATGCATTTCAAGCTGATATTGGAGAGTTTAAAATTATTTTTGATTGCACATGAATGTGATAATCAGTATATTTACATATATCTTAAGGGGGGTGATCATCTTAGTTTTATTTACCCCTTATTTTGACACATTCCATTAACCTTAGATATCTAACTTAAGTTTTACTGTATATGTTTTTTCTTTTTTCCTCCCGTTTTTTTGTTTGTAATTTACATGGTGTGTAGATGCTGTCTTAGCATAATGCATCCTTTGTATATACATATATGTTGAGACATTTATTTCAAGCTGCATGACAGAAACTATTTAATATATAGAGTGGTCTGCATGAGTAGAATGCATTTAATGAAGAATCCCAAATTTACATTATGCTATGCTGATTGTTCATTTTGATGGCTAAAATGTTCTTAAGTTAAGTCCTAATTGCTCTTAAACAGCTGTGACAACTTCTGACCAGTCTCCAACATTTCTGCTGGAGACAAGATCTCCAGCATTGTGTGGTAGTAACACATTTGTTAATCTATGCATTGATCATCTAGTTTGTTCATTCATCCAGACTAATGGAGTGTCACCTGAACCATCAACTTTTTCTTTATCTCATGATAATATATCCAGAAAACCAGTTATCCAGATAACTAAATTTGTATGACCTCAATCAGTCAAAATAATCAGGGTTTTTTTGTATTTGATATTCAGTTTTAGACTTTTATAGTTGTACTGTTTTTATGAACTAGCAAACCATCATAGTTGTGAAGATGATTGTTTTGCTTGTTTAGAAAACTTTAACCATAAGATGACTTTGACTTTGACTCTACTGGTTAGAGTTTTGAGAAGCTTAATGGATGGTCTTTTGTCGTTTGCCCATCTTCTGTCTGTCAGCACAAATTTATTATCTCTCTTCTCCTTAGCTTCTTGAAGGAATGCTTTGAAAATTTACAGACACTTTTATCCCAGTCTGTAGATGGTTCTGAATGAAAATGGTGCCAATAGGTTGTACAAAATGGCCACAACAGCAGTCTTCAGGAAAATCTTTTCACAACTCCTCCTGATTGGAAGATCATGATAACATATAGGTTTTGCCAGAAGATTTCCTATAATATCTCACTGGTCTGACATGAAAATGATGTCACATTGAGCTCCAGTGGCCTAGTGGTTAGAGCATCCACCTCAGATGCGGGAGGTCATAGGTTCAATCCCCCAGTCGAGTTATACCAAAGACATACAAAAATGGTACTAAGAGCTGTTTCGCTTGACGCTCAGCATTAAGAGGTTAATGTTAGGCCTTGTGTCAGGATAATGTGACTGGGTGGGACATCATACTACATGTCTGTGGCATGATGTCCCTGTGCTAGACATTATTATAAACTACCACAATGCAGACATCTAGCGATATGACTGAAAAATTCTTAAAGCTACGTTAAAAATCATAATCACATCACATCATTTAACATCCCTATGGAGGATCATTTCACCCATAAAGTTTTAATTTAAAAACTTCCTATGATGTCTGCTTAGTCCTACATGAAAATTGGTGTTGCTTGGACATCCAAAATATTTACCGGAGCAGCATCATGAAAATCTAGATCATGAAGTTCCTTCTGGATGGAAAATCATATCAGCATTTGGTTTTCAACAAAAGACATCTTAAGGTGTCTTCTTAGTCTTAAACAAAACTTATGCTGACCTGACATCCAAGAGGTTACCACAATGGCATCTGGAAAATCTTGTTATTGCTACTTGAGTTGGATGGAAATTCATATCAACATAGTCTTTTCACCAGAAGACTTCTTATGAAGTCTAGTTGGTCCAAACAAAATGGCTCCATCTTGGTAACAATCTTGAGAATCTTGTTTTAGCTGCTCCTGAACAGAAAGTTCTATCAATAAAGCATACATGCCAACAATTGGGCTTTTGGCATAATCATTATGATTTTTTCCACTAAATTACACCATACACAAATAATATATATGGAATACACGATTTCACTATATCCTCCTTCGAAAAAAATAATTTGTTTTCTCGTTTTTAGATGATGAGATGAATACATAACACAGTGTTCCATTTTAGGCAAGTTCATGCCTATTGCAGACTGTGGAAAAAATTTTAATATTCTTTATGGTGGTAAATTTAATGTGGAGCAATTTGTAAACTAAAGAAAGCTTGAATATAATAACTCCAGTACTAAAGTAACTTTTTTTTACATTAAAACTCAAAAAGTTATAAATGCAGAGGTGTTATTTACTGAGTTCTTAATAGAACATGCTAGAGTAGCGGTATAAGACTATGTTGGTCCTTTTATCAAAAAGAAATTTCCTGATTCCAAAATTGCAAAATACATGCATTTGCAAGAGCAAAATCATCTAATATTGTTCAGTATTTGGCTGAAGATACTTCACTTAAGATATGAAAATTGGGTCATTTAGTATTGCCACAGATGGAAGTAATAATTATGACAAAAAGTTTTATCTGCCTGTGTAAGAGACTTTGACAATGAAAATGACAAAGTCAGAGCGCTTTTATTTATTTCATTACCCGAATTAACAGTAAATTCCACTGTAGAAAATATTTTTGATTTGTGTAATAATGCTTTGAATAAAAATGATATAAATTGCCAGAACTATATGTTTTCAGCTGATAATGCATTGGTGATAACTGGAATTCATAAAGGAAATGCATTTTATATATTGAAGAATGTATCAATTTACATGACAGGTTGTCTCTGTCATCTGATACACCTTGCTGCACGAAAAGCTGCCAATAAACTACATGTATAAGGAGAATGCCTGAAGTATCAAGCTGGCATTCTACCTTCATTGCTACTTTATTATTTTTCCATCTTATTTCCAAGCTAAATGACCCAATAACTGGAAGATATAAATTTACTTTTCTTTGTCAGGTTACTAAAGGAATATTATTTCTTTACCTTTCTAATGCTGGCACTGAGAGATTATTCTGTATTGTTAGCAAAAGTAAAACTGAATTCAGATACATGTTCAGTAATCTTGTACTTAGTAATGCTCTACTGATGTACAGAAAATTCATAATCTATGCTGGTGCAGTGTTTTATAATGCAACATGAGAGTATGTTGTTTAAATTTAAAAGTGCTACTCTATGAAAACTTGAAGCAGTAGTTGATGTTAAAAGACACTATTGGTAAAATAAATCATTTTGTGCATATGTTCATTAAATTTGTATCACATTATATGTAGATTACTCTTTTTCTTCTCGGATTACTCTTTTTGTCCACTTGGATTACACTTTTTCCTTGCCAGGGGTTGGCATGTATGTTAAGGGGTTTTTACGAGAAGATTAATTATGATATATATTGGGTCCAAAGTGAAAGTAGTGCTGGTCTGATCTTAGATATCTTATATATCTTTTTTTTGAAAGTCATGTTGACTTTCTCCTAAAGACTTTCTGTGGTGACTAGTTGGTTCTGAATACAAATGATGCTAATCTGACATCCAATATGGACACCATTAAGACCATCTTGGAAGTCTTCTAATTGCACCTCTTCCAAAATTGATGGTCATACCATCATAGGGTTTTCACCAACAGACTTATAAGTTAAGTTGTCTGTGGAAAGGTTGCCCTGAAGAAATCCAAAATTTCTTCCACAATGAACATCATTGAGAATCTTGTTGTCATGAATTCTCCTAAATGGTTGGTCATGTTAGCATTGGATTTTCTTGAAAAGGTCTTCTAATGCATAGCTTGTGATAATCTTTATTATAAAAAAGAAATTACCAATCTGTAGTGTTAGCTGGAATGAACCAGCATTTTCATTCTGAGTGCCTAATGGGTACTCAACATACATAACATGAATATAAATTGATTAATTACTGCTTGCTGAATGCAGATATTTTCTGGAACATAAGAAAAGAGTTGCAGCCTTGGGTTGGGTGTGTGTCTGTTAAATCTTTTCCAGATGACAAATATTGACATATAGCAACATGTGTGTTGTTTATTCTTACATTAATCAACTAATGGTCTGTAACACAGAGTGGATATTTTGGAAAGTTATTGTTATGTAATAATTTAGAAAATTAAAGTTACATTGTTAAATGTTTATAAATTTTGAGGAAAAAAGAAAGTTCATAATTTTGAACATGTTCATTTTTATTAATATTACAGTTTCTGTTTTGCAAAGCACTCAATATGTATTTACTTGTGGTTAAGTAGGCAGAAATATCTGTCATAGGAGAAGTGGAAAGTCCATGGAAAGTTTAATCAAGCCATAAAAGGTTTAATCAAGCTATGGAGCACGATTATTTAAATCAAATACATTCAGGTTGTACAAGTCCTCCTGGTAAGGCTGTCCAATAAAGTCTTAGAAAACAATAATTTTACATCAACAATATTCTGGATGCATTTTGCAAGCCCCCTTGCTTTCAGATTTGATTCTGTTGATAGCATCATTAATAAAATGGCGTGAATGTGAAGAAGTTAACTTACATCTGAATACCAAATGGCCAGTCAGTATTGAGTGCCATTAGGTGAAATAGCTGTTCAGAATATTCTTTCTCCCAGAACTCATTTGTAATCTTGAGCTATAAATATTTAGCTGGTAGCAATGTAGTTAGGTAAACTCTGTTACCTGACTGCAGGTGAGAAAAATATAAAGTTAATTCAGGTAAGAGTGTGGGTGGGTGTGGTTGTAATTGTGTGGGTGTGTGCATGTGTGGAAAAGGGGACATTGTACACTTTGGAATGAAGTTTTATTCCCTGTTATGTCAATCATCATGTTGAAGAAAGCATGGATTATTTGGATGCTTGTAACATAATGATAATGGATAAAATTTATACTGTCAGTTTATTAAATCCTAGGTTGGACTACAATCTAAGGCATCTGTTGTTCATACCCATTGCTCTAATAATTATCAATACATTATGTATTTTATTTTGAATATTCATTAAGCATTTAAATGTTATATAATGGTACTCCAAATAGAACAACTGAGCTGTAAATACCTTGTGCATGAAATATTCTTCTATACCATGTGCTGCTTTGCCTATTTTTTTCTTACATATGTGCTGTGATATAACAATTGTTTTAATTTAACCTTTTTTCAGTAATACCATTTAGTTATTGCATAAGTAAAGGTCTTTCTCTGTTCCAGGTTTTTATGTTGGAACCAAATATCCGAGTGGATTTTTTTAAAAATTATTGTTTTATAATAAATTAGGAAACACTGGTTATTCTATTAAATGTTTTATACATATTTTGTGCAAAAATGAAAATATGTCAATTTTGAATATGTTTATTGTTATTAATATTGTGGTTTTTAGCTTAGGCTAATACAAACCACATGGATCTGTATTGTGTACATAAGTGGATACACATATGTGCCATACTATGTAAGTTTATAATTTATTAACATAACAGGGTGTAACATATGTGCAAAAATTATCTTTTAGACCATTTGCAACTGTACAGGTCTATACTACGTAGAAAGTTGAAATTATCAAGTGGATATGGGTCTATATTATGTAGGAAGTTGAAATTATCAAGTTGGTATGGGTCTGTACTATGCAGGAAGTTGGAATTATCAAGTGGTTGCAGGTCTATACATGTAGGAAGTTGAAATTATCAAGTGGATACAGGTCTGTACTATGCAGAAAGTTGGAATTATCAAGTGGATACAGGTCTATACTCATCAGGAAGTTGGAATTATCAAGTGGGTACATGTCTATACTCATCAGGAAATTGGAATTATCAAGTGGATACAGGTCTATATTATGTAGGAAGTTGAAATTATCAATTGGATACTGGTCTGTACTATGCAGGAAGTTGAAATTATCAAGTGGGTATGGGTGGATGCTTTATAGGAAGTTGCAATTATCAAGTGGAGAAAAAAAATGGCAAGATACAACAATCATATGTTCACTCCATGTCAAGTCTGATTGTGTTTCAACTACTTGTAGGATGTAAAAAAAAAGAACAGTATTAGACAAACATGGAACTCTTAACTGTGTGGCACAGTAACTTTTCCCTACTAAATTCAGTTGACTGATAGCTTGTATTTTAATAATTATAGCCAATGTTGTAATCTGTCAGTATGAAATTTGGAATAGTGTTAGATCCAAGTCATAGGATAATATGGTGTGACAATGAATTTAGTTAATCAGGTCAGTAGTTACATAGTTCTACAGCTCAGTTAGTTCACTTGGAGCAGTAATATAGTTTTCATTTGAGTAGAAAGATGTCCAAGTAAAAAAATTTTATCAAATGAATATGAAGTATTAATATGCATTTAAATCTAGACTGTTGGCATAGTTAAATTCTAGGGAATAATATATGTTAACTAAAAGACTGTATATTTTGAATTTGTCCATGGATAGCATGAAAAAGACAGACCATATATCAAAATTATATAATGTCTCTAAATAGACAAATCAAGAACTTAAACACAGTTTGTGAACTAATTTCACAGAGCACACAAGCAAATTCATCATTTCGCCATAAGATAACTACATGAATGTGAAATACCAACAAAATCTGAGAGTTTGAAATGATATTTAAGAAATGGGGTAGAGCATCATTGCTGGCCAAGTTCAATTTGAATTTACCATTTCTTCTAAAAATGATACAAGATCACACTGATGCATGTAGTAGCATTTACCTGTAAAGCAGAGTAGCAGATATGTGGTGCCAGCTAAAGGTAATATCTGAAAAATATAAAATTTAATTGCATACAAACCCTTTCAAATAAATGTAGGTAGATAAACACTTCCAGATAAAGTTAGGAAGATAAATGTCTGTATCTTGGAAGCAGATGTCACCTTTGTTTATTAAGAATGATGAAGAAATACTTTATTAAGTTTTGTTTTATATCTTCCAAATTATGTTGCAAATTGGTTTTTAGTTTCTTATGGCATCAATCAAATTTTGACATTTCTTCTCTGCCTTCCTCCCCTTTAAATTTTCATTATAAAACCTGTGGAACAGTAAAGAGCCTGTTATTCAAACCATCAATCATATTTCTTAACTTAAGTGTACAGTATGTCAATATGGAAAACAGCATAGGGATTCTAACTGAATCAAGAAATTGGTCGAGACAAACTTTTACATTATTAAAATCCACTCTACTATCGGCATGTGGCAGTAAACTTAACCACTTTGGAATAATAAACAAGAAAAATTTATCCTGGAATCAGACTTTGTCTTTAACAACAAGGCTGTACAGTCTTTTAAAGTAGCAATGTAAATTTACAAATTTGAGATTTTAAGATTCATTCAGAACCTGTATATAACTTTCATGTTGCAAAATCTTGTCATTTAAAATAATTGCAGAGAACTTCAGTCTGACTACACCATTACATTGAATATGATATGCTAATGCAAAATCGGTGCAGAATTTTTTCCACTTTGCAAGATAAATGTGGACTGCTTGAGTTAGATTGAGATATGTAAAATAATAATAATAATAATAATAATAATAATAATAATAATAATAATAATAATAATAATAATAATAATAATAATAATAATAATAATAATAATAATAATAATAATAATAATAATAATAATAATACAGATCTATTGAAATAATCCCATGTTCCATCAAGAAGTTATAAAAATGCTGCATTGGCTTAACAAGAAAAAAAATGTAAATGACAGTGTTTGTGTGTACATCAATATGCAGAGTATCCTTTGCGTGTGATGAGGGTGTGTGTGTGTTAGATTGCTTTTGTGTTCAGGCTTGACTACATAGCAAACTGTAAGGACCCAACTATATGACTGTTCATAACTGTTGTTACCACTCCTTAAAATAGGCTTCCTCTCTTTTCAGAAATCTGTGTGAATTTACAATGCTGTTTCTGTTGAGCAATACCTCATTATGGATTAATTGACTCAAATGACTAAAATGCCAGAGAAGAAGAGATATTATTGTAGTATCTGTTCCAACTATCATGAAAACTATGTTGACTTCTCCACAAGTTTTCTGCTAACAGAAAGTTGATAAAAGCATGATGTGTATTAAAAGTGGGCCAACACTAGGCTCACTATATTATTATGATTATTAAAAATCAAACCATCATGCATTAGTTCTCTGAATATTATTATTATTATTATTATTATTATTATTATTATTATTATTATTATTATTATTGTTGTTGTTGTTGTTGTTGTTGTTGTTGTTGTTGTTGTTGTTGTTTTGTTTTGTTATTATTACAAATAATCGTCCATACAGATATTTGTATATACATTCATTCTTTCCCAGGGAACCCCAGATGAGGAAATAATCAGGTCTATTTTATTAAAATTCTTGTTCTTTGAAAATGTAGGGTCTGGAAATAACACATTAGAAAAGAAGCAAATTATATGTTCTATTCAAAAAGTAGTAAGGTTATACTTTTGTAAAATAAATTTATATTTAAATTAGAGTCAGGTTCTCATTTTACATGAAAGTCTGGTCCTTAGATTTACTGGATAAAAGGGAATTACCAAGTAGGTGAATTTTAATTTATCAATCTAGATTTAAATCTTAAAAAATTATGTAAAAGTAAACCCCATAAAACATGCATTTTGGCACATGGGTTTTCATTAGGTTAGTCAAGTGAAAAAGAAAACACCTGAATTGCTTAGTGCTTGCAGGCAGGTATTTGTTTTTAATTACACATTAATGTTACTTTATTTTTACTTTCCTTATATTGTAAACAGAAAAGGATACATTATTACATTATTACATTTTTAATTAATGTTATGCTCATTGTGGATTTAATGTTGTAATTGCTTTGTTTCTTGAACATAAAAAAATTAAAATCTTGAAAAAATCCTAAAGAAACCTCCAAAATTTTAACATTTTTATTTTACTTCTGACTCGGTGTGTGTGTGTGTGTGTGTATGAAAATTTTGTTATGTGATATGTTTTTGTGAGTCACTTATTGTTTCATTAGGTATACAAGCAGTGAAGCTGATCTTGGTTTATACAACAGGAAGTACCAGCAGATCTAAGTTAGCATTGCTAGCAGATCTAGGTTGATGTTGCAGAATTACCAGCAGATTTTGGTCTTTGCTTAACATCTTGGTTTGTACTGTAAGCACTGCCAGTATATCTGGGTGTATGCTGTTACAGTTGTGTGCACATCATACTGGGTGATCATGGTAGATATCGAACATTACCATTAAGCCAGATAAAATTTAAGGTAGATATGTAATTTAAAAAGTCTTTTAGTTGTTTTTTAAACAGATATAAATGTTGTTGTTATAGGATTTATTGCCATTTTCAGCACAAGATAGACTATACATGACAGCCAGTATTAATTGTGGAAGAAGAACCAGGGAAAACCCCCCGAAAAGAACCACTGACCCACAAGAAGCTTTCTCATGTACCCACATTAGTGGAGACTCAAACCCATGCAGAGAATGGTACAATGGCTGTGATCCATAATGGTGAGCACCTTTAGATCACTCTGTCAGTCAGGGTTCCAAGATATAAATGAAGCATGAACTAGAAAATAAGTATCATTAGCATTCTGAATTTAACTTACATTGTAGTCACATCCATTTGTAAAAAAAAAAAATTCTTCTGAATTTTTTTTTTCTACACCTTTCCTCCCACCACCGAAAGAAAATGCCTTGTCAGGTAAATATAGGGTTGTCCAGGTAACCAGAACCACACATACTTTATTATTTGACCTTAGCTTAATATTTTAATAGCAGTCATCATGGGTAAAAATAATATCCCTGACAGGTCTGGTTCTGATGCTGCCTATATCAGCAGATTGTTTGTCTACCCAGGCTTTAATTATTGTATGCATGGGAGGGGAGGATAGTTGATTGGTTGGTTGTTTTTGTTTTACCAGCACTGTAACACATTCTTTGCCATACCAAGTAAAGAAAATGGGGAATATAGAATATTTCCCTAGGACATACTGAAACAGCTAACCCAGTTGGCCTGTGCCTTGTATCAAATCATTGGATTACTAGTTTGACACTTTACCAGTTTCTGAAGCTTTCTGTACACCTTATATACTTGATTATTAGTTTAGTCAAACTGCAAACAACAAAGATCCTGATCTACCATTGTAAAATGTGCCTGCAGACCAGGGTACATGTTGCTTGCTTTAGTGATTACTTCTAACAAATTGCATAGATCTCAATCTGATGGCACATAATGTTATGGCAGATTTGGGTCTGTGCAGTTTTCAGCTGGACTCACGAGTGAGTACATACAGTGAAAGGAAAATGATGTAAAACTTGTGTCAAACAATGAAGTTTTTCTGTACTTGCATGTTCCCTATCTTGTCATTGATACATTTCTGATATGAATGAATGTTAAAGCATCTGTTTTAAATTAAATTGTCAGATTTCTTATTGTGATAAAATTAATTACAATATGACATGCCATCCCTTATATGACACATAGACATTAAACCAGACTTGTTTTTGTGTTGCATTACAATTTACATAATAATAACATACTATTATTGACTGTAATTGCAGATGTACATAAATTTCTCTGAGTACTTCACTCTGTCCATCCATGTTTCAATCGTTCCCTTTCATCCAAATTCTTTCATTTTAATTTGCCTTTTTTTTGCAACATATGAAAATTAAGATCTCATCCAAATTGCTTTCAGTTTAGCAGAATAAAATTCAACTGTTCCAAAGCTTTTTCCAACACTTTTTACAGATGATGTAATTGTCTCTTATCATTCAATTTTTACAAAATTCTTCCCCAAATAGAATATTTTCTTTCCTTTCTCATATCATGTGCACAATCTGAAAGTTTGGTAATAAACTAATCTTGGATTTAGTAGTTGTTTGATGAATTGAGTAATTTACTAGTAATTAACTTTCATAATAGCAAAGTGATGTTTCTTTATTCATTTCCTTCATAGTTCAGTAAAGCATGTCTCATGGCTGAAAAAGCAAAGTGTATAACATAGGAAATCAATTTGTTAGTGTTGCCATGCAGATTGTACATAGTTTTACCTGTTACACATGTTAGAAATACATTTGTAAACAGCAACATCCCCTAGTGTTTTGAATATATTTGTAATAATTGTGAACTAAATCTGGCCTGGATATAAAAAAAGTTGATTGTTTATTTAATCTCAGTTTGTGATCCACAGACTTTTGCTTTACATTTATGATTAGCTAAGAATTAGAAACTCATTCTTTAGGGTTCCAGACTAGGTTTTCATGTTTTCTCATCCTTCATTATAATAGTGTGAATTTATTAATTTTGTAGTTGAGCCAATTACATTTCCCATCACCAAATATTGCATTGATGCTGTCCACCAACTCTCTGTCAATCCATCACAATTTTTCATAAGCACTATAGGTAAAATTATATGAGGCACGCCAGACCAGATTTGATATTTTGATGCTGGGAGGGAAGGGTAACAAGACAGATTAAATTTTGGTGACTTGCCTTTTCTTTTTAAATTTTTGTTTTAGATTCACTTTTTAAACTTTTTGTACTTTGATGTTTTAGCCAATCACTTTGTTAGCACAGTTAAGCAAAAACTGCATTTAGGTAGAAAAAACATTACTATTTATATATAATAAGTAAAATCTTCCTTTCTTGCAGGGGGTTGGGCAATACCATGAATTTTGTTGGTTGAAGGAATGGTCTTTACAGACAGGTTTTACTGAAGTTCGTGAATAATTTTTACTTATTTTGATCTTTTTTTTACTTGAAATTTTTTATGAAAATTAGTAGTGGTACATTTTGACAAAATCCATTTAAGTAAAATGACAGATAAAATTTGGTATGATTATCTGTATTGACGTCTAGATGGCTTAAGTAGAATGACAGAGTCTAGATGGCCTTAAGTAGAATGACAGATAAAATTTGGTATGAATATCTGTATTGATGTCTAGATGGCCTTAAGTAGAATGACAGATAAAATTTGGTATGATTATCTGTATTAGCGTCTAGATGGCCTTAAGTAACATGACAGATAAAATTTGGTATGAATATCTGTATTGATGTTTAGATGGCCTTAAGTAGCATGACAGATAAAATTTGGTATGAATATCTGTATTGATGTGTAGATGGCCTTAAGTAGGATGACAGATAAAATTTGGTATGAATATCTGTATTGATGTCTAGATGGCCTTAAGTAGTATGACAGATAAAATTTGGTATTGACATCAAGATGGCCTTAAGTAAAATGACATAAAATTTGGTATAAATATCTGTATTGACTTCAAGATGGCCTTAAGTAGAATGACAGATAAAATTTGGTATGAATATCTGTATTGATGTCTAGATGGCCTTAAGTAGAATGACAGATAAAATTTGGTATGAATATCTGTATTGAGGTCTAGATGGCCTTAAGTAGCATGACAGATAAAATTTGGTATGAATATCTGTATTGACGTCTAGATGGCTTTGATAGATGTTCAGACCATTGTAGCAATTATTGTACTTGTAGAATTTCTTTTGAGCTATACTTGTTTTTTTTTTTTACTTTAGTAGTTTTTGGTCAAATGTAGATCTGGACCTTGTATGGCAAATATTTTAGCCAAAGCTGAAGCTTTCCATACTCTGCTGAACTGTTCAAGCTAAAGAGGAAGAGCAATAACTATTCCATAAAATTCTGAGACCTTTTATATCATGCTCTTAATAAAATTTAATTTTGTTTACCGTTGTTGGATTTTGCTTTTACTTCTGTCAAGTACCATTGTCACATAATAACAATAATTGTGCTGGCAAAGGGGATCTTTTTGCTTAAAAAAGTAAATCATTTTAGTTTTTGTTTATTTAATGACTGCTACATGCAACAAATTTAAAAATCCAGCAAACAATGATTGTCTTAAATAAATTAATTCACAGCATTAATAAATGTGTGTGTGTGTGTGTGTGTCATTTTGACTAAAATAAAGGGAAAGATGGTTACTGAAGCAAAATGCACCACCCTTTTCAAAAAATGAAACTCATGTATGCTGGATCTGGCACTGCAAAACATTATTTGTTACATAAGGCAACATTTTATGTTGTTATAATTTACCCTCATTTGATTTATATCTAGCACAAGCTGTGTATTATCAAATTATCTTTTATCAGGTCTCAAAGGCAGGAGATGTTGATATAATGGATTACTCTATGCACTTATATGGATTTGTTTTTAGCTGTTCCAGTCATAGACAAGAACTAATGCTATGATCTCTTGTCTGTCATCCACTGCCTTTAGTCCATATGTCCTTCATGTGTCCAAAAGCACAAGTTTCTGTTGCTACTCCTAAACTACTTCAATGATTGCCTTGATGCTGAGAAAATTGGACCTACCATATGTGCTCACTTGTAAGACAAGTCCAACTGCAAACTGCACAGGTCCAGATTAGCTGGCACATATAGTATTAAGCAAAATGGAGAATTCTGACACAAGGACCTCTCTCCACCCTCCAAATAAATACAAATTACCTTCTAGGAGACTATAAAGTTCTTACCCCCAAATGATTTTCCCAAAATCAAAAGGAGAATCCTGGCGCAGATATAATCCGAGACTTTTACCCTGAAATTTTCAAACATTTTTATTGTTCAGATAAAATGTCATACCTATCATTATCATACTTTTTTGGATAAGCTTTTTCATGCCTACTGACTCTCATTGGTAGAATATCTGTTGACATACTGTCAGTAATATGAAACTCGCATATCAAATCATCCATATCATATTTTAGACCTTGCAATTAAGATCATATCTGATCAAGTAAGTTTTTGTAAGTTATATTAGCTGTTTTGCAGGCTTTTTTATTATAAGTTGAGGTTCAATCTTTTTACACACTGTTGCAAGAGAAATACCAATTCCCGATATTGTAAACAAAAACGGATTTAATGATGCTCCACTTGAAATTATACCAGAGTTGGTCATTAGCAATGGTCAATATATTATTTGAAGTATTTTGTTATAATATTTATAACATATTTTTACACACCAAAGTTTTTTTTATAATATTTGTAGTTTTGCATTAGCGCATCCACATTTTTTTTTTAATTTCTTTTGAAATATGATTGAAATTGAGTATACTTTTTTCATTATATAATATTTATTTACATAATCCCCAGGTTTGGTCAAGTAATTAATTCTGATGTTTTGGTAACAAATTACAGGTACCACCAGTATGATGCTGCAGTTAATTTTTTATCACCTATTCTCAGTAGAAATGTTTCTTGGACATTTTTGTTTAACGCTATTGATACAACTCCAGAAAAATCATTAGTTGAGTGATGCCATGGAAATGTGGTAAACTTTGCACTGCTAAACACAGACAGCATGTACACACCAGTGGCCTGTGGAGTGTGTTTGTGAGTGTTGTTTAGCTGTGATCATGTTGCTTATACTGATGCTACTATATACAGTATTTTTAATTTGTTTGCGCTGAATTTTAATCAGATTTGTTTTTTTAATAATATTAGGAATCCTACTAAAAATAATATTGAGTTTTGCATTAATATCAGCAAGTTTAATATCAACAGTTGGTGGATTTCAAAAAATTGTTAGTGGATCTGTTTTCGTTTCTTCAAAAATTTAAAAACATTTCTACATTATTAGAAAAATTAGTATTGAGTGTGGTCATTCCATCATTGATTGTTAGTAAAGAAGTTGTTATTGGAATTTCTTTATCAATGTATTTTTTCATTGCACCATCAAAATCAGACTAGTGTTTTAAGATTATTGATAACATTATTGTTCATGTTGAGAAATGCATGCAGTATACAGCCATTGGCTAATATGTACTTTGATTCTTGATTCTTGATCAACATTTTTTTGTTGTTGTGGTATCATTAAAATTTTCCTTATTTGTCCTGGAAAACAATAACTTCGTTTTGATCTAAGCTTGTGATATTTAATAAATTATTGATTTCATTTCTGAGCTCATCAAGAGTTGTGTATCTAGATAAATCACCTTGCTGAGCTTTACCTGACGAATCTTACAATAATGTTTCAATTTTGTATAGTACCTCATTATACTTATACTGTTCCAGGATTTATCTTAAAATGTTTCACCACAGCTGAAATTGATTTAAATTTGATTTCCTCATCCATTTCATGGTTTAACGAAACAACAGGTTTTGCTGGACATCTAAAATTAATACAACCACCTTATCCTTTTCTTACATTTTCCTACTGGGTAACTAGTTCTAAATTTTCCATTGGATTATCGGTCTTTATGTTATTGATGTGATTAATAACTAAACTATCAGGTATAGGTCCGATAAACAGCTCTTAAACAAACCTATGCATAGATAACAAACTTGATTGGTTAGTGTTCCTCTCACTTTTACCATGAGTTACCTCCTGTTACTTATAGTACCAAGAACTTTTCTAGTTCTTCTATTTCTAAAAATACCACGATTGTTGGCCTCATATAAATCAAGTACCAGGTGTGGCTGAAACTCATCTTGTAAAGATAATTTTTTTATATTGTTATCAGTGACCGCACTGTTAACATGATATACAATGTCCTGCAGAACAAGTATAAATAAAATCTTTTGTAAACATTTCAATTATCTCGGTATTATCACCTTTGACACTTATCTTATCTGATATTCTTGTCAAGTTAACAAAAATATAATAAAATTACAATCTATCAAAATTGGTCAAAATTATATTTTATTGACAAAAAAATATCCAGTTAGCAAAACGCAAATAAAATATTTGATCATCGCTGTGTGAGCAGTAAAGCAAAGTCATGATGATGAAATATTTCTAATATCAGTGGTTGAAACATTGATAATTGGTAATGAAATATAAGTAATGTTTGAAAATTTCAGGGTAAAAGTCTTGGATTATATCTTCGCCAGGATTTTTCTTTTGATTTTGAGAATCTTAGGGTCTCTGAGAGGGTAATTTGTATTTGTTTGGAGGGTGGAGAGAGGTCCTTGCGCCACAATTCTCATTTCCCTTACTACTCATATTGTGCCAGCAGATCTGGGTCTCTTGCAGTTTGTTAGGAGCAATCAGTAAAGCAACAAACTTTGATCTGTAGGTGGGTTTTGTTATTGCAGTTGACTTAAATAGACAAGTACATATGTTAAGTGTCTTTTATAAGAACACAGAGGCAGCTGACCAGATCTTATCAAGGTGGGTATCCAATCCATGATGCATACATTATAAGCCTTACCCTCTTTACAAATGAGCTTCACTAGTTAATGGTCAGATAATGTTACCATTTGAGAAAATGTAATTTAGCTGTCATCAGAATAAATAGCAAGACCTCACATTGTCTGGAGATCTAGAGATGAGAAAAAATTAAACTGGATCAAGTGACATTTTTCTCAATATTCCTTGGATTAACAGCAAATAACAGAAGATTTTATACTTTCAGTGATGTTTGTTTTGATTTCATGTGTCAGACAGTTATCAGCTGGACAATGAAGGATCAAACATATTACCCTAGACTGTGATGAAGAATGGTTTTCATTGTGTAATATCTTGGGTCAGAAGAATTCAAAGTCAGTGGAACAAACAAATTTTCTAGTCACATTATTGATAAAAACAATTTAGCATATAGCACATGTACTTGCTTTAAGTCTAATCAAACTGCAAATAAGAAAGATTCTGATCTGCCATAGCATAATATGGTTGCAAATCAGGGTCTATGTTGGCTGATTACTCCTAACAAACTGCACCGACCCAGATTTGCTGGCACATTATGCAATGGCAGATCTAGGTCTGAACAGTTTGTAATTGGACTTGACTTATAAGCAAGTACATATGGTAATAGGATATGCACACAAAATTTTGAATGCAGTTTACAAATAAATTTTGATGCAAAACTGGGGTTTAGAGAGCAAAGAATATATATAAAATAAAATCCTAAATGGGCATCCATTTTAATTGAAATTTATGAAATAAACTGATTGATATAAAACAAGAGATACATTTTTCAATTTGGGTACCTTGTTTGTTTTTGGGCACTGTGCTCTTGGCTACCCAACTTTTATTTCTAAAGTAACTTTTTCATTCCCTTTAATATTATGAAATTTATTGATACAATTAATTGTTTGCAGACTCAATTGTTATTCAATCTTGATAAAACAAGAGAGATCGGCTAATACAATTTTTGGAAGAGGAGGACTAGCTTTCTTACAGTAGCATTGTAAATAGCCTCGAAAAGTTAGTCAAATTGTCAAACATTGGGAGATTACCTCACTTTGTATTAATGATGTCACTGGCACTAATACAATAAACATGTTTTGTTACCTGTGGAGCAAACATCATAATGATAAAATTAGTGAAAATATATATCACCCTTTATGAAAATAGATTACTATTCAGTTCATTTTTTTTCTCAGAAATGTTTAGTACCTTCATTATGAATAAAGTTACAATTGAATTTGCATTAAAGGTCACCAATATAAATTAGTCTTAAACTGTCACACATCTTTTTAATCTCCCTCAAATTATCATAGAACCTCTATGAAAAATACTACCTATTAAAGACCAAATCTGTTTAAGAAAAGCCAAATTAATGTACAGGATAGCCAATAATAATGCTCCTGAATATTTACAATCACTATTCAAGTATAGGCTACCTGGAAATACTCCCCACTTGCGATCAATGTCTACCAAACATTACAACATTCCCAAACCAAATATGGAATTATTTTAAAAAATTTCCAATACTCTGGAATTTTGCTCTGGAATAATATTCCAGTTGATATTAGAAATGCCCACTCTTATTTCCTCTTTCCAAACCCAGTATATACAATAGCTTCACAGATGCAGCAAAAATAAATAAATTCCTTTGAATGAGGGCCTCAAGGTAGATTAGTTCTTAGCTAATTGAGTTACCCTCTTTAAATAAAGTCATAATAATAAAAAAATAATAATGAAACTATTGCACCACTTTTCTCACTTTTGCAAAGGTGGCTGCTTATGATACATTAGACAGTACATACCTTAAAATTTCTGCATGTTAGCAAGGTTTGGTATGCATCATGTAAATAAAGGGATTTCTGTACATGGAGTGAATATGTCTTAAAGTCTACATAAATATTTTACAACAGTATATTGAAGTTTATTTTTGTTTTCAGATTTCAAATTGGATAAACATTTTCTGCTTTGACTGGTCCAGTGGCCTAGTGTTTTAGAGTGTCCACATCAAATGCAGGAGGTTGCGGGTTTGATCACTGGCTGAGTCATACTAAAGACTTATAAAAATGGTACTAACAGCTGCCTTGCTAGACAGTCAGCATTAAAAGGCTAGTGTTAGGGCTGGTCATCTTGGTGTCAAGTTAATTTGACTTGGTGCGACAACATCATGCTATGTGTCTGTGGCATAATCATGATGCCTTAGTGCTAGACATCACTATAAACAGCCACACTGCAGACATCATAGTGATATGACTGAAAAATTGTTAAAGCTATATTTTAAAAAATCCCCCCAAAACACACACACACACACACACTCAATTTTCATTGCTCATCTGATATTAGCTTCTATCAATGTGTTCATTACTTGACCACACATGGGGAGAGATTATAATAAATCCATAAATTTAGATCATTTTGTACATGTAATATGACAGGAACGAATGTATGACAGCAGATTTAATGAAGTAATTGTATTTTTACTTATATCTGAGTCAGCAGTGCAGTTTCCTCTGTACAATACCATGAAAGTTAATTAGAGGAAAACAGTTTAGAAGAATAATATATTTACCTTTAAAAATAATTTTACATGTAAGATTGGTGCTGTGATGAATGTGGGACTTCTTTTGAATACATCTAACTTTAATGAAGACTTCCATTTATTCCACTAACTGGCAGCTGCAGTTAATTGTATGGTACAGGGTTAACATACAAATTTTGCAAAACAAATTCCTACTTTCATCAGCATTTAAGGAATACAATCTGCATTTAATGGAGATTGTTTAGGAAACCAGTATTGCATAAAAACTATATATTTATATTTTATAGTGCATTTTTACGTCAATAACCCTACCAAGTTGTAGTATTTTCAAACACTAGAAACATTTTGAAAAGAAGGATAAGTAATAATTGCAGCTTTCTAAACAATGGCCAGTTTAAGCAAAATGTTGCACTTCAGATCTCACATTTATCTTTTATATTCCATTTGATTGGGGATAATTGATTACTGTGTTTTAGGAGCTTACTGCCAATCTCACCATACATATTGAACTGAATTCAACACTAATACTGCCCACATAAGTTGACCAAGAGGGAAAAGTTCTTTTCTTGAATGGTCATAAACTACAGATATTAATTAAATTTACAGTAGTACCATCATTTAATTGATGTATTTATGTACTAAAAACAAAGTCTGAGTCATTAACAATAACAGAGGATTTTATTTATGTTCATGTTATTTCATGTGCAGGAATTTATGTTTGCATTGATATATTGCTGTGTTTTCCTATTATGCCATGTCCATCCTTTATGTACAGTGCTCAGAACTAGTCCCACTGTTTTGGCCATGAACTATTTAAATATTATTGTCATCACCTGAAGATTGTGCATAGTGACAAATCATTGCTTTAGTCATTGTTTAAGCAATATTGCTTTCTTTGTAGAATGCAGGAGATGACAAAATCTTGCAAGTGCAAATGGTCTTTCATTTTTCAGAAGATTGCCCTGAAACATAATGTAAGGCAAAACACACAGGTATGTTTTGCTGGTTGACTGACCTCCATGTGTTTTGTTGATGACCCTAGGAATCTCTCCCATTTTACTGCCAGGATAAAATTTTTAGAAAAATCTCAAAATTGATTTTTACATCTAATTGAGCAGGTTTAGACTCTGTGTGTGTGTGTGTATGTGTTTGCATGCATGTGTGTGTGTCTGTGTGAGTGAGAAAATGAGAGAGAGAGAGAGAGAGAGAGAGAGAGAGAGAGAGAGAGAGAGAGAGAGAGAGAGAGAGAGAGAGAGAGAGAGAGATTTGGATTTTTAGCAGCTTTAACAATTTTTCAGTCATTTCACTATGATGTCTACAGTGCTGCAGTTTATAGTGATATCTAACACTGATGCATCATGCTGCAGATATTTTGCATCATATTCCACCCAATCATATTAAATTGACACTAGGCCAACAAATCCTAACACTGACTTCTTAATGCTGTGCACCAAGCAATGCAGCTGCTAATACCATTTTTAGAAGTCTTTGTTATGACTTGACCCATGTTCAAACCTACCACCTACTGCATCCAAGGTGGACACTCAGACCACTTAAGCCACAAGAGCAATTTATTTTGTCTAGAAGTTTTGGGGTCAAAAGTTGATGGTGTAACTATGATGCTTGTTCATAGTGGATTTGCTACTACTTTTTTCACTTCCTCCATAGTGCAGAATTGTCAGTGTGTCTTGGAGTCATGAGTTTTACTTTTCATATACAGAATGAATGTCCATTATTGTCTGTGTTGACATGGTTCCATACAAGATACATGTAGATGTACTGTCCAAAATGAAAGATTTTACTATATATCATACTGTTCTTTGAAGTGCAGATAGCAGCAGAAGAGTTTTGTATTGGATGACCAATGAAGCATTAATTCTGGTGAGGGCTAATATACAGTAATAATAATTTTATTAAAGGGGCATTTCTGTTTGGTGAGCATTTCCAGGTATTTTTAGGGGTACACATATGACATATTAAGGACAAGAAACACCTGTCTCTTTTCTTCTGAATAGATGTTATTTCTTAAACACTAGCTTTACAAACACACTGAAATGTTAAATGCCCTGCAGTTCATGCTAGGATGTACTTAGAATTACTGTTTACATGTCATTCTTTCTGTTGTATCCCTGTTGAAGGCATATGCTGGTAATCATTTTATTACCTATCTTTTTAATGCTGGTCAAAAGAAATTTTCCCAGCTATCACTATATAACTTGTTCTCCAATTTTAGCATATTGTAGAGATTAGCTTGGGACAAACTGTATACCTAAATAGCCATTGCTTAATCAAGTGTATGCATGGATTATTTATGTAAAATTATTATATAAAAAAATTCCACAGACTAATGAGAACAATTAATAGAGAAAATTGTTCTATGAAGTTTGTAATGTAAATAATTGATAATTGACCTTCCCTGTAGGTATTTTCATGTCCAGATTGAAGATTGTTGTTTTTATGTTTCTGAACTATTCAAGAGCAATAATTTTTTTATCAGCATATGTTGTTTTATTCTTCATGTTCAGATAATTTTCCATTTGTGATATGTCCAATTTGCAAGACCAAGTAGAGACAATAAATCTATTTGAAATGCATAATATTGACATAAAACACCATTGATCACTTTAGCAGTGTACATTCCTACATCTGATTTCAGTTTAGAGTGCTTTTTTCTATATCCAACATCTCTGCTAATCTTAATTGAATTTTTTTCTTCTCAGTAGAATTTTTGGAGGTTCCTTAATTGTACTCTTGGTAGCAGTGGCCTTGCTTAAGGTTTGACTGTTGCTGCTACAAATCTTAATACATGTATGTATTGCACATATAGTGGTCTTAATTGGTGTCCCACATGTAGTGATCTTGATAGGTGTCCCACATATAGTGACCTTAATAGATGTCCCACATATAATGACCTGGATCTTAAGGCTGACCTATAAACCCTTTTTCTTTCAGCCATTTTCTCAGTTGTTTTTTTTTTTTAAATTAAGATACCATAAAATTAATAATTGTATGCACTGGTTTAACTTTCTTCTTATTTGAACAATGTTTGTACAGCATTTTAAATGGAAAAAGGTGTACATTTGAAGTGTAACCACACCTATAAAAGACAAAATATTGAATTATTTTCAAATTTAGATCAAAACTTTGTCAGGTTTCTTCTTGACTTGTCTTTCAGAAATTTTTCAGAGACCATGATGGAACAAATAGACTGCCACTTGTATCACAAAACTTACTGACTGTGCAGTGGACCTTCTAGACAGTTGGAAAATGTTCCACCCACTAGTTAGCAAAACTATATTTATAAGCTTGCCAATTGTTGTCATTTAAAATAATGATGGTTATTTTTACTTTTAAATATTTGGTGTAAATGTCATGCAAGCTGTAAAAGAAATATGGAGTTAAAAAGATTTTTAAATTTTGAGTAACAAATTGCAAAATGGGCTGCTGTCCAATTGCTTGAGCAACTTTAACACATGCCAAGTTTAGTACTTTCATACCACATGTAGCTGCATGATCAGAGAGTCAAAAGGCCATTGGAGTGTCATTTATGATTCTTGATTAACAGTCCCCATGCTCACTGGAGTGTCAATTCAAGTATTAATCCCATCCCCCATTTTATATGCCTGTTATAAGGTGGAATTTATTATGTTGTGATGTTGCCTGTTCATTCATCAATCTGTAGGTTTGTTACAAATTTCATTTTTATACAATAACTCCAGTTGTAAACATTTGGATTATACCCCTGATTGAGGTTTTTCTCAGTGAATTTAAGTTACCATGAGAGTTGTTAGCTAAGTGATCATGAGAGTTGTTAGCTAAGTTACCATGAGAGTTGTTAGCTAAGTTACCATGAGAGTTGCTAGCTAAGTTACCATGAGAGTTGCTAGCTAAGTTACCATGAGAGTTGTTAGCTAAGTGACCATGAGAGTTGTTAGCTAAGTTACCATGAGAGTTGTTAGCTAAGTGATCATGAGAGTTGTTAGCTAAGTTACCATGAGAGTTGTTAGCTAAGTGACCATGAGAGTTGTTAGCTAAGTGACCATGAGAGTTGCTAGCTAAGTGACCATGAGAGTTGTTAGCTAAGTGACCATGAGAGTTGTTAGCTAAGTTACCATGAGAGTTGTTAGCTAAGTGACCATGAGAGTTGTTAGCTAAGTTACCATGAGAGTTGTTAGCTAAGTGATCATGAGAGTTGTTAGCTAAGTTACCATGAGAGTTGCTAGCTAAGTTACCATGAGAGTTGTTAGCTAAGTTACCATGAGAGTTGTTAGCTAAGTGATCATGAGAGTTGTTAGCTAAGTTACCATGAGAGTTGCTAGCTAAGTTACCATGAGAGTTGTTAGCTAAGTTACCATGAAAGTTGTTAGCTAAGTTACCATGAGAGTTGTTAGCTAAGTTACCATGAGAGTTGTTAGCTAAGTGATCATGAGAGTTGTTAGCTAAGTTACCATGAGAGTTGTTAGCATTTTATTTTTTTTCCATTACACGCATTAGTGATTACAATTTAATTATGCATATGTCTAGCTCAAAGTAGGCATTTTGTTTAATTATTGCATAACTACAGTCTATATACTCAACTTGATCCATTTATTTTTTCATTATAAATTGTTTAATTCACATTTTCTATATTGTCATCTTTGCTATTCTTGTCAAGTTTGTTGATTTCAACCTTGTCAGACAGGTTTCTATCTCAACAATACATCAAGTTGTATCATGGACCACCAGAGAAAACTGCAGATTTTATGAGGAAATGCAGTATTGTGTAACAAATTCTTTCATGTACCACCAGGGAAAATTGGAGATTTTATGAGGGAATGCAGTATTGTGTTACAAATTCTTGCTTTATCTTTTATACATTATACATGCTTTATCTAGATTTGAATTTGTATACATTTTACAGATTTTAACATTTTGTACATGTTTTAATTTTTATCTTGCTCTATAGATGTTTCAATTTATTTGGAATGGTTTATCTTCCTGAATTTTTGTTATGTTCATTTTTACATTTCTTGATCACTTACCTTTTTTGGTACCATATATCCACCATTTTGATGATGTGCTACTGTGTACATTCATTGCTATTTAGCCACAATATGCTTGAAATATATTCCATATATTCATTAACCATTCATTATTCCAATTTTTGTTATCTACTACATTACTCAGTAAGTGATGTAAGATTCGTATTGCTTGGCATTGTAATCAACAAAATGTTTAGTGCAACATATATCCAGTGCACTGGTTGTTGTTGTTGGGTTTAATTCCATTTTTTAGCACAAGATAGGATATACATGGCATCCAGTATAAATTGTGGAGGAGGAACCCCAGCAAACCTTGTAAAAAAAACAACAAAAAAACTCTGACCCACAAGAAGCTGCTGGCAAGCTTTCTCACAAACCCATTTTTGCTGAACCAGAGATTCATACCCATGCAGACAGAAGAGAGATGGCAGTGATCCATAATAGTGAGTGCTGTAGACCAATTGGCCAGTCAGGGCCTCCAGTGCACTGGTAATGGTGTTTTAAGTTTTTTTCAAATCACTATAAGTAAACCTTACATGTGGCCTTAAATGTACATTACAAGGTTGTTTGGCAGTATTGAAATGTTAGGTTTATATGACAAATGTTACATGCAGTAGTATTTCTTATGATAAGCCCAAGGGGCATGCATTGTACATTTTTGAAATTGTGACAGGTTTAATACCAAACAGATCTTGATACAAGTAACAATATTTTGACTTCATTCATTATAATGATTTATTTTTAAAAATGACATATACATTTGTGGATTTAGGTAGGACATCTATTGGGAAAAAGAAATGTCTTCAGTTAGCCAACCGTCCCTGTTTCTCATTGCTGCCCCTGGCACTTTTTTTCCCTCATGAGGTAAAAAAACATTTTCTTCAGTGTAAAAGAAAATTTCCTGAAATTGATTTGTCCATTCTGCTGAGACAGACTTGCACAGTACTTTGGAATGCTTTTTACATTGTATATGCTGATCATTATAGTGAAAAAACAACCTATCTAACTACTCAATTATATAAAAGCAGTGCAACTGGAAACATTTTTGGGGCCTTGCTACCACAGAAGGATAATTCTTTCAGTTTATATTTTCTTAGGTATTTTTGCAATCATATGTCCTCAGAAATCTCTATCTTTGAAAATATTAGTCAGAATTTGTCAAACATACAAGTTTGAATGGGCTTGTTATTCCAGAATTAAGGTATTATTAATTTGCTCTGTTTATCCAACAAATCCAGTGGCTTTGTTGGATAAATGGAATCAAAGGATTTGTCTCAATAGTCTGATTTATGCCAGGGTTCATAATTTGCTATCCACAAAGTTACAACAGTTGTTTTTATTATTCTAATAATAATCCCAGGGCATTAGCCTTGTGCTTTTTTAAAATCATGGTGGGCTTTTATCAAAAAATTAATTAATGGTGGTGGTGTTGCTTTGAAAGCAGTCTGAAAAGTGCCTTTTCACATTAATTTTTACTGGCCATCAGAAACATACAAATTAAACTTTGATTAATTAGAATGCAATGGGTTTTCTCTCCATGAAGATGATGAGAAATAATTTTTTAAAAAATTTTAGTACTATTTTTTATAAAGCCCTCAAAGCACCTGCAGATTTTAAACATTTAAACCTGTTAATTTCCTGTGCTGAAAAGTTAATCAGGGACTGTAGATCTACCTTCAAAGCAACTACATGGATACAATTTCTGAACTATTCTGATGTAATAAAATATAAAAAGAATGTTAAGAATTATTGAGTAGTAAAAGAGAAGTACATAAAGGAAGTATATTAATTAAAAAAGAGTGATGAAAAGCAACATAAAATTACAAAAACATATGCAACAGACCACCCAGAGTGCAAATCATTCTCTATTTAACATTATGAACAGGTGGAGGAAGTAAAATTAAAGATGTTTATTAGGAAATGAAAACAGTATGAACTGTCTCCCAAAAAAGGAAAATGATATGTTACTACAACCCATGCAATGATGCACTCCCAGTCTGACAGCCTACTTACAAAATTTTAATTTACAACTTTAATTTTGTATTTTTAGATTAAAACATGCATCATAACTGCCAGAAAGATTATACCATATATATACCTGCATACACTGGCTCTATGACAACAACTTGAAACATTATACAGAATAAACTTCTATACAGGTCAGACCAAACTGCAAATTGTACAAGTGAGAACAAACTGCAAATTGTATAAGTCAGATCAAACTTCATATTATACAAGTCAGATCAAGTTACAAAATTGTACAGGTCAGATCAAACTTCATATTATACAAGTCACATCAAGTTACAAAATTATACAGGTCAGATCCAACTTCATATTATACAAGTCACATCAAGTTACAAAATTATACAGGTCAGATCCAACTTCATATTATACAAGTCAGATCAAGTTACAAAATTGTACAGGTCAGATCAAACTTAATATTATACAAGTCACATCAAGTTACAAAATTGTACAAGTCAGATCAAACTTCATATTATACAAGTCACATCAAGTTACAAAATTGTACAGGTCAGATCAAACTGCAATTGACTTAGACCATTTGCTTTGCCAACTGCATATCTGGCTTTGTGCAGTTTATTACGACTACTTGATAGAACTTTGTCAACTGGATATTGCAAAGGTAGATTATGTGCATTTTTTAAGACTGTCTGGTAAACAAATAATAGAGAACCTGTCTGGCAAAACATAACACTGCTATTTGTTACAATTCCAATACAAAATGCTTGGTTTATTGTGCTGCAAAATGCAAACTAGGATCTCCTTTGTACTTGGAACTTTTTTGGTCTCTATTAAATGTTGTTTGTTGGTTTTTATATATAGGCATGATAGACCATATTCGGACAGCTCTTGTTTTAAATTTATATGGCATAAAAATGTGGTTGAAATGTTAAGTCTTGAAATTAAATTTCAGTCTTAACTTACACTTACCTGGTTGTTTCCTCTTCCATAAAACATTGTGCTAAAACTTGTTGCCTTTCTGTGGTATTATTGTTTAAATGCATATTTATTGTAAACACTTTAACATATCAAAATTTTTTGTTGCAGAATCATTAAATATATCACATTCACAGCATAAAATTTCATGCAAATAAATAATATACCAAATGCCATCATTCCTTAATATAGTCCATTTTCATTAAATAGAGTGTTCTGAATTAGGTTTCCTTGATAAATTTGTGAATCTGTTGGTGCTCACTTGTAATTTATTATATTCTGCATTCTTCAGTTTAAAATTACCTTAGAATTTCTAAATAAAGAGGCATGTCAGTTTTTAGCAAGATCTATTTAAGCTGTAAACATTGTCATATTTTTATGATTAAACTTGAATGCTAAATGAAAAAAAATCATAATAAACGAATATCACCTGACCTTTTTGGTGCAAAATAAACTTGATCCATGCAAAATATGCTAGAATTTCTTATAACTCAGTGCAGATTTCCATGTGGATGTAAATATGTAATTAAAGAATACTTTAAAAAAATAATACAATAATAAATATCAACAGCCTGAATTGGGGATGAGAATTTTTTGAGCTACTGGGTATCTCTGATGGATTCATGTCAGAATTTAATCTTCATGGCCGTTGTCTGGCTTTTGCATTTCCATCTGAACCAGAATTGCTCAAACAAGCTGAAATAAGTAGAAGATACTTTTTTATTATATGCTCTGTTTTTTTTCTCTTTTAGCTTTTTATTGTCAGAACCATCCAGTATTTTATGATTTGCACTCCATTCACTTCTTTTTGCACTCATGTAAACAAATAATGTACACACACACATAGTAGGCACTTTATGTTTTGGTTGATTAAATTTGTTTCTGAATGACCTAAAGCAGATGTGTGTGGACTACTATATACTAGCTGCTTTGCCACATTCCATATTAACTTTCTTAATACAATGTTTTAGATTCAGGCCAGTGATAGATGCCAGATTTCATAGAATTGCTTGGTCTCTACAACATGCAAGTGACAAGGCATAAACTGTCTTCTTTAGCTGGTAATAAGAATAGCAAAAATTATGCTTAGTTTTACATTCTGAATTTCCTCAAAAATGTACTTTCTTAGTCCTGCAAATCTGAATTATATGAGCCATGTTTTGGGTTCTCAAGTTTGATGCACTTCATGTAAAATTGTCACAGATAAATCAAGTCCATACAAAATTTCATTGAAACAACAAAAACACCAATATCTTGTCATTCCAGATGAAATGGAAAAGTTTTTGCCATGCATATTCATTCTCAACATGACTCTAAATTTCAATTTTAAGTAGGTCAAAACACATTATCTTTTACAAGTTATTTCTTGTGTATGACTAAGTTCAACTTTATCTGGTCAGAGTTATAGCTGCATTAATGATGTTATTGTTGTATAATGATGAATCTGTGCTTGTGTTTAGTTTGTAATATGGCATACATTTAGTTACATTATTTCTTGTAGTGTATTTTTGTTTATATAATTAAGCCTTAGGTAGAATAAAAAATGAGGATATAATAAAAAGGTTACTGCATTTGTATGGGAAAATATGAACTCATTTTGTTGGACTGATATACTGCACTCCCAAGGTTGTGCAGTATTTCCATATCAAAAACTCTAATAAAAATGCAGTAAACTATATTACACTACATTGTTTTAACAAAAATATTGATATTACTGGAAATAGAAGCCCAAAATTACATAAAGTCATATGAATTTTTTAAGATGACTGCATCCATTTTCAAGGAAGGTTTTACTCATAATTGTTGTTGAAAATATTGCTTTTGGCAGAAATCGAAGCAAAAAATTGCATAAAGTCATATGAATTTTTCAACATGGAAGCATCCATTTCAAAGGAAGGTTTTACTCATAATTTGCTACAAGCAATTCTTGGTTAAAAAAAAAAACAACATTGTATTGCACCAAAGATGTTGAAATGGTCGGGTTATTTTTATCTTGGCTTGTTTTTGTTCTTAGCAGCTCTGATTTCTTTAAACATTTTAGCTGATTGTTGTGATTGAATGGGACATGAAACCATGTCAGAAATGTCTGAAGTAGCCTGTATGCTGGATATGTGATTGTAAGACTGAATTCTGTCATTTATAACTCATGTTGATCAGTGGTTGTCATGGAATTCTAAGGATGAATAGCCTCTACATGGCATCTAACTTCACTTTCTCTCATTACCATGGAAATGAGGAACATGCACAGACTTTTTTTTAGCTTGAAGTTCAGAAAGTCTTTTGCAAAAAAAGAAAACATTCATACACCTAATTCATTTTTTTCTGAAGGATTGGTGAGAAACTTGACATTTGGTCTTCTTACTTTAAATGTTATTTATTATCAGGTTTATTTTTTTATTTGGACATATCAGTGACTGTTCTGTGTTCTCTATTGTAGTTGTTTTAATATTAGGGGTAGGTAGATCATATTTTATTGTTTGTTTTTTTTAAAAAATTAACTTTGGGGGAAACTTGCTAGGGTCAACAATGAGAAACAAAGATGATCAGCGGACCAGAAATGCATATATATTTTGTGCCTAATTCAGTAATACAAAAACATGTTTTTCCAATCAAAATCAGTTGTAAGAAAATGGATTATGTTAATCTTTTGATGGAGCAATTGAATATTGGAGAAGTTTACCTCTGATGTTTATAATCAATCTGAATTGTTTTCTTGACATGTTTTTTGAATTTCTTATGGAGTGTTCCATGTTTGTATTTATACTGTTCATGAAATGCTTGCTTTGAAATATGGTATGAGCCTTTGAAGATAACCACTTGCATTAAAATTTTACTTTGTGACCAGAGGATTTAGGTTTTAATTAACAAAAATCACCTAATCTATTCTTGCATGATTATCTCTCGTCTTCATCTTATCTATTGCTGCAACCACCATCATTATCATCACACGTCTTATTCTTACTCTCTTCTTCCTCAATTGTCAAAATCTCCACCACCACTGCTATTATTATCATAATTGACCTTTTTGTGATCATCTTTTTTGTCATTTACACCATCATCATTGTTATTATCTTTCCTCCCACAATGGACCATCTCCCAAATAGAAAAGAATCATGTAAGTGTACTTCAAAATAATGCTTGACATCACACTGAAATGTTTTTGGTCACCAAACCACTTGTACTGAAAAGAGTGATGCTTTTTGGAGGACATATGTCTTTATCATTCTTAGCAATTATGGAAGTGGTTCATTGCCATCTATGTCAACAACACTGCCATTAGCATCTTCATGATGATCCTAATCAGCATCACCACCATCTTTTTCTTTTCTCCTCATTGCTAACAATGTAACTTTGGTTAAGTAATTTGTGCCTTCCATTTGCATTGAAATTATTTTCTTCATGTTAAGGTTTCCATTTAGGTGATTTTCTCAGATATTGTACAAAGTCAGACAAATAGCCTTTTATAGGAGTCATGCTATGGCTTAAAAAGTTAAAATTATACATAGATTGGCACCCCATGAATAAAGTGAATGTACAGTATACATACTGGAATTTTGCAGTCTGGTCCTACTATTCTTGATTGTTTTCTTGTTCATGTACTCGTAATGATCTTTATTTTAGTCTGCCCATTCCCCATTTGGTGGCTTTCATGACTGTGTAGTTGTAATAACCCTTATTGTGTTGCAGATAGATAGTCTTGATGGGAATGGGCTAACAACAGCTTGGTTTTATTTACCAATGTATGTACATTATTATGTGTGGCTTTAAAAAAAAATCATTTTCTGGCCCATACCATGGAGGAAGTTGCACATGCCAGGTCCAGATGAACAAAGATCAATTAAAATTTATTTTAATTGAAGTTTAATTAAAAATATTCTTCATGTTATTGGAAACAAAATTTTTTCCAATGAATAATCCTCATCTGTCTCAATCATGACTATTTCTTCTCCACTGTTTCTGTTAATAAAAACTAAACAAACGATGACAAAAGTGTAAAACTGCTGTCTTTATTCAATTACCACTGGGCACTGACTATTGTATATACTCATTTATAAATCAGGTCAAACTGCAAACAACAAAGACCCTGATTTGCTGTAGCATAATGTGCCTGCAGATCAGGGTCATTGTTGTTCTGCTGATTACTTTTAATAAACTGCATAGACCCAGATATGCCAGTGCATTATGCAATGACAGATCTGAATCTGTGTAGTTTGTAGTTGACTCCACTTTCAAGTGAGTATATGCAGTACAGATGTAAACAAATTGTTTCTGTCCAGGAGCAATTTTGCCCTGGTAATTGCATAGAGACTGGTGTGGTTTCAAATTAAATGAATACTTGCTGTCACAGATTGTCAAAGAAAATTATGTATTATTATAAGAAGTTCATTAGAAATGTCCAGAATGTGTCCACAAATCACTTATAATCACCACATGATTTTTGTTCATTCAGAACTCCCTTCAAGCAGCTTGAAAATCAATATAATAGTCAAAGTCTATGAATAAGGTCTAATTACAATTGTCTTTTTTCACACCCACCACTCCTACATGAAAGAAATTTTCACATAATAGCCCATTTTGAAATCATTCCCTGTAAATCATGTATAATTTTTTCATTGTACTGACTATCCAGTCACATTGAGCTGGTAGTATGATATTTCATAAAGCTTTCCAGTTTGATATGTTACATTATGTGCCTCTGACATGGACCTAACTACAAGGTATGTGAAGCTAACTGGTGATTATCTTGTAAATGAGGGTCTATGGTGTTTTCTTGTAAACATTTCATCTAAACAAGTTAGACTGTAATTTTCTGGTACTATATGTGCTAATCAGTATGTACCCTAATTATCTGGTGCTTTATGTGCTAAACAGTGTAGACTCTGATTTTCTGATATGTTATGTGCAAAACAGTGTATAACCCTTATTTCCATTGCTTTATGTGCTAAACAGTGTAGACTCTGATTTTCTGATATGTTATGTGCAAAACAGTGTATAACCCTTATTTCCATTGCTTTATGTGCTAAACAGTGTAGACTCTGATTTTCTGATATGTTATGTGCAAAACAGTGTATAACCCTTATTTCCATTGCTTTATGTGCTAAACAGGTTAGACTCTGATTTTCTGGTATGTTATGTGCTAAACAGTGTATAACCCTTATTTCCATTGCTTTATGTGCTAAACAGTGTATAACCATTATTTCCATTGCTTTATGTGCTAAACAGTGTAGACTCTGATTTTCTGGTATGTTATGTGCTAAACAGTGTATAACCCTTATTTCCATTGCTTTATGTGCTAAACAGGTTAGACTCAGATTTTCTAGTGCATTGTGGCTAAACAATGCCTGCCCTGATTTTTTTTGGCTGCAGTTTGTGTTAAATAGTGCAGGCCCTGATTTTGTCTTGTGTATTATATGCTAAACAGTGTAGGCCCTGATTTTCTATAACATAATGTGTTAAACAGTGTAGACCCTGATTTTATTGTGCATTATGTGCTAAGCAGTGCAGACCTTGATTTTTGGCACAGATCTTGATATTTTAGCATATCATACACTGACAATGCAGCTTCAAATTTTATGGTACATTATATGATGATTTTCTCTGGTGGCCTAGTGGTTAGAGCATCTGCCTCAGATGCGGGAGGTTGTGGTTTCGAACCCTGGCAGCGTCATACCAAATACTTTAAAAAATGGTACTAACAGCTGCCTTGCTTGATGCTAAGCATTACGAGGTTAGTGTTAGGACTGGTTGGTCTGGTGTCAGGATGATGTGACTTGTTGGGTCATCATGACACATGTCTTCGGCATGATGCACCAATGCTATACATCACTATATATAAACTGTCACACTGCAGACATCCTAGCTTTATGACTGAAAAACTGTTAAAGCTACATTAAAAATCTAAATCACACATACATAGGCATTATATAATGAAAAGTACTGACCCTGATTTTCTGGCACATTATTATGCTCTGAATACTGTAAATACTGAACTAAATAGTGTAAACCCTGATTTTCTGGCGTATTGTATGATGGAAGCTTTGGGGTCATTTAGGTGCATATTATGTACATAATTAAATATTTGTTCTTATACTTCAAGAGTTTTGATTTTTCATGTACATGTATATGAGCCCTCTCACACATTGTAGTAGTTGACTAATAAAGGTAAAATTTTACATGATGATATTACAGCTAGAAGGTCTTGGACTTTTTAAACCATATGTTTTATTTAGAGAATTTTGCTTCTTATTTTCAGGATTTGTCCCATTTTTGCAGTTGTCTTTATTTTCTATGCATTATTTCTTATAATTTGCTCAGTATTGTATGACCTGGAATGGACTGACTTTCGGTTAAACCCATATACTGGTACTGAACCTAGCTAAGTTTGTGTGGATATGTTATGCATCATTAACTTTAATTTAATATTGACCATCATTCCAGTGACTTTTTAAGTACCATATTTAAAGCTTCTGTAATCACAATTTTAAAAACTTGAAACAACCAAAAAATTCAAAACATGTATAGTGCTGTCGTTTGTGTGCTTGAATTTTTGTCCTGCAGTTTAAAAGCTGTTTTAGTTTTGTCTGAACATATAAAGGTATGAAAGCTAAATAATACATGACTGTTTCCTTTTTTTACACAGTGACCCTGAGTGGCCAAGTGGTCAAAGACATTTGCATTTTTGGGTCACTGATTTCTCACTTTTGTCTGATGATGAATTTAAGTTATGGGATTGGTCAAAATGGGGAAGTGAAAAGCTTGCCAGTAGCTTCCCATGGGCCAGTATATTTTCTTGTTTTCTTGGGTTCTTTCTCACACAAAATTTACTTGCTGCCATGTATTTCCTGTCATGTGCTAAAAAATGGCATTGAACCCATAATAACCACTGTAATGCAAGCAGTTGTTGCCAATAACAATTTAGAACTCTGAAAACTGACCTGTTTTTGTGCCTCTTGTACTAGTATCATTTGTCTGTGCATAATTTGTGACTACAGGAGGTGTCCAGAATGCCTAGCATGTAAAAGTGTTGGTTTAAAAGAAATGTTGCACCTTGGTTAAGATGTCAGGGGACATTTTAATAAATATTTCATACTGAGGTACAAGTGAGTTCATTGGCAGTCTAGAAAAAGTATTTCACCTTGGTTGAACTGCCAAAGGAAACATTTTATATTAAGTGTACCCTGTAATGTTTGAGTGCAGATGGTCAGGTGGGATTAAGGATTGATCTAAAAGCAGTGTTGTACTTTTATCAAGCTGTCATAAGAAAATTTAACATGGCATTTGATGCCTCTAATATTGTGGGTTTGAACTCCAACCAAGTCATACCAATGCCTTTCAAAAATGGCAAGGTGCTCAGCATTAACAGGTTATTGTCAGTCTAATGTCTGGATGACTGTGGGACATCATGCTTCATGTAGGCGGCATGATGCACTGAGTACTGCACATTATTAGAAACTGTTGCATTGCCGACATCATAGCAATATGACTGAAAAATTGTTAAAGCTACACAAAAAATATAGATCACTCACACACACACATGAAGTTTGTCCTGTGAGCTATTATCCAGTTACCCAGATTTGTTAAAGAGTTTGTCTAGCAACAGTGTAGTACCTTGGTTGATTTGTTTAGTTTAGAATAATACTGGCAGTTTGGGGTGAAAAAATATCTCCTGGACTTGCTCTAGGTGTAACACTTGGAAAGGATATATATATCTATGTTTGTATATATGTATTGTGTGTATCTATGTGTGTATGTATGTATGTGTGTGTATGTGTGTATATATATATATATATATATATATATATATATATATATATATATATATATATATATATATAATGATGTCTTTGAAAGTAACAGTTATTTGTTTTTCCATTGCATTATTGAAAAATATCAGCAACATCAAGATAACATGTGGCCCTTGTTTTTTGTAGACCTACTTAGCTATACATGTAAATAACCCTCTGGAATGTCTCCAACAACTACCACTGCACCTCAGTGAAGGTTCTTAGGATTAAAAATGAATGGGTACTAGCTTGATTTGTAAACAAATTATGTTAAACACATGTCACAGTTTTGATATTTTAAATTACATTTAAATTACACCAGATTGAAGCACTAATATTATAGTGATAAAATCTTTGTAAAATTTTAAAACTACTTGTTATGGGAAAAGTATACCAACTTGATTTGCAAAAATTAAAACTGAATTGCATGTCAGTTAGCCATTGTCCACATTTGGAAGAAAACCATTCAGATTGATCATGAAAGAGATTTTGTGTTTTATTCATGTGATGTGATATTATCTGTTGATCATTATCTTTATTAATACTGATATAAAATTACAATATTAATGTCTTTTCATGTAATTTGACATACATCTTGCATATAAAATGTTTTCTTCAAAATGTAGGGTTGACGACTTCACATTTTGGTACCTTAATGTAGTGCTGAAAAGTGTATCAACATGAAAATTATTGATGATCAAGCCTGTTTATGAAATTTTTTTTTTAAAAATGTTTCTTGTATTGTTTCCACTACTTATTTTAAAACTAAATTTTTTGTATGTATGTATGTATGTATGTATGTATGTATGTATGTATGTATGTATGTATGTATGTATGTATGTATGTATGTATGTATGTATGTATGTATGTATGTATGTTTGCAGCATACAAGCCTTTTGTTTAAATGGTTTAATTCTCATACCTGCTGATTTGGTTACACTCATGGCTGTTTGTCTAAAAAGCATACATTTTATATGTTGACACTAATCTCATACTATTCCTCAAATAATTATGTGTCATTATGTTGCTTTTTTATAATATTTGTGTCCTGCTTTGTAAATGTTTTTCATGCCAGGTTCTAACATCAGAGACAGCACATTCAAGTCAGATGTTGCCTGTATTTTCTTATTATAGTTTCCAGCTCAAAAGATCATGTTATATTAATAGTCTGTCTTGACTGCAGACAGTGTATCTGTGTTAAATCTTATGTCATTTAAGATCCAGCTAGGTCATTTTGCATTTAAAAGTTCAATAAATTAAAATACATTTCACTTTACAGTTAGTTCCCTGGCCCTGAATGAGTTTATAGTGTGGCTCTGCATCTAGCATGTATGGATTATTGTTTATCAGTGTTTGCTACTCAAAAATTCCTCTAAAAAAAACACTGGACCAGTTTCAGCCAAATTTGGCAGAAAGCATCCTGGCATTTAAACATACCTGCCAAGTCATGCAATGCCACATTAAAAGCACAATTTGAAATACATTGATGAAATCTTGATTTACAAAATACAAATTCTGCAATGTGCATTAATGACAAACTTAGAGCTGATGTAGCCCATTTGGTAGAACTCTTTAATTCAGAGCATGTGTTCAATACACACTCCCTTTGCTATACTGTGTTCTATACAAAGCCACTTAGCTCCTATTTCCTTGCCATGGATCAGTCAATATGTTGTTAAAAGTAACAACCATATCTAAAAAATAATCCCAGACAATTGGGGTTGGGAGGTGACAGATTATTATCAATCATTGCTAAAATATAGTCTTTATTAAAAGAAGATCATTATTTGGGAGAGTGCTTTTTCCTGGGTATCAGGTAGTGGTTTACAGATTTTCTTGCTGTAGAATGCACAATAACAAGTACATCTAGTTGAGAAACAGGTACACAGAGATGTTAATATTGGTAATTCAGTAAGATAAACAAAAACATAGGGCATATTCTTATTAAGAGTGAAGATACAAATACAAGGTATATTACTGTCATTGCTGGAGTAAAGCTTGTTTATTATCATACTTTTTATTACTATAGAAAGGTCAGAAGTTTTTTTTTAGTCTATCAGTCAGTTGTTATCATGTTAGTTCACCATATAATTAAATTTCTGCAAAAAAAGGAGCCTATCAGAGCCAAAGAAAAAATAAAGTAGATAAATTGTTTAAAAAACTTATGACATGTTTGTTAATTATCACACACACACACACACACACACACACACACACACAGCAGGGATGTATATGTTCATCTGGCACAAATGCTCAAGGCTTTCCAATATGTAATAATAATGCAGATATACCATCTGATTTGGCTGATGATGCTACTATAGTCAGAAAATCAAAACCTGTCAACAATTTCTCAAAAAACTTCAATTGAATTTGACTGAATTGACAGAAGGCATTCTGTGGCAAAGAGCTTTGATGATCATGATTTGCCAGAAAATAGGGCAATTATCACTAAAAGTAGAAAAACATTTGAATTACTTTTTTCTTACAAGCTGTGTAACAGGATTTGATGCTAAAACACTTTGCAGTGAAGGTCTTTCAGAATGTTACAATCATGCTGATCCTCAATCAATGAGAATCAGCAGTGAAAGTTTTGACTTTCTGTAAAACTTGCTTCTAAATGAAAATTGTACCAGTTTTAAATCTAATATAGACTATGTAGCAGGCATCTTGAAAATTGGCTCTAAATGGAAACTCATTAATGTGGGGGTCTCCTTAGGATTTCTTATGTCATCTAGATGGTCCTGAATTAATCTGGGATCTAATATGGCCAACAAGGTGGCTACATTTACTGATTGTGAAAGGACATTGGTCACAGGGTCCATGTTACTTGCCAAAGAACTAAGCTCATTGGTCTTAGCTTGGAAGCTATTAAAGATCCACACTTGATAATCATATACATTATTGTTAGCCACTCCAATGGCCTATTGGTTAGAGCATCCACCTCAGATGCAGAAGGTTGCCAGTTCAAACCCCAGTCCAGTCATACCAAAGACTTATAAAAATGGTACTAACAGCAGCCTCACTAGGTGCATAGCATTAAGAAGTTAGTGTTAGGACTGGTCAGCCTAGTGTCAGAATAATGTGACTGGGTGTGACATCATGCTAAATGTCTGCAGCATGATGCTCCAGTACTAGACATCACTATAAACTACCACACTGCAGACATCATAATGATAGGACTGAAATTTTTATAAAGTTATGTTAAAAATCCAGATCTCTCTCTCTCTTTCTCTCTCGCTCTCACACACATAACACATTTGCTTGGTAGAGCTAGACTTAGGCACATATAACTGATATTTGGCAATACCCTCAATTCTAAAACTTAGGATGGAGGTCAAAACAAGAATTGCAGGGATATGCTTTACAAACACAGAATACTAATTTCAAATTTAGCTTGGTGGCAACTGTACCAAGCATTGATCTTTTGCCTCTAACAGGCACCAGACAGTTAAAATGTTTTGTAATGAATTATATGCCAAGTTTATGCCTACATTGTGCTAACAATCCACATCACTTGATTTTAGCTTGTGAGAAATAACATGTATCAACCATTAAGATCTGGGGTTAATTATCATCTTTTCAAGATTTTCAGTATAAAAAGCTGGTATTAACTTGTTATAATTGATCATACTTTTAGATTGTCTGGTTCCAGTAGTAAACTTTCCTGATTTCTCAAAAATGACCTGTTATCAGCATCAACCATAATCATACTGATTCTTGAAACACTGATACTGTCGGCAGTTTAACATCTCTTGAAATGTTGAGATATTGTTAAGAAACTTGCTAACATTTCATATTTAACTTTTTTCAGCAGGCAGCATTTTTTTGTAGTATTTTTTCAGGTAATTTTCACATTGTGAATATAAAATATCACTAGCCAGAAACTCCATTTTTTTTCAGATTACAGTTTACTGCCATTTTAGAATTGTGACTGTCATTTCATCACACCTAAGACAGTTAATATCTTCATAACTGTTTGAGATACATTCATGAAACCTGATTTTTATTTTTTTTTTTATCATGTCAACAGTTTTTGTCACAAGTAACAATTTTTTTTTAAGAATATTTCTTTCAGGTAGGGGTGCATTCTATAAGCACTTGCTTACTGACAGATCAAGTTTTTGAGAAGGACATACTTTTGATATACTGGAGTAGAAATATTGGTAGTTGCATGATCTATAAGAAAACCATTTCTGACATTTAAAATCACCGACATAAATTTATCACATTCTCTGCACATGGAGCTTCATGTATAATTAAGAAAATGTGACTTTTATTAAGGCAGATTTTTCTCTTGACATGCATACATGTACATAGTGCACACTGATGTGAAAAAAAAAAAAAAAACAAGTAGCCTGTTTTCCAGGCTGTCTTATTTTTAAAATCAATAGTTTTTAGCTACATTTTTTAGACTAACTTTATTTTATTTGATTCAAAAGAAATGTCATTAATGGCTGCAGAGTACTGTCATATTGTCCATTTTCTGTAAGACACATAAAAATCTATTACATTGCTAGTTAAAATTGTTAGCATTTTCCAATCCCTTTGTAGCCCAAATTGGGCCAGTTGTGCATTGTTGTTTTTATTGTTGTTTTCTTTTTTTGGTGATGATGAAATGTTCTCTTTTTTCAGGTATGTAAGCTTGGTGCAAGCCGACATGAAAGAAGGTATTTCCATAAATATATATTTTATCTAGAGATTAATGTTTCAGATCTACTGTTCATATTTTGAGGTCTTCTGGTTGTAGGCCTGAAGAGTTAATGGGATGATCCATTGTCCTCCTGAACTGCTTGGAGGATTATCATGAAACTGTACACACACATTCACATGGTTCATCTGGTCCTAATGAAATTGGTATTGCTTGGACTTCCAATATGGCCACCATCATAGCTGTCTGGAAAATCTTTTTTTGCTAGTTCTCCAACATGGATAGTCCAGTCAGATTTGGGTTTTCACTTTAAGATGCCTGCTTGGCCTTCAATGAAAGTGGTGAGATCTGACTCCAAAATGTTTGAAAATGAATATAATTATTGTGATTGAATTCTTTGACAATTTCATTGTTGTTAACTAAACTCTAAATGAAACATATGAGTCAGTGAATTGTTAGTGTTAAGGGGGCAGGAGCTGGTTTTTATGTACAAATTTTATGCCACAATCATTGACCTGGTATTTTAAAAAAATCATAAAAAATCAAATACACAAGTGAGGTCAAAGAGGTCCATATTTTTGAATACCTATATTAAAACAAAGCACAAGAATATTATCCACTTGACCAGAGAAGTCATTGGCAGTTCATAGAAGCAGTTTATGAACCCCAATTGCACATTTATACCTGCAATTTTCATGTCTTAAAGTGCCACAACAGTGTTTCTACAATTATTCAGTTCATTTCTTAATGAATGAGAATATATATTAAAAATACGAATGTAAACTATCATATTAAAAAATTTTCATTAAGAACTAATATCGCGTTTGCACCTGTCTATGAAAATAACCGATTGCAACCACCTTCCCCTTCCAGTATTTAGTGTAAACAAAGCGTGACGTTACATTATGAACACTTCTTGTAAACAAAGAGAGGGCAGGTATCGTTATATTATGGAAAAGTCTTCAGAAACTGAACATGAAAGCTGGGATTATCTGAAGGAAGTGAATTGTAACTGTCCTTCAAGACTTCGCATTCAAAGAAGATGGGGAGGTGACAAGCTCGGAAGATTCTGATAATAGATTGACAGACAGTTCTTGGTAATTGTTTCCTGAATATGTCTATGGCATACCTTACACTATATATATATATATATATATATATATATATATATATATATATATATATATATATATATATATATATATATATATATATATATATATATATATATATATTTACATATATATATATATATATATGATATATATATATATATAGATATATATATATATATATATATATATATATATATATATATTTACAGTACTGTTCAGTAGTCTCCTGTTCGTTTACAAATGGATTTTTTCTCTCAGATAATAAAGGCTAAGAGTATAATTTCATGGGTAGAAGCATAGCTACTATACGTTGATAAGTAAAATGATTAACACAATTGAAATCTTCAAAAATGTGAACAAATTGATAAAATTTAAAAATACTTCAGATTCTTTGGAGAGGAGGTTCTGTTGAAATTAGGCATATTCTCTACCCTGTATTAGAAGTTAAAATTTCAAATTTCTTATATGTATGCTAATAGTTGATTTTTATAAACTATGAAATAACTATTTCATTAGACTATTTTTAAAAACTATGAAATAAAACCTTTATTCTATGGTAAGCATCTATTTTCTGCTTCTATCTTCTTCATATCTAATTTAATTTTACAGTGCTGAACTAATTGTTTTACCTGTTCCTGACTTTAGTCAATATGACATTGTAGGAGAACTATGCAATAAAGAAGAAAACATATTTGTGGACTTTGTTTGGTAATTCCCACAGCAACAGATGTTTTCATGATCTATGCATGACATCATAATATTTGATTATTAATACAGCAAATAAAAAAACACCTTTTCCAGTCATTTTATGACCTTCCTGGATTGAACACCTGTTCTTAAGGCCTTAACTATCTAACATTGATACCACATATACTGATAAATCATGCAAAAAAAACAACACATATACATGTGCAAATATTGTTTTATTTTACTTTTGTGTCAGAAAATAAATTGTTTATACACACACACACACACACACACACACACACACATATATATATATATATATATATATATATATATATATATATATATATATATATATATATATATATATATATATATATATATATATATGTAACTTAATTGATATCATAACAAATAATGATAAATAACTTGCCTTGCACTGGTCCAATACTAACACTATCTATTAAAACTTCAGATGTCCTAATTTGATGCATCAAGCATATTTTTTAACTTAATTTTCAAATATTATTTCAGAAGACAATGACATACATGCATGGAAAATCCATCAGCTTTTGTATTTCCACAGTTTGCAGCAACACACTTATCCTCGCTGCCTATTCTTATACCACCAGATCTCCTCTTGGCATGATTATAATGATAAAACTTTTAAAACAAACTAATAATGAACTGAACACATGCTTTGTTTATATTTTGATAGAAACGGAAGTTAAGATGTGTTCATAATGTGACTCAGGCGATCTTCACACTCTGGAAATTACCGGGGAAATTACCAAGGGATAAAATCTGTCAGATGTGATTAATTTCGAAAACACACCTGAACGTATTTCTCAGTTATTATGGCGAATATTTTCATTGGTTTTTTTTTATACCGCTTCCAGATTTTATTTTCTGTTCAAATAATATTCTATTTTATTAAAGTTTTCTGCACTTGTGTGGCACTTTAAGGTCATTTTTTACACCATGTGATGATGCTCAGTGTAAACACAAGCCCTATTACTAGATGCCAGTTCTGAAAAACAGTGTGTACTAAACAGGCTGATGCAGTTGAAAATAGTTGTCATCCAAGCTGTTTTTTAGATATCCTACTTGCCCCAAACCCATGTGTTTACTGCTATGAGAGGCTAGCTCTTCTTCCTAGACAACTATTGATATTTCACTATCCAGATACTGCAGAGAAATTATGGAAGGTGTACATGCCTGACATCAGTTTTAAGAACAACACAAGCCCCAAACACCTAGTTCACAGATATATCCATATCTTTAATTAGTAAACAATAATAGCTGAAATAGTCTGCACCATAGCTTTAAGTTAGGAGTTAGGAAATTTGCCGAAGATTTGCCAGGGATAAGTTCTGAAACTGGACCCTGCCACCTTAACTCCTGCACTAGGTCAATACTACTTGTACTGATAATGCCAATTGAAATCATAACTCATTGTTAAGGTGCAAAAAGAAGTATATCTTCTGCTGATAGTTTGTTCTATTTGCCAAACCTTTTTCCATTATTTCTATTTTATGACCATTGAAGAGGCCTGAGAGAATTTGGTTTCATAAAATATACATTCTGTGAAGACAGTGATAAAAGCTGAGACAATAAATCTGCCACCATCATTACTCTTTTCTTTACTGGCAATACCCATTTATAGGTAATCCAGTTAATAGGTGCCCCCTATCATCTTAGCTGAACTACAGTATTAAACTTATTTGTATTGGTCTGGTTGTATTTGGTATCCATAATTTTAGACCAACACTAAAGTTCTTTCTGATGCAAAGCCTTATTTGTGTCTGAGGATCACATACAACTACTATGTTATATTAATTGTAGTTATAATTAATATTTGTAAAAGGAATTCTCAAGCACAGGTGACAGAGAATGTAAAAGGTTTAGCCATTGATCGGTCATGCCTAGAGTATTCAGCCTTCTTACAACTGAATTTAGTTATTTTGAAAAACATTTATGGTGTTTGAAAATTTAATTAATCTGTATGTGTATTTGTCTGATCTCAGAAAACTTTACAGAAGATTTCAGTAAGAGACTATGAATACAATTGTTTTATTTATTTACTTATCTTTTTAAAACATTTATTTGTTTTTTTTTCATATTTTTCACTCATTCATTTATCCATTGTTCAACATACCTACCTACCAAATCCATCCATCCATCCATCCATCCATCTTGTTGAAGATAAAGGTTGTTGCACAATCAAAACTACTATGCAAGTGTGATTCCTCCAGCCTGTTTCAGTTTTCATTATTATGCAACAGTAAGCCAACCTGGGGCCTGGGAAAAATCCAAAGTGAAATAACAAGTGACTCCAGATTTCAGGAACCTAATGTTGCTTTGAGTATTACTATGCAATGCTATTAATAATCAAAATAATCTTTGCTAATTCATAACTTTAAGGTATACAGAAAATAAAATCTGTCTTTGTCATGTAAATAAATAAATTACAAGTTTTAATGTATATCAGCATGATGCTGTTGTTTATTTTTCACATAATAATATCATTTAGATTCAATGATATCAACACTTTCTTGAGGGATGAGCTTAAAATATATATGCTTGATGAAAACAGATTGCAAGGGGGTGTAATTTTGCTGCATTGACTGATATCTGCAGATTCATAGACCGTCAACTGTTAAAATTTTGGGAGAACCTTTCCAGCTTTTAAGCTATTTATGTAGGAACATTGCAACTTGATCAGTGGTATAACAGAAATGCTTGTAATGGCTGTAAACTCTTAATTTGACATGTCAGAATAATTTTAAAAAAATGGTATAACAGAAATGCTTGTAATGTCTGTAAACTCTTTAATTTGACATGTCAGAATAATTTTTAAAAAATGTTATTCTGTTTACAGGACAGTTGTATTTTATCACAAGTTAATTTGAGTATTACAAATATAATTATTGTTGACATGTAATGACATTGTTTTAGCTAAACAAGAGACAAAGGATATTCAGGCTTGATCCAAATTTGTGGGAAACATTTTGGGGGAAAATGTCATGTTTTTAAAGTTATTTTACTAGTATATTTTAATGTGTTAAGCACATGTACTCCTTCGTAACACTTTAAATTGTCTTAAAATGTTTAGAAGAGTGATGGTTTTCAGTTACAATGTTCTATAATTTATCAGGTCCACTAAATATTTTCTCATTTGTTGAGTCAGTTTTATGTATACTGATACTGAAATAATTATCTTGCAGGAGTATTAGCATCTTACTCAAAGTTTTCCTGCTTTTTGCTATATGCACTCACTTATCCCTAACAGACTTCACAGACCCAGATTGGCTTGTACATTATACAATAGAATATCTGGGTTTCTGCAGTTTGCAGTTGGATTTATAAGCAAGTATATACTTTCATTAGTTATGTGGCTAGTAAATCATAGACTTCAATGTCTACACTTCCTATTTTATCATCAAACTCTTTAATGTCCACACAATATCTTATTACAGGGGCATCTATTGTGCAAGCTTAATCTCATTGTATCAACTTATACTACAATTATGGTAACCTGGACACATTGCACTCATTAACTATAAGGCACTAACCATTTAATATTTTGGGAGATGGCTGGAATTTTCTTTTGAGCTGCCATTTTTTTTTAAAGATAATTCATTTTTATCACAAAATATTATGGATATTATATGTTATTTTTTTTAATAAGTTAGAGCAAGATATTTTTCCAGCTATTGACAAATTTAATATTTTTAAAAATGAAGTTTCAGGCCCCTGTTCCATTGCTTGTCCCTATATGATAGTGGTAGTCCATGTACATATTGTGGTAAGTTCGGAAATAACACAGTGCAAGATTTCTCATGGTACCTTGCTCTAATAATTGTCCATTTGGACAAATAACATTCTAAAAGGTTCACTGTTAAATATACACTGTAGTATGAGTAAATATGAATAGGATGAGTAGAAATTCAAAATTACTTGCCCTGCAGGACAATGTAGAAGTTCAAAATTACTTGCCCTGCAGGGCAATGTAAAAGTTCAAAATTACTTGTCCTGCAGGACAATGTAGAAGTTCAAAATTACTTGCCCTGCAGGACAATGTAGAAGTTCAAAATTATTTGCCCTGCAGGACAGTGTAAAAGTTTAAAACTACTTGCCCTGCAGGACAATATAAAAGTTCAAAATTTCTTGCCCTGCAGGACAATGTAAAAGTTCAAAATTATTTGCCCTGCAGGACAGTGTAAAAGTTTAAAACTACTTGCTTGCAGGACAATATAAAAGTTCAAAATTACTTGCCCTGCAGGACAATGTAAAAGTTCAAAATTACTTGCCCTGCAGGACAATGTAAATGTTCAAAATTACTTGCCCTGCATGACAATGTAGAAGTTCAAAATTACTTGCCCTACAGGACAATGTAGAAATTCAAAATTACTTGCCCTGCAGGACAATGTAAAAGTTCAAAATTACTTGCCCTGCAGGACAATGTAAAAGTTCAAAATTACTTGCCCTGCAGGACAATGTAAAAGTTCAGAATTACTTGCCCTGCAGGACAATGTAAAAGTTCAAAATTACTTGCCCTGCAGGACAATGTAAAAGTTCGAAATTTCTTGCCCTGCAGGACAATGTAAAAGTTCAAAATTTCTTGCCCTGCAGGACAATGTAAAAGTTCAAAATTACTTGCCCTGCAGGACAATGTAAAAGTTCAAAATTACTTGCCCCACAGGACAATGTAAAAGTTCAAAATTACTTGCCCTGCAGGACAATGTAAAAGTTCAAAATTACTTGCCCTGCAGGACAATGTAGAAATTCAAAATTACTTGCCCTGCAGGACAATGTAAAAGTTCAAAATTACTTGCCCTGCAGGACAATGTAAAAGTTCAAAATTTCTTGCCCTGCAGGACAATGTAAAAGTTCAAAATTACTTGTCCTACAGGACAATGTAAAAGTTCAGAATTACTTGCCCTGCAGGTCAATGTAAAAGTTCAAAATTACTTGTCCTACAGGACAATGTAAAAGTTCAAAATTACTTGCCCTGCAGGACAATGTAAAAGTTCAAAATTACTTGCCCTGCAGGACAATGTAAAAGTTCAAAATTTCTTGCCCTGCAGGACAATGTAAAAGTTCTAAATTACTTGTCCTACAGGACAATGTAAAAGTTCAAAATTACTTGCCCTGCAGGTCAATGTAAAAGTTCAAAATTACTTGTCCTACAGGACAATGTAAAAGTTCAAAATTACTTGCCCTGCAGGACAATGTAAAAGTTCAAAATTACTTGCCCTGCAGGACAATGTAAAAGTTCAAAATTACTTGCCCTGCAGGACAATGTAGAAGTTCAAAATTACTTGCCCTGCAGGACAATATAGAAATTCAAAATTACTTGCCCTGCAGGACAATGTAAAAGTTCAAAATTACTTGCCCTGCAGGACAATGTAAAAGTTCAAAATTTCTTGCCCTCAGGACAATGTAAAAGTTCAAAATTACTTGTCCTACAGGACAATGTAAAAGTTCAAAATTACTTGCCCTGCAGGACAATGTAAAAGTTCAAAATTACTTGTCCTACAGGACAATGTAAAAGTTCAAAATTACTTGTCCTACAGGACAATGTAAAAGTTCAAAATTACTTGCCCTGCAGGACATTGTAGACAGTTGATATCATACATGATTGTCATCTGTGAAAATATGACATAGGGGTACATCTACCTTCTGCACTTGACCAGAGTGGTGTGCAAAATGTCAAAGGGTCATACTGACTTTTTCTCCAATTGGGAGGATATATTCACATGATATGGAAGTGTATTATGAAAATAAATTAGCTAAGCAATATTGACAGGTAAGTATTGCATATTTAAAAGAAGTTTTACCCCCCAAAATCTACATAATTATTGAATTTGTTATTTTTTTGTTTCAAACTGATGAGAGATCACTAGTTTAGCATATTATTTTATTATAGATTCTCATAAAATATTTTAATTTTACATTTGCTCAAGATTATTGATGCAAAAGTTACTATAATGTTAAATTCCCATTAATAAAACATCTATTTTTAACTTTTGATACCAACCAAGGTATTGACACAAAACAGTAAATTATTTTTTGCCATATTTTTTTTTAAACCAGTTCAAATTAGTTTCCTGCATTTACGCAGTACACAACTAAAAAAAATTTTGATAGCGAACCACAGCAACGAAGTTAAAAGCTATAATGAAGCATGATATATAAAAGAGTATGAAATAACACAATGAAGAACTTGATACATCTACCTGGGCAAAGTTGGTGCAACTGCCTAAAGAGTTGCACTTGGGAAGCTGCAACCATGGCACAGGTGGGTAATTTTAGACTTGAAAGCATGCATATGAATAAATATAGCAGCTGGGGAGCTGCAAAAATATAAGTGACAACTTGTATGCAGAATTATTACAGATCAAGGTGCAAATAGACGATTGATTTAGGACTGGACATTACTCTGAAAGAAAGCGAGGAACTGCAGTAAAGGTAATCTGATGAAATCTGCAGAGGTGGTAACAGTTCAAGAGAAACATGCAGATAATGTGTCCACTTTTAGCAAAGAACCATGTGTTGCACAATAATGCAGAAGCAAAAGAATGAAGGTAAACAACCAACCCATCCACCAATCGCCTTTCCCCTTCCCCCAAAGCCCCCATGATTGGTGACAGGGATGATGGTAGATTATTGGGGCAGGAAATGTAAACAGTGATTGAATTGGTGTAAAATATATGATAATATTTTTTTTAAAAAAAACAACAAAAGCATTTGACTTAAGACTACTCAGCTTGTAATATGTTTTTCAATTGATTCTTTATATTTTCCTTTTTGGGAAGCCATGATGGCTTAGTGTCAGACCCAAAAGGTTCAAATTCAGATGCTGCCCAGATTGGCTCTGGTTAGCCACTGAAGTGTTTCTGACACATAACTGTAGTCACACAATTTAACCAAATGTTTGACATGTTAAACACCTATCAAACCAAATCTCTACTGTTGCTCTTTGGCATATATTGTAAGAAGCTGCAGAGTACATAATAGAAAAAACAGTTTTCCCTTACTAACTGTATTTCTGGGGAAATAAATTTAATGTTATTGCTCATTGTTTTAGAGTTAATTTAAAACAATCTTAATTTATTGTAGTGTGGAGATCATACCTTTTACTCACCTGGTCTTCTATTTACTAATATAATTCATGGGGCCTTCGATTGGTGTGGCGGAGTGGTCTAAAATGCTGTCATTAGGGATCACTGCCATTGAGTCTAGGATTCAGTGAATGTGGATATGTGAGAAAGCTTGCCAGTAGCTTCTCATGGGTGGGTGGTTCTTTCCGGTGATCTCCTGGTTTCTTCCTCCACCATTAATACTGGCAGCCATGAATAGTCTGTTGTATGCTGAAAAATGGCGTTAAGCCCAACAACAACAACTAATACAATTCACTTTTAAGTAAAATCCTGCTGTAAACAAGAGAAACCCTGATCTGTCAATGTATAATACACCAGCAGATAAATCTCTATGTTCTTTGTTCTACTAAGTACTCACCTGCACTCTTCATAGACTCAGCTGGGACATTATTTCACAGCAGATCTGGATCTGTGCAACATTTGCAGTTGGACTTAACTTATAACTGAGTACATCCGGTATTCATTGATAAGCCATGTTTAAAAATTGTAATAAATACTGAAATACTGAATATTTTTAATCCATCCTACACATTTTGAGAAATTTAATAGGCTGGCCTGCTGGTCTTATAATGTTAATATTCCTGTACAAGATTTAAACAGCTTTGAAATAATCTGTTTCTAGGAAATAAAGTAAAAATAAACAGAAGTATGATGATTGATTGATTGATTGATTGATTGATTGATTTAATTTTAACATGCACCAGCACTTTTAGGCCATTTAGCGCCATACAGTAGGTCATATATGTAAAAAGAAAGGTTCAATATCCACCAGCGATATAGTAAAAAAAAAAAAAACCATAGTAGTTAAATATAAAATGATAAATGTTGTCAACAGTTAAAAATGTCGGTTCCGATCAACGGGAAATGTAAATGATGTATCTTGATGAAAAGTTGTAAATAATAGTTGGTATTTGCATTAGTTAAAAATTAGTTTGGGTAAGGTCATAACAAGTTACAGTTTAAAATAAAGATTTACTTCCTTTAGGAAATCTAAAATACTAGTGATTTGAATAGTATCAAAAAGTTCCTGCATGTCGTGTACATTATAGTATTTATCACGAGTAGGTTGCAGGTCGGAACACGTGGTCATAAAGTGTTTAACAGTAAATGGTACATTGCAAGGAACGCACTCTGGTGGATCTTCACCTTTTAGTATGTGTGAGTGGGTAATGTATGTATGACTGATTCTGATTCTTGCAATGACAACCTCCTCCCTACGAATAGTTCTGTAGGAAGGAGTCCATTCTCCCAAGATTGGTTTGATGGCATGAAGTTTGTTATTGATTGCATCATCCCATGATACCTGCCACTTTTGACATAGATACTTTTTGATACAAGGTTTAAAATCAGAATATGGTAATTTAAAATCCGATGGTTCTAAAGATAAGGGCCATCTTAGCAGCCCGGTCTGCTTCTTCGTTACCTCTAATACCAATATGGCTAGGTAGCCAACAGTATACTATATTGCATGAGGCACTAAGCTCAGAGTTTTTGATCAGAACATTCACCAATAGTGGATTATCTAGTTTGATATTGTGTAGCGCCTGAAGCACTGATAATGAGTCACAGAAGATAATACTATTTAGAATATGTTTAGATTCGATAAATGTCAGAGCAAGGTCTATTGCTCTGATTTCCGCTGAAAATATGGATGCATCATTTGGCAAACGCTCTTGGGTCATGTGTTTGCCACTTACGAAGGCTGCAGCAGCCTTATCAGCAACCTTTGATCCATCAGTATAAAATCTAGCATAATGTGTAAATTCATTGAGTAGATCATGATAAGAATTCAAGAATAGGATAGGGTTTGTCTCAGATATTTTCCGATTGTGTAACGTAAAATTCACTTGGGGTTGCTTAATGAGCCAAGGTGGTGTTTTCGAGACAAATGTTTTCTGGATTAAAGATAGATTACATTTGATTTGGTCAAAGCAGGATGATATTCTAATACCAAATGAAGGTATAGCATTTGGTTTATTTACGTATAAAGCTTTGTAATTTGGATGAAAAACGGCCGAAAAAGCAGGGTTCAGAGGGTTGGATCGTAACTTAAAAGCATAATGTGCAGAAAGCATTTCTCTTCGATGCGATAAAGGTGGTTCATTCGCTTCCGCGAGAAGGCTTTCACACAGAGATGTCTTAAATGCTCCTAGAGCAAGTCTTATTCCCTGATGATGAATTGGGTCAAGCATTTTCAAATAAGACTTCCTAGCTGAACCATAAACAATGCATCCATAGTCTAAGATGGAACGGTAAATGTTCTATACAAATTAAGGAGGACTTTTTTATCAGCACCCCAATCAGTGTGAGCAATTACTTTAATCAAATTTAAGGCTTTTAAGCATTTAGCTTTCAAATTCTTAATGTGTGGTATGAATGTCAGCTTTTTGTCAAATAGAACACCCAAGAATTTTGTTTCCTCAACAACTGGAATAAGTGTTCCATCCAGTGTGAGTTTAGGGTTATCATGATGTCTTCGCAACTGACAAAAATGCATGCATACTGTTTTTGATTTTGAAAATTTGAAACCGTTATTACTGGCCCAACTTTGAATCTTATTGATATTTTGCTGGAGTTGCCTCTCAATTGTATGCATGTGTTTTGAGCGATAACAAATTAAAAAATCGTCAACATATAATGAGCAGTCAACACCTGGAGCTAAGCATTTGGTGATACTATTGATTTTGATGTTAAAAAGCATCACAGTTAAAATACTGCCCTGGGGCACACCCATCTCTTGCTGGTGGTATCGGAGAGGGTAGAGCCCACTCGAACTTTGAATTCCCTGTCAGAGAGAAAATTAGAGATAAATGAGGGCAGACGGCCTTTGAGACCCAGATTGTGCAGGTCTTTTAGTATGATGATACTGTAGATTTTATACTTGTGTATTTCTCTAAATATAATTTCAGCAGATTTCTACAATAATTACATAAAGGTATATTTCCAGGATTGATTAGCTAATCAGCAATAAAAATTTGCCTAGTCCTGTATTCTTGTAACATGTTCAGCAAGAAATTAAATCTCCAGCTTGCAATCTAGATATTTTTGACAGTCTGTAACTCCAGTTAAACTAAAGCTACAATACACAACTTTCAGTTTTTCTGTGTACATCCCTCAATTGGACTGTCTACTTTTGATTTTTATAGATCAACTTAATTTTGGGTTTTGAGGTTGAGCCTTGCTTACAAAGTTTAAAGAATATGGGGCCATATATCACTAGGGACCAAAAAGTTTAAAGAATATGGGGTCAGTTCTTTATTTGTTCAGTTAATTATTTATAAGTTGGTATCATTCTGTATCTAAACCACAGAAAAAAAGTTGTTTGTACCCATTGTGAACTTATTTGTACCCAATGTGTACTGGTGATCATGGTGTAAAACATTTTAAACAGATTCATTTCTTTTCCAGTTAATATAAACAGAGTTGTTTTGCTGAGGTTACATTATTTATTTATTTTCAAGGGTATGTAATGCTAAGTAAAATGCCAGTTACCTGGTACACTAATTATTCAGAATAATCATTTAACAAGACCATCTAAATATGTCCAGACCTAAGATTCCTTAAACATGTGGTGTTATTATCTATTCAGATGATTATTTATCTTGACTAAATTATTTTCTTCCCATGTCCAGATACCAAAAAGTCTGTGTCTTTGGTACACTTTTTTTATTCCCCCCTCCTCCACCACACTTTTAGTCTTAGGTGCAGGGAGTTATGTTCATCTGTCTGTCTGTTCATCTATTCCATCTATATACAGTATCTACCAGGTGATGTTTTTACACTAATTTTTATTTTTTTTCACATATATTAAATAGGCATGAATTAAAAAAAATTCTTGTCATAGGTAATTGACATTAACGAGATCGTTAGCATTAATTGGCATTAATTAACAACTTGAAAAAAATAGATTTCTGATAATATGCTTTGATATCCACCCAGTAATGAGATCACAATCATATATGATCACCTTTTTCATTCGTACAACAGTGACTTTAAATCAGATTGCAGGGTAATTTTGTCCCAAATGATTATCTTCAGTTGGCTTTTTGATGTCAGGTAATCATGCAGTGCATCACATCCTACTAACAGGTAATCAGACATGTGGAACACCTAGGCTATAAGAACATCTGAATAGTGATGGGTGAAATGAAAGGAATTTCTGATAACTTTTACCTTTTTTTAGGATAAGATATGAGTATTAATCAGTAGGTTTGTAGCATTGTGCTAAAATAATACATATAGAGTGACCACAGAAATTTAAAAAATATTAATGAAACAATTATTATGCATTCTGATTTAAAAGTCACTGTGCTGTACAAATAATGGTAGAAAATGTACAAAAGTCAAGGTACCTAACATTGTTATGGTGTATTCTGTAATTTAACTTTAAGCTTTTAGGATTTTCAGTTATCACATATTTTTGAAGAAATAAAATCAAGCAGTAGAAACATGAATTCTTAAAAATAATAAGTTTATAAAGATAATCTTATGCTTTTTGAAATTCTGCATTTATGATTTTTTAAAATGTGCAGTTATGACTTTTGAAAATGTGCAATCTCAGATTATATATATATATATATATATATATATATATATATATATATATATATATATATATATATAAAAACACTTGACAGTTATGAAACACTATTGAATGTAGGATTATATGTATGTGTGACTAGTTTCATGATGTACCATATTTACTTAAAAATTTGTCACAAATTTTAAACAGCTTAGACCAGGAGAGCCTATGGGATGACCTGTTGTCACCTCTAGTAAATATTGAACAATATTTTTGACAAAAGTGCTATCAGGTTGTCTGAATGAAATGTTTTTGGTTTTCAGTTTTATTAAAGATTCTTTAAACAAGAATTTTGGAAATTTTTTACAAATTGTCAAAAAAATGGCTAAATTTGTAATTTATATGCAATATGAATGCACAAGAGATCAAATTCGCAAGAAATGTTCGAATTTGGTGACATCAAAATGCACAGTCTAACCCATTAACCATTGGAGGTTTTTTCGTTTTCGCCAGAAATGTGAGTAGGAAATTAATTTTGGGAGATATTTCTGAATACATGCTAATACTTCAACTTCCAGGACATATTATTCGGTTAACTTAATGCCTATTTGTGTTAGAAACGTCGATTTTTATTGGCTCTTTCCCCTGAGCATGAGCACAAAGGTAAAAATTAGTGTTCTTTTTTTCTGGCTAAATGAACCTATCATTTTCGTGTAGAGAATACTCTTCATTCTAAATGCACATCTTATCCTACTTTTTGCAAAGGTTCACATGTCTGTGTGCAATTCAGACTGGTCTGTCTTTGATCTAAGACCAAAACGTCTAAAAATGGGATACAAAACTGTATCACCACCTCGAGCAAATTTTCGGCTGGAAAAAAATCAAGTCCAAAAAGTGACGTTTTACCCTCTGTATTTTGTAGTGCAACTAGAACATTATTTGGTGTCATCGTATAGCTACATTTGTCTACCTTTATTGGGTTGAACATGGCCTTAATGCCTTAACACTACAGAGCTCAGAAGTAGGCAACCACCTCCTGCTCTGTAAATGCAACATTAGGAGTTAATGAGTTAAAGGAACAATCTGGATATTATTTCTATGGAATTACCTGTCAGTCATTACTTTCTTATGTTAGGGGGTTTTTTTTCAGTGGGTTTATTTATGAAAAGCAGCTGATATCAGCATACTCAAACAATGTTCTAACTTCTGTAGAAAAACTTGTAACTAAACACATTTATTTAAGATTTTTCAGGTATTGGCTATTTTTGTCAAAAGAAAGAAATCAAAAGAACAAAACTTTATTGACAAGAAATGGTTACAAAAATACATCAAACTGTACAAGCACAAATCAAACATCTGTCAAGAACAGTTACTTACACTCAAGGTTGATTCAGGGAACAGACATCCAACAACACTAAATTAAATCTTTTTTTGAAGTACATATGTATAAATACTTCCTTGAACACTCCATAAAGTTTCACAATGAATGACTTTGAGATAACCATGGTATTAAAACAGTCAACCTAGCTCCTCATTAGTTAATAATAATAATAATAATAATAATAATAATAATAATAATAATAATAATAATAATAATAATGATAATACATGTAATAATTAATAATGATAATACATGTAATAAAAATAATGACAATAATAATAATGTCTTTGTTTAAAGAGGGTAGCTCAATTAGTTAAATGTGGCTAATCCTCCTTCGGCCCTCTTCAAATACACACACATTTGTGCAAATTTTTCTCTTATGAAAATAACTATTTACAAGTATGAAGTCTAACAATATATGCTAAAATAGATTATGAAACAGGTGGTTTTAACTACTTATATAAAGTTTTGATGAATAATGTCTGTGATGTGTCGAATTTTGAAAACTCTTAGAAGCTTTGTTTAAAGGAATTGTATCAAAGTCAACTTAATTAAAGTAGAAAGGGCTAGAGATAGTTAGATGATTATTTGTCATTTCATCTCTGAACATCTCGTCTCAAAGTAACATGACAAAGTAACATGACCGTCTCAAGTAACATGACCATGACTGAGTCAGATGCTATGGTACAAGAGAATGACATAAGACCTTTCCCCAAAATTGGCAGGTTAAAGGCAGCAGCTGGCTATAGATGAGTGTTCAAAGTAATGATTAATTATGCATGATTAGTTGTTTAGTTTTCTTGTCAATCCAAAAATTCTACCAACAGGTTTAGGAAACAGTCTATTCCGATTGGTTAATATGGATTTATGGGCATAACACTGTAAGAAATTAAAGGTTTTACTTTAGAGAAATTCAGCAGTCTTTAATCTTTCGCAAGGGAAGTTAAATGATTCCAGGAGATTGTGTGAGACGTTATTATCTCGTTATTATCTCGTGATTTGGCAGTAAAGCAAGAGTTTTGTCTCAGCAAGTAGGCAAACTCTACATTTTGAACTTGTAAAAAGTACGTCTTCATTATTCATTATAGAGTAAGGGGCCAGATAGTTGTCTCAGTTAGGAGACAGACTATACTTGGAAACGAATATATATTGAAAACGAATATTGAAACGGCAAAAGGAAACAGCTTTCCTGGATTCACATGAGAAATCCCTGAACAATCATAGGACCAGAACAAATTCTACACAGAAATCTAAGTCCAGAGAGATTGTTATAAGTCAGAGTTCGAAGAAGAAAAAGCTAGACAAAAATTGACAGAGCAGGGACAAACGAAGTCTTGATGATGTCTGCATAAATTAGGTGATGAAGTCTCTCATCATTGCACTCAAAGGTCACATCTCATTGGCAATGAGGATAGCAATTTAACTTGAAAGTAACTTTACATTTAAAGAAATTTGTATGGTCTTTTTTATTTGAGTACATGTTAGTACCATTTTTTCTTCTTTTGTAACTAAGTCATTGATTTCTTTTCATTTTAAATTCTGTTGATAAACTGATTAAATTTTATATTTGTTCTTTGAAAGGGGGCTCGTGGTGTTTATTTCTTCAATATACTTGTTCAGTGATCTGCATTCTTCTTTCTATCTATCCACACTGGGTAAATCACACTGCAGAGGTCATTCCCTAGCAACGAACCATAGTGAAAGAGGTTGGTGTGTTTTGCACCTGTCAATATGCCAAAATGTCCCATTCCACATGTGATCCAAGCTTTTTTTTTGTTTCAATAACTCATCTCAAGTTCTCTCAATAGGTTGGAAAATTGTTTCAGGGTGGTTTTTAAGACTGAAAGAAGAGGAAGCCCAGCTGCATTTGGTAACAGATTTGTTACACATGCTACATGTCTGTGTCATGATGCCCCAGTGCTAAACATCAATATAAACTACCACACTGCAGACATTGTAGGATATGACTGAAAAATTGTTAAAGCTATGTTAAAAAACATAATCATGTCAAATGACATCACATGACAGGTTTGTTACATACCACACCTGTGCTGAACTTGTGATTAAACCATGGACTGCAGAGTTGTGTAGTGAGTGTATTTCCATTGAGTTATCTAGGCTTTAAAGAGGGCTTTATTTTAGCTCATGAAGTGAAAGGTGTATCAGGTACACTAAAAGGAATTTAAATTACCTGGTAACTCTGCTTTTCTACCTGTGTTTTTTATATGCCTGTAGAATGAGTCACAAGTTAATATAATGTTGTGCTTATGAATGTATGTACTTGTTACCATGGATTTGTGTGCTGATTGTGTCCTTTTTAATAATAATAACAATAATATGGTGTTTACAAAACACCATACAGCAATAGTGTATGAAGGATTGATGCCAAGATAGTGGGAGCTGAGGGCTTATGACAGTTGATTCTAGCTAGCTTAAACAGGATTTGAACCCATTACATAATTTTTGGGGAGTATATGCTGATAACTAAGGTATCAGATATACCAGCATTAAGATGCAATATGTATAAAATTTCATCAGTGTCAGGTTGTAACAAAGTTTGAATAGTCTATGGTAGCAAGGTTAATAATACTGATGATGCATGTAGGACACACATGACTGAAAATCTCATTAAAATTCATAATTTTACACAGCATTTCTTAAGCTGTGTGGGCATAACCACAAAGAAATTAAAGACTGGGTTTAAATTTCCATTAATTATGTGTGCTTTATTTCAAAGAAATGCAGAAATTTTCCATTTTGCACCAGTAGTGCTGTTTTTGTGAATCACCATTACAGTTGATTGAAGAGTAAAGGCAGTGGAGGAATTGGAGTTTGATTGAAATACCAGTTAAATTTCTTCAATAAAATATGTCTAATCAAATTAGACTGAATGTGATTCACCATATAATAATAATAATAATAATAATAATAATAATAATAATAATAATAATAATAATAATAATAATAATAATAATAATAATATTCAAAGAAGATAACTTGGTTAATATAACTTAACTCACTTGAGGCCCTCTAAAATGTATACAGTATACATATATCAATGCAAATGCTTCTCTCTCATGAAAAAAACTTTTTAGAAAAGCACATCTATAAATATATACTAAAATACATTATGAAAGAAGGAGGATTTAGTTGCATATATACATTTTTGTTTCATCTCACCAATAACTGTATTTTGAAAATGAGTTACAGCAAGATCATCATGTGTACCTTTCAGTTAATGATCACTTCTCCATAGATATACCTTTTGGCTATTCTGTAGAAATGTGGCATTTAGTAAGCTTAGTATAGAACTTTCTCAAGAAACATCATTAAATACAAATGATGAGAGGTGTTTGTACACTGAATTTATATATGAGACAATTTTAGAAACTTTTATAGATATGCCATTATAAAAGGTGCAAAATGATAAATTTGAAGGGTAACAGTGTGTTAAATACCAGAACTCAAACTTAGAATTTCCTAGTTTATTCATATTTGGGTTTGAAATAATGCTTGTACATTTTTGTAAAGGATTTTGCTGAATCAGCAGATCCAATATGAGCTTTAAGTGAGTTCCATAATGTATCCCTTAACTATTGTAGACATCCTTTGAATTGTTCATTGCAAGGTTTTGGTAATTCTAAATTGTTGTTAAATTTTGATCTTAGATTATAGGGAGATGTTTTGTAGAATGATTTAGTCATGTATTCTGGAACATCTCCTTTGATACATTTAAAAACCAGAACTGCTTTCACAAAATTTATTCTCTAGTCTATTCTTAATTATTTTAATTTTGTGAGCATGTCTGATGATGCATTAATGGGGACATCAAGAATCAGTTGAGCTGCTTCTTTTTTTCATTTTGCAAATTCTAGTTGGAAAGTAGTAAAATTTCCTCATATAGTTGGATAATAGTCATTGTTGGAAGTACATGACATTATATTAAAGAATTTTTTAGTCCTTTGTCTGATCCTTTTTTATTCTACTGAGTGATGAAATTTTGTTTCTTCCCTAGTTTGACCAGCTTTTACATTTCTTAGGTAACCTTGCTCTACAAAGAACTAAAATGGCTGTCAAGCAGAGTTTGAAAACACATAGCCATTAGATTGTGCCTTGAGTTGCTTTATAAGAAAAAGGCAAAATAGTGAATATAGTACAAATACAGTAATTAGTTTCTAAGCTGTGCAACAGTGTCCATATGGGCTGCCAGCTATTTGAGGGATTCTTGAAAATTTGGCTTCCAGATATCCAGTTGACACCTTGGTAATATAGTTATACAACACCAATTGTTATGGCAGTAAGCCATCTTCCACCACCAGTTGTATATGTCAGTTCACACCAGTAGGTTTTAATCTATACTGTTTTGTTTCTTTTAGGAAAGTGAATGATGTGAATGATCCAGGTAGACAGTAATGGTAGTAATGTTGTAGCAATAATGTTGCATATTGAATGATGTTCAGCTGTTTGTTACATCATAGTTCCTTGTTATACTTGTTACCTCATAGCTGCTTGTTGTTATATGTTTCCATATAGCTTTTTATTAAACTTTCAGAAAATAAATTTAAACTAGCTTTGTTGTTGTAGATTCTTGATTTCAGTTGTACTTTCCATGTGACAGCAAAGTTTGAATATTCAGCACTGTTTCAGACCACAAGGATAAACAAAGGAGTAATTGACTATATGATGGAAATGCAGCCAGGTTATGGTTTTGTGCTGGCAATAGTATTTTAAAAAATAAAACAAAAAAATCATAAGTTAAAGAAAGAAAATATGTATTTTTTTCATTTTCATATTTTAACATTAGTTTAAAAAGGAAAACAACACTCACTTATTTTGATTTAATTTGATTTTTTTTTATTATGCCCTAATGAGATTTCCCAGTGATAACCAAACTGGCCTTTTTTCCAGATTATCTCCACTGCTTTTAACTTTAAGAAGAGATGGTCCAAAATTTCTATTTCATCCTAAATGCAACCTTGAGAATGTAATAAAACATGAAATTCTAAACATCACTCAAACTTAACTTTGTTTGGTATAGTTCAGTCACTCAGATACTCATATATCACCTTATGAGTGTAGGAACAAGTGTTCATTATATTGGTATTGTGAAAAACAGATAACTGATACAAATGTCACTCAAGAATGAAATTTAATTCACATTGACCTTGTTTTGAGAGGCCCTAAGGGGCATATTAAATGAATGGCTGACAATATAAAAAATATTTAAGAACAAAACTTGGGTCACTTTTGCTTAATTTGTGTATGGTTGAGTGACTTATGTTTAGATGCATCCATGTACTAATTTTTATGGGGGCCTTGAGTGGCCAAGTGGTCTAAAGCACTGTCTGTTATGGATCATTGCCATCTCACCTCTGTCTGCATGGGTTGATTCTAAGATTCAGTGGATATGTGAGAAAACTTGCTTGCCAGTAGCTTCTCGTGGTTCAGTGGTTCTTTCTGGTGATAGGAATATATAATTTTCATGGCATAAAATAATCTAGGGTTTACAAAGACAAGAGTGTGCACAAATTACAATGTAACTTTATTTTACAAAAATGCAGAATCAAAGATGTCAACTACATGTGTATTTTATGTTTTCCCTTTTGTTTCTTATGGTACATTTCAGATCTGACTTATGTTCGGAAATACATGTATAAAAGAAACAACACTTGAGGAGATGCAAGTAATTTAATTAATAATCAATGTGCAGACAGAAAATTGCTGATCCCTGAATATTCAAAAGTCATGAAATCGTTTCTTATGCACTTAATATCATGACAATTTATTTTATACTATTTTATGACTAAAGAGCTAAACATGGCGGCAATATTTTCAAAATATCTAGGAATTATAAACATCATAATCTAGACTGCATTATATTTTTAGTAAATATGAAGTAAAATCAGTCTGCTTTTGTTTAATCATACACTGATTAGTAATGAACATTGAAAATCTTACCTATGGTGACACTTTCGAAAAACAATTTTTTTAAATGCATTTAGCCATTTCATAAAAGAGCATGTACATGAACTTTTCAACAGAAAATAAACAGAAAAAATTTATTACTAGGCAGAATATCACCCAATATATACTCTTGTATATATGCATGGGAATGGATAATCTCAGGCACTTGGCTTCTATACAATGGCAGTCAAGGCCCCATAATTTAGTTTTCAGGCTTGAGCTCTTCTTAATTTTATTTTGTTTTCTTATTTGTAATATCCCTTCTTTCAGTCTGGCAGAAAAATTGGCTTTCTTTTTTCAAAATTCCTGTAAATACCTGTAAAAGGGAACCACAGTTGGCTGAAAAAAACAAATAAGAATAAAAGAATTGACACACTTACAAGAATCAAAAGTCAGTTTCCAGGGCTGTTTTGCTTTGCAATAAAATAACCTTTGTATTTAATATCCTGCTGGTAATTTCAAAGAATGAGTTTACTGCTCATCTGGGAAAAAAAATGGTTACAAATTCACATTGATGCCTGCATGGTAAGTAGTATACTCAACATCCACTTGCTTTAGCAATACTCTTTGTAACTCGTGCTAGGGAAAGGATTGTCATTTACACTCATGGTGAATGTAAATGTACATGTATTTTCAAAAACATGTATTGATCTTTATTTGCAAGATACTGTCATATATTAACCTAGATATTAATACAATCTTGGTTATTTTGCACCTAACACCCATTTATGTAAGAACAGTACGTGCCAGAAAGCATTCTGTTGATGTTTCTCTCTCACTCACTTTCTCATTTGTGATTTTCTTGGATCCATTTTTCAGTCATGATAACATATTGAAACCTATGACTACAGCCAAATATGATTTGTTTTTCAATTCATTGTGTGTTATATGGCATAAGTGATACATGCTACTGTATGAATGCATACGCAACATGTGATATAGGGAGTTCAAATATTTTTTCTTTAACAAATTGCTCATGATAATAAAGAAGGAATAAATAATAACAACATCAGGTTAATTTCTTTCATTTTATTATCAAATAAGCATTTTGTGTATTGTAACATGCAGTGGGTAGAGATTCCAATTAAACACAAGCATGTGACAGGAGTCATGGTCAAGGACATCATAAAAATTATGTTATGGGTTTTTATGAACACGTATATATCAAGACCTTGTTATGTTGATGATATTTTTACACCCCCAACATAATTGAGATAACTGGGTTTGACAGTACCAGTTTTATAAGTCTTTCATATGACTCAGCTGGTGTTTAAACCCATGACCTCCTGCTTTTCTCTCTCTATCTCTTTTTTTCTTTCTCTCTCTTCTGTGTGTGTGTGTGTATGTGTGTGTGTGTGTGTGTGTGTGCATGCATCTCATTTTCTTTAGATTGCATTTTAAGGTTTTCTGTCATTGTTATGGAGTATGTGTATCCATGGACACATTTCTGGTTCTGCCTATTGTCATAGACCATGTTTTGTCAACAGTTAAATCTACTTTTAATATCATACCATGATGATGTTTCTGTCTGGCAAAAGGTAGAAGAATAAGACCTTATATGCATGATTAAAATTAAGTTTCTCTCAGACATATGATCTTGAGTAAATTGTGTATTTATCTAGTGTTTCTAAATGGACAAAGAAAATGATTGATCTGTTTGTAGGCATGTAATGCCAGTGTTATTTTGTTGACTGCCTTCTTCCATCTGATTACAAATCTGGTTTATGTTATATGGAGTCTTATATATATTTTGTGAATGACCGAATGAGTTATTTACTGTTCTTGAAGGAATGACTTTTTGCCAATACTAGTAATTTCTCTACATCAAAAATAATCATTATGAAAACAAATTTTGTTGAAAAAAGACCATACATTTTCGAAAAGAAATTCAAAAAAAGACCATACTTTTTTCTAAAATAAACCAATTTGTCAGTGGTATTTGTGATTAATGTTAAATTTGATTTTTTTTTCATTCAAATTAAGTTTGTATTTATGTTCAAATTATAAATCAGAAATGCTGAAGGACTAAGCATGACAATAATTACAGATTATGTTACATTAGGTCTGAATGACAATATGTTATAATTTGAAATTCTGGTGAGTCCCAACACTAGTTATTGCAGCCATCATGGATATGTTAATATGTTCAGTTCAACTTAACAGTTTCCAAAAGCATTGACTGCAGCATAAGCAAAGGTGTGGCAATTACCTAGTTACCACAGAAAAAATATGTAAGAGATGAATGTGTTAATTGTTTAATAGTCATGTTTGATAATAATTGTCAATTAGAACCTTTTTGTGATGAAGTTCTTTGTTTTTCTGTATGAATTGTCTTTATTTTCAATATGTCCAATCTCTGAAAGACCATTAAAAGAACATCACTCCAAGTTGTTTCAATGCACATCACATGTACCAGCAAACACATTATGTATTACAGTACTACTTTTGTATGTACATATGGAGGCATTCTATTCTTTCCTGTTGATTCAGAATGAAACAATATTCTTTATTTCAGACAGGTATTTAGATAAAGAAACAACACTAACTGATCATAGACCAAAAGCGTTGATGGGATGGACTGTTGTATTTTTGTTATCCATCCATCATTGAGCACAAGTTTGGTACTTAGATCATTGCCACGAATCTTTACACAAAAATTTACTCCATGGTCTAGATAGTCCTAGATGAAAGTAATGCTGCACATCCAACATGGCAACCATGGTGGCCTCCTTGAAAATCTTGCATCAGCTACTTCTCCCAAATGGATAGTCTTATTGACATCAATCCATCCATTAGCAGAAGTCCCAAAATACTTGAAGGATTGCCATGAAGCTTTATAAACACTTTCATCCCATGATCTAGTTGGTCACAGATGAAAATACTGCTGCTCACATATCCGTTATGGCCATTAGGGCAGCCATCTTGAAAATCTTGTTATATCAATACGTCCTGAATGGATGGTAATATTAACATGAAGTTTACTAAAATACTTTTTATGACCTTTTTTAGTTGTAAATATGAATGGTCCTGATCTGAGATCCATTAAGACTGCCATAGTACCCATCTTGAAAATCTTGTTGTAGCCACTTATAATACAAGATGGTTATATCAGTATTAGGTTTCACTAAAAGACTTCTTATAATGTCTAGTGGGCCCTTAATAAAAATGAAGCTGATCTGAAATCCTATATTGCCACTACAATGGACAGCTTGAAAATTTTCTTATTGCAATACCTCTTGAATAAAGAGTTATATTGACTTAGGTTTTTACCTAAATATTTTTATTATGTACAATTGGCCCCACATGTACATGGTGCCAATCTGACATCTAAGATGGCCACCACACAGGCATCTTAAAAATCTTGTGATCCTTAGTTTTCCTGAATTAATGGTAATGTCAACATCATGTTTTCATTGAAAGATTTCAAATGCTATCTTTATCTTGAATGAAATTGGTGCCAATCTTAGATCCATTATTGCCACCACATAGGTCCTCTGGAAAATCATGTTATCACTACTTTTTCTCAATGGAAAGTTATATTGACTTGAGGTTTTTGGCAAAAGACTTTATTTCATGTCAAATTGATCATAAATTAAAAATTGCTGAGCTGGGTTCTAATATGGCTGCCAATGTGGACAGCTTGAACAAATGTTGTCAACACTTGTGAATAAAATGTTCACATCATCATTGGGTTTCCACTCAAAAACGCCTTATGTTGAATATAGTTAAAAATGGTGCTGATGTGGCCTCCAGCATGTGGCCATCTTGATACTCTTGTTTTTGCTATACTGTTAAAGGACATAGGGTTTTCATCAGTAGAGTTCTTATGAAGTCTAGTTGGTTCTAAATTACCAAATCACAATATAGCCACCTTGGTGATTATCTTAAAAATATTGTTATTTCTGCTCCCAAATGGATGGCTATATAAAGATGGAGTTTAACAAATAGATTTCTTATGATACTATATTGTGCCAGAATAAAATCATCTATGACTGCCATGATGGCTGTCATGAAAGTCTTGTTGTCGCTGTTCCACTTCAATGGATGATAATTATAACATCAGGTTTTCACCAATACATTTCATAAGATTGGCTTAATCCTTAATGACAGTGGTGACAATCTGATATCCAGTATGTTTGCCACAGAAGCTAATTTGAAAATCTTTTTATCTATGAAGAATATCAGTTAGTTTTAATATTCAAAAGTTACAAGGAAGAAATGGTGTTATCTTGAATTCCTGGAAATTCTTTTCATGGAGTGTCAGCCCCTTCAAGAGACTGATGTTTTTGTATTTTTGTATTACTTACTGACACTGATTTCATTGCAGGATATTGCAAAAATATTTGCTCATCCTTGAGTTAACCTCAATGTGCCAGCTTGGGAATTTTATGTTCACAGTTCACTTCAGAGCTCATTTTTTCCAGAATGAATTCTTATATGTAAAGCTCAGCCTTTTGTCTATTATTTTTACTTGATTTCTTTGATATTATTGATCAGCTTTGTGAATGGGTATGAAAAACTTGTTAATGTTCTATGCTTTAGTTATGATACACATACTTAACAGTGTGTTCAATTAAAAGGAGTTGACTTAGCACACAACATTGACCACTAGCTCTTACACAGGTAGGATTTTTATACCTATTAACCTTTTTATTACAGTAGTCCCCCTCTTGAACGGCCCCCCTCACCAGCGGCCACCCAATCCTTACGGCCAGAATCTGAAGGTACCGACGAATTTGTGTTCAAAATTACCCCTCATGAAAGGCCACCTGGCTAACGCGCCATCGGCCAGCATATTTTTGCAAAAACATAAAATTTACCCCTCACAAGCGGCCACATTTTATTTTGTAATAGGTATCTAGAACAATTTTTTTTCTTCTAATTGTGTGAAGTAATCCGATTTCTGTTTCCCGAGGTCAGGTTTTCGTTCTTCAAAAAAGTGTTCTACATATACCGCTAAGGTTAATATTATATCCTTTACACCTTACAAGAAGCCACATTTATTCCATAAAGCCGAGAAGGACTCAAATTTTAATCCTTATATAAAGGTAATCGGTATATCCTTCCTGCGTGTTATCGTAAGATTTCTGGTTTATCTGCAGATAATTGTTAGGATTACACTTATTAATAGTAGTAACATCAAAGAAGCGGAAATATTGATGTACTAGACTGCCTGGAAAATGGTTTGATATCCTTTATGACTTCCCTTTGCAAGATGTTGAACTTACATAATTAATGGCTATTACTCCACAATTGTGAAGTTTATAAATCCTAACGGCCGCGATGTGCTATTGTTCAGATCAAATCGGTGTACGTATATATCCAAGCTGTTTTTCGCACTTAGAGTAAAAAAAAATAAAAAAAAAACAATAGGGTACCAGACTGCGACTAATGAATCACGTGATCATAATGGATCATGGATGTTCTAACCACCAGGCCACCAGAGCAATCGAGTTACATTGAAACCACTTTATAATGAAGTTCATAATACCTATAATTTTTCTAGTATATGTAATAACTGGGATTTATGAGAATATTCAAATCTCAGGCTTGTCCAATGTGTGTGTGAGAAACTTGCCAGTAGCTTCCCATGAGTCAGTGGTTCTTACTAAGGGTTTTCTGGAATCTTCCTTTACCGAATATACTACCTGTAGCCTATTATGTACAGAAAAATGCATAACATCTACAACAACATAATAGCAAATGGAATTTCATGACACTATACACCTTATAATAGAAATGGTGTTATAATAAAGGGCATTACAATGAGGAAGTACTGAACCTATTACAAAGAACAATTCACAGCTTCAGCTTCCTGAATGAATAATTTTACAGACTTCAAAGTAATTATACTATAGAACTCTGGCAATAGCTTTAAATTTATATGACTAGAATATTGAAACTGTCCATCTTATATTGATTGAATGAAATAGCTATGACCAGGGATCTAGAAAATTATAAGACAGATACTTCCTCTCTAAAATGATTTGTATGTCTGTAACAGAAATATACTGACTGAAAGCAGAATCATATATCACAACTTGTAATGTAAAATAAATTTGCTATCTTTAAAACTAAAATCCCAATACAGATTATTGATCCATTTGCTTGATGACAATTCATGATGTAATAATACAATATGTTTTGGGAATATCAATATTTTGTATGACTTCACATTATCTCACCACAGTTTACAAGAATATTCATGAACTGATGATCATTTTAAGGCTGTTCACTATACAGTTTTCTCATTGCTATTTAAAGCTGATTGATTTAGTTGAAATGACAACTTGGAAATACTCATGGTCAGTGTTGGATCATATGCACATAAAGCTTTCTTAATGTAGACTATGTTTTTAACATCATTACTTAATGTGCAGTTCAAAATAACATGATTGTTCTGTTATGAAGACATCACTATGACATTACTGTTTAAACTCTCTGGTCTTAAACTAGATAACAGAAACAGTAAGATGAAAGAGTTTCATAAAATTCAACAAATAATGTATTTTCACAAGTTTCAAAGTAAAAATATAAGAGGAACTATAGTATTGTGAATTAAATCCCAAATAATCCTAAAAAGTTATATCACAAGTCCAAAAGTATAGAGTGTTTTGAATAAATTCCAGTGATGTTTGAGATGAATTCCGTCTTGAACATGCCATTGTACCAAATAGTTTTGCTGTACCACAATAATCCAGAATGTCTTTGAATTAGCCCATAATAATCCCAAAATAGTGTTTTAGTCCAAATAGTCAATTAGTACTTTATAATTCCAATGAATAATTTAAATAAATGATTCATTTTAAGTTATATTTGAACACAACTAAACATTATTCCACAAAGACTGGCATTAAAAATAGGAATGAATAATTATTTTCTATGTCTTATTTAAATGCAGACTGTCACCTGACTTATGACACAACAAAATGCCTTGGACTCAGATCATTGAAGAATTTCCATCAACAAATTCAGGTCTGTGTACTTACATTTTAGCATTAACCTGACAAAAATCAGGTACACAATGTTACTAAAATGTAAGTAAACATATTTTAAACAGATGACATCAGTCAGGTAGGTCCAAACTCCCATCCTCAGTTACAGACAAAGGTCAAACACACAATATAAACAAATTATGCCTAACACTCAGTTTTTACCTTGGAGTATATCAGGTTCAAGGTCATAACAAAGAATTTTGTACTGCACTCTAGGTATCTTGTGAGCATGCCAAGTCAGATATTTAAAAACATATTTTTCCTAACAAGTTTGGTATATTCATTTTTTCATTGATATCAGAGAATTGGTTTCAGTATCCAATAGTTAAAAGAATGGAAGAAATGGTTTTATCTTGGATTCAAGAGGTTCTTTTCAGCCACTTAAACATCAGTCCCTATGAGGGACTTTTATTTACTTAGCATCTGTTTTTCTTCTTATTTGGAATATGTCACATATATCTCCTTGGCATTCCTGCCCATGGTTTATTATCCTATTTGGGTCTATGGGTTAATTGTCCTTTATTACATCCACAACTTGTCTTGGGTCTTTCATAAAACTCAGTTCTTCATGTTTAGTTTGAATTTCTTGATTCTTCACCAGAAAGATTATGTTTTGTCTATTCAATATATTTAATGCACAGTAAGCTTGCATCTAATCACTTTGTTTAATTCTCACAGACTGTAATGTATGTCAAAATTACTATATGCATACTTAAACTTTGATGAAAAGACCTGCACAACAGGCTTTCATCATATCAACTATCTGTCTAAAGTAAACTTCAAAACAATGAAAATGATATCCTACATTGCTTTGTAGGTATCAGTATGAAAATGATATCCTACATGGTTTTGCAGATATAAGTATGAAAATGATATCTTGCATAGCTTTGCAGGAATTAGTGATATCCTGTGTGGCTTCATATGTTGTCAGTTTAAAAATTATATCCTGTGTAAAATATGTATCAGTATGAAATAGTGTATGGCTTTGTATGTATCAAAGTAAAAATTATATCAGTATGGCTTTTATAGGTATCAGGTTGAAATGATATTGTGTGTGGCTTTGTAGGTATTAGTATGAAATGATATTCTGCATTGCTTTGTAGGTATTAGTGTGAAATGATATCCTGCATGGCTTTTTGTAGGTATTAGTGTGAAATGATATCCTGCATGGCTTTGTAGGTATTGGTATGAAATAATATCCTGCATGGCTTTGTAGGTATCAGTATGAACAGATATGTTGCATGGTTTTGTAGGTATTAGTGTGAAATGATATCCTGCATGGCTTTGTAGGTATTAGTGTGAAATGATATCCTGCATGGCTTTGTAGGTATTAGTATGAAATGATATCCTGCATGGCTTTGTAGGTATCAGTATGAAAAGATATGTTGCATGGTTTTGTAGGTATTAGTGTGAAATGATATCCTGCATGGCTTTGTATTAGTGTGAAATGATATCCTGCATCGCTTTGTAGGTATTAGTGTGCAATGATATCCTGCATGGCTTTGAAGGTATTAGTGTGAAATGATATCCTGCATGGCTTTTGTAGGTTTCAGTATGAAATGATATCCTGTATTGCTTTGTAGATATCAGTATGAAATTATATCCTGTATAGTATGTATCAACACAAAATCATGTATGGTTTTGTGTGTATCAATGTCAAAATCATATCCTGTATAGCTTTGTAGGTATCACTTTGAAAGTATATCCTGGATGGATGATTATATTAGCACAGGGTTTAAACTGAAACTTATAATGTCAAGTGGTCCTAAATGAAAATCATACCTATCAGATCTTCAATATATCTACCACAGCAGCCATTTTCTTGTCATCACTACTCCTCTTGAAGGGACAGTTATATTCACAGTGGGTTTCCACCAGGAAACTTGTATCCTGTTGGTACTAAATGATATTTTGTTGGGCCTAAATGAAAATGGATCTATAATGACAGCTGATTTGAAAATCATGTTTTTGCTGAAGGATTTCAGAGGCTTATTTAACAAGCAACAATTTAAAGGAAGAAATGATCTTACCTTGAATTCTTGCACATTTTTTTCAGTCAGTAGAACATCATTTGGTTACATGGACTCTTGCTAATGATTAGTTTAATTTTCTTTCATGTTTTATAACACAGCAACACAAGTAGGTTATTTATTGCCAAGGCAATTTGGATTTGCTTTTCCCCAAAAGATACAATTAGTCTGATGCAACAAGTTAGTCTTATGTCAGGCACTAGTTTGGACATTTACATCGGCATATATTGTGAGGCATTTCTGGAAATAAATGCATTTGAATGGAATTACCGCAGTGCTAGTGACTTCTCAAACAGGTAGAATCACACGTTTAGACTTTAAAGCTAGATTCTTTTGAATACAACATTGTGTCATATGCACGTGAGAATGAGTGTGTGCATGTTTGTGTTGTCTTGTATTTTTTCTTTCTTTTAATATAGATTATATTTATTATCAATAGTTTATCTGGAAACAAGAAATTTTGATTGTAAGGTGACCTTTGGATGGTTCCCCGACCCAGTGGTCAACCTATTACGGGAATAATAAAATAATAATAATAATTTTTAAAAAAAGAGATTCTTTTGAATACAGGTAACATTCTTCTCAACTTAGAAAATCTCTAAGAAAAACTGGACAAAAAGAATGTTATAATTCAAAGTTTGTTACTACAGTAAGAAAAATAATAAATTGATTAGCTGAGTTAGTGTGTTAGGTAGTCACACTATACAGGTGCTGATATTAAAATCTGGCCATGTTTGTAATTGGTATTACCTCAGTTGTAACAGTGATAATATAATGGTTTTATGTTCATGCCTATTAATTTGTTTAATTTACCTATACATATACTTCTACCGAACAAAATTCTGTTAAAGTTTCTTCTAGATGAGTCTTCTGAAAAAATGTTCTTCATATTTGTCTGGTACATATTTTCATCTAATCAGCAGCGTTCATTCTTTCAATTATGTTACTTTTAAGTATTTAAAATTCTGCAGCAAATATACTGGTTCTATAGCCCATAAAATAATTAGATGTCTGTGGCTCATTAGGTTGAATGAGGTAAGGTTTTCTTCCCAGATTCATATCAACAAGTTCAATCAGACCAGAAAATATTACTTTAATCATAGCAATCAGACAAGAAAATATTATTTCAATTATAGTATTGGCTCAGGACATTAGTAGATCAGTTGGTTGTATGCATTTTGTTCAATGAATGTTAAATTCTTTGATTAGGAGGGTTCTGAAAGAAATTCCATTTATAATTAGACTATTTTTCTGAATGTTAACATAATCATGCAACATTGATGCTGCATGAATGTTTGCAATAAATGCACATTTTGCTTCCCACTAGATTTTATCATCTTATTTAGCATCATAAATGTTAGATATTGTTATTCAGTTACAAGCAATTATATGGAAGGATATCAGTTTTGAAAATAGCTGAATCGTATGTAACTGAAAATAGTTTCACAATTTTTCCTTTTTTTTCCCTTTGAACTCCAGTAAGGATTTAGTGAGCGATTTATTGGATGAAAATGACATTCAAGGAAAAATAAATCTGGGTGTAAAGTTCTGATGTTCTCATTTTTGTCAACAATATTTGTTGTTCAAATCAGTTTTTTTTACTCCTTTTCAGTACTGACTCATTTGATTTAATCAGATTTAAAAGGTTTGCTTAGAGAATCACAGAAGCAATTTTCATACAACATAAATAGCTTTACTTTTTAGATGAATGGAAAATATTGACAGCTGTGCTAAAAATATTGACAGCTGTGCTGAAAATATTGACAGCTGTGCTGAAAAAAATTATAAAACCTACTGTTTAGTTCTCTTCTGTTTTAGCCTGATGATTTATTGAATCCTTGAATATCCAGAGCAGCGGCTTTGAAAATACATCTGACTGTAGCTTTCCACACAGGAATTAAAAATCAAAACGGGATTATCCCAGCCTTTTGACAAATGGGAGTCATAGTATCTGCACTTCTGTCCATCAATTAAAATTTCCTGATTTATAGCTTTAAAGCCTTTGAAATAAAGGGATGAAACTTGGTATCGTTAAACATCATCTCTAGGAGGTATATAGCTTACCAGATTAGAGATGCTATCTTGAAGTGCAAGATCGAAACACAGTATTTTGTTTTACATTACTCTTTCTCTTCTGTTATGTAACTTTAAGGCTATTTATGATTAAGGGATGAAATTTGGTATTTTAAAATCAGTAAGACATATCCTGTTGCTATTGCACAACTGGCTCTTTCCTGGATGGAAAATGCCAATAATGTATGATTTGACCTCATCTTTCAATTTTTGTTGAACCAGAAATTTATGGAATACTAGAATGTCCCTGGTCCAATCCACAGACATGTTGCTGATGTGCAGTTCACTTTGTGTTTGAAGGCAACAGTTTAACTTGCTCTTTATTTGCATTAATTTCATATGATATACCTTGTTATTATCCTATTATAGTAGCAGTATTCCCTGATATTGAACACCTTCATATTGCATTCCTTGCGCTTGAAGCACGTGAGCTCGCGGTATGCTATGAAGTTAAAAGGTCAGTGGGTAGAGCTATATGTGCATGAATACTATTATTGTGTATTGAAGGCATCTGCAATGGTGAACTTTATTATTAAGTCTTTGGTAATGAAACATAAATGAGCTTATAATAAAAAGGTTACTGCATTTGAATGGAAAAATATGAACTTGTTTTTTCGGATGGATATGCTGCTCTCCCAAGATCATGCAGTATAGCCAACTGAAAAACTCGTTAATATATTCCCATACAAATACAGTAACCTCTAAGTACTCAGCCTACCATTGCTTATATTTTTTATTAAAACATCAGTAGTAAACTGAGTTCTAACTGATATCATATTAGTATAAACTTAGTCCATGCAAATACATATTTTACATACCTATATTGTACTTTCAGAGAAGTTATTGAATAAATCTTTTCAGCATTTTTTTCATAGTAATGGACAAGCAAATTGTGGGTAAGCATTGTCACAAGTAAGCCTGTGGAAGACACCCCACACCAACTATGTCAGTCTTGCACAGGCAGCAAGAGGACAGATGGTTGCCTCTTTGGAAGCCTATGGTCAGACAAGAACTGGGACTTCATTGAACATAGATGTACCTAAAAAGGAAGTAAGGTAGTTCCTTCCTCATCATCTCACAAATGTTTGAGGTTTTCTTTCTCAGATTACCTTGGAGAAGGATTACCAAGTCTTTTTGGACAATTGTAGGGTTAGTTGACCCCCTTCCAAGGGAAGTAATAAACAGGTGGAGATTGAGCCAGACCCTCCCATTAGAAAGGAGCAGGATTAGGCTACCAAGAAAGGAAAGAACTCTGCTTTAAGTCAGTCATATCTGGAGATGACTACAGATCTTCCTACAGATCTGAGTTGCCTGATGAGTCACTGGTCTAAGAGCATCAGTCATGAGAACCCTACCATACAGGGAAATGGTTCAGGTCACCAGTCCCTTCTAAACTTTCCTTTAATTCATCAGTGGATTGTGAATCAGCATACAGATGCCAGATTAGGGAAGGGGATCAGATCCCCTCCTCTAATCCTTTGAAATTCCTATAGTGATGTGGGGCCTTCACTACCTGGACGAAGTGATTGGCCCATTCCCCACTTGCAGCCATAGACTTTACGACCATGGCCACATAGATGAGAGGTCAATGCTCTGGTCCATAGACCTACATCTTCCTCTTATAAAGTTGGACAAAAAAAGGGATAGGGATGGATCCTCTTGCCCAAAATGCCCCTAGAATGTAGATACTAGCTCTCATCCATCTGCTGAATTTGCTACTTAAGGGACAGTGTTTGCTTTACATGAGGCGTTATAGGTTCAAGTTCCTCTTTCCTCCAAGTCTCCTTTGCATCACAGAGACATTGCATGGCATAGTCCTGTCTCCCGGGAGAATGAGCAGGATGAAGATGTTCTTTCTGTCCTTATGTATTTGTAGGAATTTTGTACAAAACAGGCCGATGTGGCATTCCTTCCCGGCTGTAGATTTTCCATCATATTCCATGAAAAACGATGGAAAACGCCAGAAAATTCTAGCTTGGAAAACGCTGGAGTATTTGGACTAATATTCCAGCCCCTGTCCAGGGTAGGCTGGAAAACCATGGACAAATTCTAGCATGGAAAATGCTGGAAAATTCTAGCATGGAAAACACTGGAGTATTTGGAATAATATTCCAGGCTTTGTCCAGGGTAGGCTGAAAACGCTGGACAATTTCAAGCATGGAAAACACTGGAATATTTGGTCTAATATTCTAGCCTCTGTCCAGAGTAGGCTGGAAATTGCTGGAAAATTCTAGCATGGAAAACGTTGGAAAATTCTACCATGGAAAACGCTGGAGTATTTGGACTAATATTCCAGGTTTTGTCCATGGTAGGCTGGAAAACGCTGGACAATTTCAAGCATGGAAAACCCTGGAATATTTGGTTTAATCTTCCAGCCTTTGTCCAGGGTATGCTGGAAAACCCTGAACACTAAAATTTAGCTGAAAAACCCAGAAATTAATTCATGAAAACAAGAGATTTTAACAGCAATGCAAGGTTGCGGCAAGCTTGTTTTGTAATTCTATGCAAAGTTACATACCTCCATTTTTCGAGCTTTTGATGTGCGAAAAGTATGCAATATCAAATATTAAAATAAAAATGTTAATATATGGTGAACATCAATTAGAATGAGATCTTACTGTCACAATAAAAAAAGAATGAAGTCATCAAATCATTTAATAATATTTAATCAGATAAAAATAAGATTCTATGAATGAGATCTGTGTGCATGAGCAAACTATACTTTTGCTATTTATTGCCTTGGAAATGTTACACTAATTTACTTCCTTGTAGAAATCCATTTGGGTGAGGATTGTGTCAAATAGTTAGGTTCCCTCTCATCTTTCACAATGATAAACAATTTGGTGAAAACATTAGAATTACTCTGAATCACTTCTTCTAAACAAAATCCTCAGTACGGGCCCGAGTGGCCGGGTGGTCTAAAGCGCTGTCCATTACGGATCACTGCCATCTCACCTCTGTCTGCGTGTGTTCGAGTCTAGGATTCGGCGAATGTGGATATGTGAGAAAGCTTGCCAGTAGCTGCTCGTGGGTCGGTGGTTCTTTCCGGTGATTTCCCGGTTTCTTCCTCCACCATTAATACTGGCCGCCATGAATAGCCTATCATGTGCTGAAAAATGGCATTAAGCCCAACAACAACAACAACAACAACAACAACAAAATCCTCAGAATAAAATTCTGCATCCTCCTCTACTTCTGGTGTGATCCAGGTATCATCCACTGAAATGGATTTCAGCAATATGTACTATATAATCAGGAGGGAAAAAAAATGAATATTTACCTCATTGTCAAAAGCAATTCATTTTTAGTTTATTATTCCAAAATCACTTATCAAGTCCAGGAATTATAAGTGTTATTCGAAATCATCTTTTAATTAGCCCTAAATTTCAGTTTTACTATTCATTTTGAAAGGTCTATGACACATGTCAAATGAATGACACCTGAGAGTTTTGAACAACAAAAATCCGATTAAACTGATTATGTACATTAAGACATTTTGAAATAAAATAACAGTCATCTTCTGTGAGGATGTAAAGAATTAAATGTAATAACCTCTTAACAACTGTTGATTTGATACTCGAGAGGAAAAATACCCTAAGAATAACGGAAATGGGATTCCCAATCGGAAATGGGATTCCCAAGCATTCGTTCGTTTAACCCTATTGTTGATAGCATATAGCACATGCATGACTTGGCAATTGTAACAATAAAAAATAATGATCTGCAGCATTGCCATCTCAATCATTGGGTGAAGCAACATTACAAATTCATATTTTGACATATTTAAATTGTAATCGTGAAACAATGCCTTTAAGCTGAAACAATGCCTTTAAGCGCAAAACTAAATTCACGAAAACTGGCAAAATATGACACAATCTAGAGTTTATTCACCAGTATTATTACTCCCTGATTGCAAATTATCTCTCTGATTATAGGATCGGTTACTGCACATACACTGGTTCAGAGAACATTGAAATTTATGAAATTAACCATGTAATTGCGCCTTAACTCGATGCTATAATGATTGTATTGTGTTCTTTCTACTCAAATTTATTGTGTGTACATTTACATTTTGTAAACCAGTCTGCTAGCCTGTAAACAGGGGATGTAACCGCTTTTAATGACTTGATACCGTATTATGTCATGAAAAGCCACACTACACCTTGCGTGCTTTTATTTGATTTCTTTTTAAAGAAGCAAAATTCACAAAGCTCAATTATTTATAGCATGCTGGCAGAATGGGATGCTTCTCTATCTCGAAGAAAAACAAAAACTATATATTTGAAAATTTTATTTAGTAATTAAATAACTGAAAATTATTTTTTTCTCCTGGCAGCAGATTGTCATTGAAACAAATATATGACAGTTCTTTCATTAACCTAATGTCAGAAGTTAATATTACAAGATTTACTGAGACTATATTTGATGGTGCATACATTATTGGTAAAATAGATTTAAAAGTACATGTACTTGCCATCAAATATCGTGCTGTATTAAGTTAGTCTGTAATTAACTTTTCAATCAGCAGTTACTTTTTAACAGGATTTTTCTAAATGGAATATGTACACATTCTTTCATTACCTGACAAACTGACTACATAGCTAATTGAGTGTTCAATCACTTAAAGAATTTCCTTTATGCAAAAAAGCTCAATTTTTCTCTAACATATAATATTTGTAAAAATTGAAAATGATAAAAAAGACATTTGTGGAAAAAGTAATATTTCATATTTTGCCTTGCTCAAGCAATAATTCAGTTTATTTTGACATATATTAATAATGTTCATATTTAATTTAAACATAGAGAAATGTTGGAATAATATATTTTATTTATATACCAGCTTAAAGTACTAGTAATTCAAGTTCTTAGCATTTTGCAACACTGAAAATGTATATTATTTAACTCAAGTGCATTATCAAATGCTATAAATAAAAACTAGATTACAAGTAATATCTTTTAATTTGATAGTGTAGTTTATAATAATGAGTATATGATCTGGTCACAACATGTATTCAACATTTCAAGAAGTACTGATCTCATACAGAACTGCCCTTTCACAACTGATTATTTCAAGCCTGTGCAAGCTGCATTAAGTACTTTAGATTTTGGATGCTTGCAGATTTTGAAAAATTCCTTTTGCACCTTTACTTGCTTGCCTTAGATTGCCTAGCTTGTTGTAAGCATGCATTTTGGTTTGGGATATGTTATGGTCAGGATTTAACTATATTTTTCAGGATATTTTTTCATACATATTAAGTTTGTATTACACCAACATTTATGTATGATGATGTTTTTTTATCATGAACATTTAATTACATATATTTGTGCATTCAAAAAATGGTTTGTTATACTTCAACACTTGTGGTTTGTCTTGTTAAAGCCAGGGTCAAATGTGTGTGAGCTTGTGATTTCATTTATTTGTTTAAAATGTGTCCTCTTTCAGAGTATATATGTATCATAGGTTTGAAATAACTGTATAGTTTCAAGTTGAAAAATCTGTGTTATAGCTAAGTTTAGTTATGATTGCTCATTCTTTAGGTACATAAATCTTGATAGTTGATGGATAGGACAAAACTCTAATCAGTTGACCAGAAAGAACTAAAACTAATTTTAAGTACCAATCTTAAAAATTGACTAAGTTCTTTTCCAGGGTTTCCCATGCTGAAATTTATCCAAAAAATTCTAAGTCCAAGCTGAAAAAAATCAAAGTCCAAAATGTCCAGCATTTTCCAGGCATGTCCAGCATTTTCCATGCACAATGTCCAGGGTTTCCATGCTAAATTCTGCAGAATATTTCAATTTTCCATAGTTTTCCAGGGTTTTCCATGTTTTTCCATGGTATTCCATCCTTTTGCAGCATATACACTGGAAAAAGTACAGCCGGGTTGCCTTCTCATGTTGGTCAAAGCAGCAGAGTAGAAAGAGAGCTGGTCTTTTGACAAAGTGGTAAATGAGGTTTAACATCTTTTGCCCAGTGATTTTTGTCATATACCTTCAGGCTATGGTGAATTGAAAATAATTTCAAGCTTAAAGAAAGTTTCTGGGTCTAGTTCTTGAGCAAATTTATATTTGCTTCCTTACTTGGTTACAATTAAGGAACATTTATAGAGGTTTAGTAAGGGCAAGAGAATGATAAATGGATGATCTGTTTCTCCCACTGAGACCCTTAGATGCAGCATTTAGCTGTAAGGTTTAACCCCTTCCTAGCACATTAAACCTACCACTTTAGATGCTGAAGTGGTGAAGTGGTACAAGTGGGTATTTCCATGTTGATATGATCTCACCTCCAGGTTAAAACTCTGGAAACTGTAGTAATCATAGCCTCACATGTTGACCTCTTTTTTGCAGCATCATTCAGCCTACTTGAAGGAGGAATCTCTCACCAATTGCCCTTCATTTTTTTTGTTGCAAGTAGTTGCCAAGTTTTCTAGGAAAGGTTTATTCTTTTCTTCCTTTTGATTAAATGTCACAAAAAACAATAGCTTTTACATTAAGCTGCATACAACTACTGGTGCATGTATTCTATATTTTCTAGTTACTGCCCAGTATTTGATGGTGACAAAAAATGAAAAATCTACATGGATGTGTGTAAATTTTGATGAACCATGGATTATTTTTTTTACAAGATAAAGATTTTTTGTCATGATTGCAGCTATTCAGATGAAAATTATCCTATAGTGCTTAAGTTTTTTATGATCAAAACTAAATTCTTTATCCTGGTTTTTCTTTTAAAATCCCAAATCAAAAGCTTAATGGCCATAGTTTGAAACTGGTCAGTGGTTTGTAGTGGGGTAGGGAATATTTGTTATATGGTAAATAAATTATTATTTTGATGGAGCAGACAAGTTATGATAAGATAGTGCCTGCCAATATTGGTCATTGGTCATTCACTTGATGTACAGCATATCAGGTCAACTCTATGGTTTGTCATCTTTGACAGGTGGTCTTTTAGATGTTAAGATTGCTGCTAACCTTCCAGACAGTGGTAGAGGTTTTTTGAGACTGGAATTAAAAAAATGGCTTTTTAGGATTTTTGGTTGGTGGTGAACAGTGCACTGGAACCAAGTAAGTGATATTGTATAATGAAAAATAAGTTGTCTAGACATACAAGCATATATAAAATTATTAGAAATTAGAGTTTGAATAGAGACAATACATATTTTCTATGAAAAATCAAACACGCTTGGCATTTTCATATATCACCACCATACCTACACCCACAAACACAATCATCATCACAAGTGCCTGAAACCGCTCTGGTGCTCTGGTGGCCTAGTGGTTAGAGCGTCTGCCTTTCTGCCTTTGATACCTGGTCATGGGTCATGGGTTCGATCCCATGTCAAGTCAAACCAAAGACTTACAAAAATGGCACTAACAGCTGCCTCACTTGACACTCTGCATTCAGAGGTTAGTGTTAGGACTGGTCGGCCTAGTGTCAGGATAATATGACTGGGTGGGACATCATGCTACATGTCTGCGGTATGATGTCCCAATGCTAGACATCACTATAAACTACCACCCTGCAGACATCATAGTGATATACCTGAAAAATTGTTAAAGCTACATTAAAAATTATAAACACACACCACACCAAAGTGCCTGAAGTGATCATACACAAAACTTGACCATGACCAACAGATAAGAGTAACACACTATGCCACTACAACTGTCTCTGGTCTACAAGTACACTAAATTTCTCTCTTTAAAACTCATTATCAGACAAAATCAAAATTCAGTTAGACTCCACTTTCTAGAATGTATGATTCGGGCACAAATTACTCTTCATTGTCACTATTTGTTGGACTTAGGAGTACAGCATTAACTTGTAGATGGCAGACTTTGCAGATCTTGAGTTTATTGGATCAGCTGAAGTTGATACAAGTTTCGTTAGTGTTCATTTTTGTGTTCATTAGTGAGTGGTCAGATCAAATTTTCTTGAACATCGTGTTGAATTGACACATCCAAGTATTTTTAGATGGATGAGAGACATTATTGGAGTAAAGCTGGAGATGAGCATGTATTCAGTGTCAGTGTCATTTAGATACTTTGCATAAAGGATTTTTTCAGAGGAAAAGAAAAAGTCATGTGACCATCATGTATAGGTCTTGCAAAATAAGAAGAAACCTTATTGCTTTCAATGTACAATAAAAATTGTTCTATATACAACCATCCAACCCAGCAATCACCATACAAAATGAGAAAGGACATGGAGTGTACATGTATGACCTCTGATTTTACTAGGATATTTGCACTTCATCCATCTCAGAATGCTTAGAACAGGGAGCTATTATTTTCTATGAAAGCTTCCAGTATTCATATGTATACACTAACATTTTAAAGAAAAGCAAAATTGCTCTATAAACAAAGGAGAAAAGTCTGTTCAACTGCAAGGACCTGAAGTCATATTTCTTGTTATTAGTCAAAGCCCTTGACTGCATCAATCCTTCCTTTCTTTTGAGAACTAATTTCTTAAGTAAAATTTGCTAAAACTGATTACTAAAATCCAGTCATTCATTTTCCAAATATCCTGTATGGAACATCCCCATTTAAGGGATGCAGACATGCTGATTGAAAAGAATGCTATTTAAATTTGACATCAGCTATCATGCTTGTTGTCACTGTTTAAACAGAAGAATATGGTACTATCACCTAATCAGTTTTTCTGATGTCCTTTGCCTTTTTGACATAAAACAGTAAAGTGTGCATTGAATGAATCCCTAATGCTTATAATATAAAAAGTCCAGAGTGAAACATTTACCTTGTCACATAAAATGTCCATACTGAAGATTTACTTTGTCATTTAAAATGTCCAGAGTGAAATATTTACCTTGTCACATAAAATGTCCAGTGTGAAGATTTACCTTGTCATTTAAAACTCCAGAGTGAAACATTTACCTGGACATTTAACATGTCCAGAGTGAATGCTTTCCCTTGTCATGTAAAATGTCCATATTGAATGATTTCCCTTGTCATGTACAATGTTAAGAAGGAAAGATTTCCTTTATCATGTAAAAAGTCCAGAATGAAGATTTCCCTTTTTGTAAAATTTCTAAAGTGAATGATTTCCCTTGTTATTTTAAATGCCCATACTTAATGATTTCACTTGTAACATGTACATAATGAAAGATTTCCTTTGTAATGCAAAAAGTCCAGAGTGAAAATTCCCTTGTTATGTAAAATGTCCAGAGTGGAATATTTCCTTTATCTTGTAAAATGTCTAGATTGAATGATCTCTTAGTAATGTAAAATGTCCAGAGTGAATAATTTCACTTGTAAAATGGTTAGAGTTAAATATTTCTCTTGTCATGTATAACGTCCAGTGTGAATAATTTCACTTGTAATGTAAAATTGGCTGAGTGAATAATTTCACTTGTAAAATGGCCAGAGTTAAATATTTCCTTTGTCATGTATAACTTCCACAGTGAATGATTTCACTTGTCATGTAAAGTATCCAGACTGAATAATTTCAATTGTCATGTATAATGTAAAGAGTGAAAGATTTTGCCTTGTAATATACAAAGTTAAGAGCGAATTTTTGTTAATATCTAGGTTTAGGATGAAAACTTTTTGCAAGTCATTTCTTAAATTTATTCACTATAACAGAACTGTAACCATTAAATCTGTAAAAGTATGGATTTGTTTGTATTGATATCACTGTATGATCAGACTTCTCAGATGAATAAGTATATGATGTTTCAAAGGTATCAGAGGGACTATTATTCAACAAAGCACACAAAATTTTCCATATTTCAAATGCTGTGTTATTATTTTTTGTTATTTTTCTTCATAATGCAATTTTGTCAGATACTAATGGAAGTTCTTGACTCTGGGGACTTATTTCATAAAATCAATGCACTCTGAACCTTTGCCCAAAAGGATACATCTTCCCTCCATTCATAAGGGTTACTGTGTCATTATGTCAAGGAAATCTAATTGGAAAAGAAATAAGGCATCAATATGGAAAACAGTTTGTGGGGAAGATACATTATTGCTTTATCAAAACGCAACCTCCTAAAATCTAATTGATAATCCTTGCCTAGAAGTTTTAGAGGTTGGAAAAATTGCCAGCAAAATAAGATTCTGCATGAAAGTCCAAATGTCAGGCATTCAGGTCATAATTTGATTTTTGAAATTTTAATCTTCAAGAAAGGTCCGAATTGTGTTGAAAGAATGAGTACCTGTGCTTTCATAAATATTTCTCTTGACCATCCACCCAGTGGAGTCCAAACAATTCATTGATGAAAATTGAAGCATTGCTTTTTGTTTCTTAAAGACTGAAAATAAAATGATTTAACACTTACCAAAACCATCCAAAATAAAAAGCCAAGCCACCCATAATATTGATGTAAGGAATGTCAAAGGTATTATCGGATTGAAATCCAGTGTGGACATCTTGGAGTAAAAAATGTTGCAAACAATTAAGAAAGTTTATGTGACACTTGGATTATTTGGTTGACCATCTACAACCAAAAGATAAATTTAATTCTGGGTAGTACCCTGTCCTCAAGTAATGTAGATATATCTGTCTGTGCCCAGAAATTGAGAGCTCTCTCTCAGGGTCTCCTCCCAATTTTTCCACTACTCAGTAGAGGGTATAGACCAGATGAGCCTGTGGGATGGCCATTTGCCCATGGTCATCTGTAATCTGTGTATCGATGTCCATTATAAGCACAAGTTTGTTATTGCTACTTCTACTAAGCTACATCTAGATTGACATGAAACATTACACACACCTTCAACCTAAGGTTATGTTGGTCATAAATTTTTAAAAAATGGCATAGCTTAGATTTTCAATATGACCAATGCAGCAGCCATCTCGAAAATCTTGTTATAGCTGTTTAGATTGGATACTCATATCAACATGCCCTTTTTCATAAAAGTCTTCAGATGTCTTGCTGGTCCTAATAAAAATGTTGCTGATCTCAGACCCAGTATGACCACAATGGTAGCCATCTTGAAAATCTTCTTATAGCTACTGCTCATGAATGGAAAGTCATATTGACGCATTTTCAGCAGAAGAGTTTTTACAATGTTTTATTGGTCCTAAATGAAAATGGTCCACCCTGATGTCAATCATGACTGTGACAGTGCTGTGTTCAAAGACTGTTATACATTCTGTAAAGAAATTTATATTAAGATGGGGTTTTCAGGAGAAAACATTTTATGTCTCTAATGGATCCTAAATGAACATGGTTTCACTCAGACATCAAAATGTTTCCCTGGTGTATATCTTAAAAGTCCTGCTTCTGTATTGATAGTCCTATCAACATGAGGGTTTCATTAACAGACTTTTTATGATATCTGTTTGGTCCTACCACTCAAGTGGCCTAATGGTTTGAGTGTCCACCTTGGATTAGAGAGGTCGCAGGTTTGAACTCCAGCCAAGTCTTACCAAAGACTTTAATAAATGGTACTAACAGCTGCATTGCTAGGCACTCAGCATTAAGAGGTTTGTGTTAAGTCTGGTCAACTTTGTGTCAGGATAATGTGACTGGGTGGGACATGATGCTACATATATGTGGAATGATGCTTCAGGGCCAGACTTCACTGTAAACTGTCACAATGCATACACCATGGCAATATTACTGAAAAAGCAATAAAACTTTGTTAAAAATCTAAATCACATACACACACATACACACACACACTGCTTGGTCCTAAATGAAAATGGTACTGATCTGATGTTATGGCCAGCATGGCAACCATTTTGAAAGTTGTGTAACTGCTTCTCCTCCAGAATGGAAAGTCATATTTTAATTGTGTTTATCACTAGATGATTTTTAAAGCTGCCAGGCTATGGTGTTATTGCCAAGATCAAGCCAACAATAAAAAAACATATTTATTTAATTGATGGAATAAAGATCTGAACAAATATATATAATAGAACAGTATAAGCCCCCATATGTAAAATATAGCAATTTAATTAATTAAACTTAAATAAAATGAAATTGAACATGATATTTGAATGATATGCTTTTTTCTTAGAAATAGAAATATAAAATTTATGCAGAATGCAATTAGCCATTCTGTTTTGCTGATAAAACAAATTTCATCATAGAATCTAGTGAATGGTCAAATTCAAATTGCTGGTATGTCATCATAACATGGTTGTTTCTGGTCCTTAACAAATCGCTGTTGGTGATAGGTCACCATTGAAATATTTCTTTTCCTTCTCTCTCTCTCCACTCCTCTTACAATCCTTTTTGGGTCATCAACCATATTTTGTTTGTTTTCTGCACCCCATCCCATTAGGTATGGAGCTATTTTTCCATTTCAAATAAATATAATACACAACCTAAATATTTGTTAGGTTTTTCTTCTCCTGGGATTGAACAATATTCCCACTCTTGTTTACATCAGATATAATCTTAGAATAATTCAATAGAACTAAGCTAATGTGATCAGTTTGCAACCTAATACCCACAGACACTATTTTCATAAATTAATGACTTTCCTTAGCTGTTAGCCACATTCCTAACTGGAACTGTCACATAATAAACTGCTTAGATAAGCTATTACATCCCACTGTGGACTGTAAATCACTAGTGGAACATTATGTCAGTTGATATACATGGACTTTCCTGCATTAAGAAAATTTACAACTTAATTTCACAAATGAATTATTGGACTGTGTCTTGTCTAAAATACATTTCTTGCTAATTAATGATTCATTGACAGAGACATAGTAAAATCAATTCTTAGCATATATGATACATATCATTTAAGACAGATCAATTCCCACAATTTATTTTTTTGAGTAATGCATGAAATTCTTACAGTACATGATCACATAAAGACTACTAAATTCAAACATATTCATACCAATGGAATATTATATGACATTTCTTAGGATACATGAGTCATATAACATTCAAGATCAATGAATGGAGAATTAATTTTTGATCTTGAAATTTTGAATTATGAATTTAAATAAATAAATTCAACAAATAATTACAAATTTATATAATTGAACATATTGTATGCAGTTCAGACAATACCATTTTGAGACTCACTGTTTCTATGCAGCTGAATCTCTCTCTCTCTCTCTCTCTCTCTCTCTCTCTCTCTCTCTCTCTCTCTCTCTCTCTCTCTCTCTCTCTCTCTCTCTCTCTCTCTCTCTGTGTTTGCAAAATTCATCCTTTGGACAATTTAGTTAATAAATAAAACAAACTTGTTAATTTTCATGGAGTCCCTCAGACTTCCCATTCAAAAGAAAATCATTGATGAATTTTGCAAGGGAAATTACTTAAAACATTGAATTTCATCTGGGAAAAACACACCCGTATTTACCTTGGCTAGTCAAGATTAATAACTTTCTCTAATTGCCAAAATTTTAACAGTTAGCAAGGTCAAAATTGATATCTCTAGTCTGTTGTTATTGATAACTGTTCTTGGACAATTTAATTTTTTGACACCTATTTCCAATGCTCCAAAATTGTTTCATGCCCTTTTTCAACCTTATCATTTTCCATTATTTGACCCTACGTGGCAAATTACTACCTATCTGACCATTATCCAAACAGACTGTAATTAAAATTCAATCATGACACCAAACAAGAGAGGTTAAGCATTGCAAGCTATCAATTGATTGTGATCCTATATCACAACCACCACAAGAAAATGTACAGCTACAAAGCATCTTCAAAAATTTTGCACTATCACACTGATCTTAAATCCAATTTGGTTGTCACAGTGGCTGATTTAAAAATTATTAACACTTCAGATTATCAGATATAGTTTCAATACACAGCTGTTAAAAAAGAAATGTTCATAAATTCCTATACATTTTTTGGGCCAGTAGATCATCATTCTCTTCAAGAGATTCTTGTTAGTGGCTGTAGTTGTTATCCACCAATTTAACTAACTCCTACATGCTTTTAGGCGGAACTAATTGAGTCATAATCTATCTTGGGTCTAAAGTCTATAATTTTATCCTGCTGAAGTGGTCAAGATATTTTAAATTGGCATTACTAACATTCCAAAGAAAGATGCAAATTTCATTTCAAGCACAGACTGCTGTTTGGGCAGGGGCTTGGCCAAAGAAAGAATTTGTTAAACTTTATCAGGCCAGATAAAATAATGATTGCAAAACAAAGGAGCCAAATATTTTTTGTGCTAGTATCAAATGGGTTTTTTCATAGCTGATAATGAAACTAAAAGATTCCAGCCTCTTGGATCTGCAAAGCACATTATGTGATGGCTGATCTGGGTCTGTGCAGTTTGCATTTGGACTTGTCTTATAAGAGAGTATAGATGATAAAATGTCCGATTATTTGCAGTCCAAACCACATGGAGACTGGCTTTCAGATCTTTGTGAAGAACGTTTGGGGTAGACAAAATCAACAACTTTTATCATTTTCTAGTCCATTTATATCATTGGTCTAAAGCAAAATCCACAACTTTTATCATTTTCTAGTCCATTTATATCATTGGTCTAAAGCGCTGTCCGTTACATATCACTGCCATCTCACCTCTGCGTGGATTCAAGTCTAGGATTCAGCGATTGTGGATATGTGAGAAAGCTTGTCAGTAGCTTCTTGTGGGTCGGTGGTTCTTTCTGGTGATTTCTTAGTTTCTTCCTCCACCATTAATACTGGCAGCCATGTATTGCCTATGGTGTGCTGAAAATGGCGTTAAACCCCACAACAACAACATTATTGGCCAAATCAACCAGAGCATATGCAACCCTTAAGATCAATTGGATTGAGCTATACCTAACCAGGTAGATAAAAGTACATGAAAATTATGTTCTGTACACTTGTTTTTCAGAAATAATCTAACTTAAAAGAACTGCATTGGTCAGCATGCTAGTAATGACCAAAAGGTTCTGGGCTCAGATCAGGTCAGCCATGGTCAGCTTTGTTATATGTGCAAGGGCAAGGCAATCTAAGTTGTCTCAAAACTAAATAGCCTTCATGTTTTGATGTATCAAAAAGACCCACAAAACCAAACCATTAAAATTGATATATTTCTTATTACTAGTAAATATTTGTTATACTGGTGCAGTAGTTTCTTTTCAGCTATTCACTTGATAGTTTGTTTATTAATTCCACTGACACAAGTTGAACTGGTCTCATACTAGCATTTATATTCAGTCTGAGTTTGGACAACAGTAGGTTAAATTTTTCAATTCTTTGTAAACACTTGAACTTTGCTATGTATCATTTCACAGTAACTAAAACACAAAGCTCAGAACTTTCTGTGAAGTATTGAATGGGTAGGTATTCTATTGATTTTTCGATGTCAGAATGTTTTGGAAGTTGCTTTTGACATTGGTGAAATTATTCAACAGAAACTGTATATAAAATATTACTCCATTTCTAAAGTTCCTGTCCCACCTGCATAAGCAGAAGTGTTACATCATAGTGACACAGATAACATTCAAAAGAATAAACTGCAGAATATTTGTTTTTCAGAACACCTGTTTGCAGAATCAAGACACCACTCTGCAGAACATGTTTGCATTCAAAACACCAGACTCTGCAGAACACTTGTTTGCAGTCAAAACACCAGACTCTGCAGAAAACTTGTTGCACAATCAAGACAATTCACACTGCAGAACACTTTTCACATCCTAGAAATTAAGCACATTCTCATCAAAACTTTCACATTTTTCTCATATCAGATATATACTTGGATGGCATTAGATTTGCAGATTTTATCATGTTGCTAAATTCATGAAAAATTACCTTGTAAAAGTTCAGTTACTTATCATTTTATTGAAACATTTGTATTTTATAATCGAAGGTGGTATTGGCAAGTGTACCAGACCTCCAATGTGGCTTCTCCAGAGATCTCTTCATTGCCTGGTGTGGCAATCCCAAGAACAGTATTGTACTGACCAGCAGGACCTCACCTGGGACACTGGCCAGATGGCTGATTGACCACCCTGAGAACAAGACAGTCACTCTAGAGGTATGGTAGCAGCAACTTTCAGAGAAGAGCGAGAGTCCACAATGCCGAGAGTCCACAATGCCGATTATTTAAATTACCACAATTACCCAATGTTATAAGAAGAGGAACTTGAAGTTTTTCTATTAACATTACTGAGGAATCACATTTATTAGTAAATCTGAGGATAAAACTAACTAGCAGAGAAAAAAATGTTCCACAATGCAAATTATCTAAAATACCAAAGTTATTCATTTCAACTTCAGTTTAAAAATTATGGTCTGCAGAATTACACACACACACACACACATACACACACACAAGGAACAAGTTTAAATATAGCTGGTATATTAATATTACTGTGGAATCAAATTTGTATTATAAAGCTGATAAACATTTGAAACAAAAAGGTATCACAGAGAACAAAAGGAAAGACTCAAAACACAAATTTAGAATAATTGCATCTTGCTAAAGTGTTGTGGAAAGGTTTTCATCACTGGGGCACAAAAAAGGGAAATGTATGTTTATTAATATTTTAAACTCTTGCAACTGTTCAGTTAGTAAAAAGACAAAAACATAACAATATTCAAATGATTATTAAAAATCTAGTCCAACTGAATCATTTTTATAAAAAAAATATATTGTTAAATTGTCACCTTTAATTTCAATGCATCATTAATAGCTGGTACTAAATGAAAATATAAAAATAGTTTGCTAATTAGTGAGCTTTTTGTATAAAATTGAATGTATTTAATTAGTTATTTTGTAAAATTTGCATGGAAGAATTGTGTGAGTATTCAGTAAGTAGGGTGTAAGAAAAAGGGTCACTTACTGATCTAAAGCCTATGTTCCATTGGAGAAGAAAAGAAAAATCCACTTCCCTATGACTGCAGTGTAAATCCAGTCATATGTCTCATACAACATTTATTACAAATTTAAAGCTGAAGAATGAATCACCATATCAGCATTATAGACATACAGATGATGGCGATGCACAGTATATTCTAGTTCTAGTCACGTTTACATATGCCACTTGCGGATTTTTCATGGGGTGTATAATATCTTGCAGAAAATGCTAAATGCCTCTTCATTTTTTAAAAGTGTGCCTTAAAAGAATTGAAAAGAATATGTGAATGAAAAGGGGGTACAATATAAATACAAAACCACATAAGCGCTTTTGTTCCAATTTTGGGAGAAACAACTTGTTTGATACCGAATAGGAACACATGTCTCAGCTTAACAGCTTCATCCTGTGCCATATCTGACTTGTTATTTTCACCCACTCTAAAAACAAACATGATTTTGTGTATTTATTTTAAAACACATTGCTTTGGATTATTTAATTCTAATGTGAATCAAACATGCTGTGCTGGTTTTTACCATATATGGATCCTATCTACTTTGATTACAAGCTCCCCATTTGTGCACTGACATCCTTGTTGTAATCAAATTTACAACAGTACCATGTGACATGTAAACATAAATCTCCAACTTCTGCAATGGCATGAATAGTCAGAGATTTGAGGAATACAAAATGCATTAATTACAAACACATGCACAGCTATTTTAAAGAATGGTATAATAATTCAATCTTGATATTGAATATTCAGCTTAATTCATGTATGTCAATTGCAAAGTATTGAACCTTATGCATAAGACCACTTTTATTGTAGATATTTCTGCATTAACAGGATTTTATATTATTTTATATGGTAGTGATAAACAAATGGGTTTCTGCTATGACATGCATAATTAAAGTGTCATCTTTGTCAATCTATTATGTTGATCCTTCCAAGTAAAATTTAAATATTTGTCTCTGATCACTTTTCAGTATAGGATTTTGCATCTTTCTGTGTGGATACACCTCAATAACTGCAGCAGTCTCCTTCAGAAAGTCAGTCACTGTTATCCAAATTTAATATATTCCTTTACTTTTTTTTTTACAGTTTTGCTGTTTGGACTATTTCTTAGACACTGTTGTCCATTGACCATTTTAATTAATTGTTCTATGGTGGCTGCAAAAAAAACCACATGTTAAAATTAGTTCATTGTGACCTACATTTCACTGCATGATTAGAATATTTCAGTTTTACATTAGTGTCATTCAGGTGACTTTAAGGTCATTATGTTTTACTTTAAGATCATTCAGTTTACCTTAAGGTCATTCAATTTATTTTAGGGTCATTCAGTTTGCACTTAGTTTACTTTAGGATCATTTTCTTGTGTTGCTGTATGCACCATCATGCAAAAAATGTTGAACTCACAAATTATATATTTGTTAGGACATTTCTAGATGACTTTGGTTATTCTTTAATAACTAATTTAAATTTTCATTGGGACTCACTTTGAAACTTTTTTAATGGGACTCGGTTTGAAACTTGCAAACCAAATAAAAATGGGTGTAGCTGGGGTTCTGGGACCTAACATTTACAAATATCTAACAATTTTTCAACACTATCTGTTGTGAACAGTACAAAGCAGTATATGTGCATCAAAAGACTTGTAACTGAACACTTACAATAAATTTGAAGGAAAACAAGTCATTGAATAATTATCAAACAAAGGCATTCCATGGACTTTAAATAGAGAAGTGTACAATATTTTATTGCATTTGGAATAACTATAAATTGTAACAGTGTAATGCATTGCTTGCATTCTGCAAATGTTGCACACTATCAATGTCTATTAAGTCAATGAAAAGACTGATGATCTGTCTACCAGATAGTTTCTGGAAGATTAACTTTTCACTTAATTTTACAATTTTACCAACTAGCCTGACATGTAATGAAGAAGAATTTGTTCCACCCAGACATTATAAGAAGCCATAAAGAACAAATTTCAGTGAATCTTAATTTGGCTTTTATTACTTTCTGTAGTCCTTCCTGTCAGGATATAGTTGTCTGGCAATTTTATTAAAAAAATTCTTCAGTTCACTTATTATCAAATTAATTCTCAATGCACTTAAAGAAAAATGTGCTTTTAACAAAAGTTTTCTTGGTTCTATGTTCTTTAGTCTAAAGTAGAAGAAACTATAGCCATACCATTGGAATTATCAGCATGTATTAAAACATACATATACAGTATGCATGTGACAGAACCAGGATATCAAACCAGTAGATTTACAAATTTTGATCATTAGACTGACTTATATCCATGTAGATTTGATATGTTTTAAGGGGGTTGAAAGAAAATAAGTGACAGTTTAACATAATATATATTCTCTTCATTCTGTAATGAAATTAAAACTTTTGCAGATGAATCAGATTTTAATGAAAAATTTTGCAATAGTAATGCCAGGGTGTTGTTAATTAAATGAAAAAGCAATAGTTTTGTATCTCATAATTCAAAGATTTTATGCAAAATATACAAGCAGTTTTAGCTTTCTTCACAAGATCACTGAATGGTGACCACCAATGACATTCGTTGTGATGACAAAGTTTCACACTTAACTTGCTCTCATTGGTTTCTGGTCCAGATTTCCCTTTAATCACTTTGTATTTTGCCTGCAAGAATGTTTAAATTTCAGTTTTCCTGTGGCTGTATTTTTAAGGCTGATGACTGCTATCCAATAATATTGCAAGCTAAGTTCACCCCAAGTAGCAAGTTCCTGATTTTTTATTTAGAATGTATTCCCCATCTTCATATTTCTTAGCCATAGATTTTATAGCATTTAGGAGAAAGCAATTTCGGCATTTTGACATGAATTGAAGATTAAATATTCCTCTAAGAACATCTTGAACAATGCAATAACAGTTCATTACTCAGCCACATATCATTATACCAATATCACATTTTTGGTCTCTTGTAGACTAGTGTCTGTAATGTATGGATAGAACTTGTAAACATTACAACAGTTTTAAAAAAATCTTTTAATTTCCAAAAGGTTTTTCAAATATAGAGCAGCATGTGCAATAAGTGGCCTTTCAAACAGTATTTTTGTCCTACTGCCAGTGGAATCAAGTATTATGTATCATATGTACAGCCTCACTGAATCTCAACTTTTCTTTCTTCCTTGGTAACAGGAGTTTGATTCATAACACCTTCACACTGGGGGAGGGGGCTAGGAGGGTTAATCTTGTATTTACATGTACATAAGTCATGCAGCTTTCTCTTGTAATGTTCAGCTTAACATTGTTGTCCTTGTGACCAGAATTGTAATACTTTGAAAACAAAATTAATAAAAATAAAAGCTTTAGAAGTTTCAGCATCCATTAGTCAATAAATTTACATGAAACTATTGTACCTGAATTGGTCTCATAAACATATGACCATGCAGATTTTAAAAAAAAGCAACATGAAGCCTTGAGAATATTTTTATTTTCTTTATAAAATTTGTTTTGCAAAATTTACAAATACCATGAAAGGAAAAATATTCATAATTTCTTTAAACAAACGTTATTACTAGTGTTGTTTATTTCACACCTCCCCCCTCCCCAGACACACACACACACAACAAATACACATATTTTCATAACATTTTCAATTATTCTTAGTATGCCATGGTTCAGTACATAATGTGGTTTGCATTTATGGACCCCAGCTACCATGAAGAATAGCTGCATATTCTTGGTTAAGTGTTTGCATTTACCAAATTCTTGGTATGACTCAGCTAGGGTTCGAACCTGTCCGAGGCGGGTGCTCCAAAAACTTCTGATGGTATGTATATACCCTCATCACAGAAGTAGGCCTGAGTGATCCATATTTTATGGATTGTATATATGTTAAATAATATAGTCATTTTTGTTACTTGCACATCTTACAGAAAAAGAAGGTCATTGCATCTTCTTTTCATATTTTACTGGCTTAGGTTGATACTAAGAGCTTCCAATAGGTGAGTTATGTAATTATTGATTCCCTTTTGGTTGTTAAGAACAATCTGTCAAATATTGTTTTTAGTGTGCATATCATTGTCAGGTATATGTTACTTAATGGTTATTCTTTGGTATCATTTCTCTAACATTTAGGTTTTCAGTCATGGTTTTGTGTTAACATTTTTGCAAGACTAATACATTTGCAATAACAGTAGAGATTACAGTTGAAAATGTTAATTTTGCTGAACCCTTGTTTTATTAACTCAATAATTCTGTCTCATTCAAAATGTCAGGTTTAAATTACAATTCCTGAAGTGTCACTTTCCTTCCTGACATTGTCATGTTTTGAGAAACATGATTTTCAGTATTCTGAGAGAGAAAAAAAATAAGCCACTAAGTATATACCCATTACAGGTAGCATGTATTAAACAATAAACAGTCCTGCTTGGAGTTCATTTAAAACTATAAATGAGGCAGCTTATACAATAATTAAAAGGCAAAGAAGTCCAGCATAAACATTCACAATTTCATGCTAACTTAATCCGCTGACAATAGCTAGGGTGATGTGTTATGCCCTTTTAAGACTTGTGTGGGGAAGTCCATTGTGCTAATTTACATAGGTAAAGTTCACAAAGTGGATTAACCCACTTCATTTTAAGTTAAAATAAATCGAAAGAGGTGTTAGATGTATGTAGAAAAGCCAAAGTTATTACCAATCATTGCCTTCAATGAGATTGTGTAAGGATCTATTTTTGGCAAGTTTGTGGACAGTAGCAATGATTCTTTTAAGTTGGATTCTACTCCATAAATAAAATTAAAAGCATGATTTTTTTCATTTGTAAGAACAGTTGTTCAGATGTGTGTCATTTTTGAAGGTGATTCAGAAAACCCAGCAAAAATATACCTGTAAGCTCCAGGTTGACAGGGTTTTACTTTTTGAAGCTTTAAAATTCTTTGCATATAGCAAAATAGTTCTGATATTAGTACTCCTATTTTGTTGAGACTATGAGATAATGAATGACTGCAAAACAACCTGTCAACAACTGCAAAACAACATGTCAGTCTGGAGTGGACAATGTCCATCAAAATAGGAGTGCCACCTGTCCCTAACAGATTCAAATTGAACATTGCCTTAATCTTGTTAAAAGACTAGCTATTAATTGAAACATGCATTTTTAGGATGATAGAAGCCATAATTGACTGATTGAAAGACATTAACACTCACTCTAGTGTTTGTACAGTTGATTTTTGTAATAAAGCATTAACTCCCAAATTGGACTGAGGCATTTATCACTGCTGCATTACATGGAAACCCTTCCCATTAAACTTAAAAATATTATGTCCCATCCCCTATTCCCCACAATGAAATGATCAGTGCCAAATATGATATATATTCATTTATCTTCAGAGATATTCTTATCTGGTGTTCTGAAGGTCATCAAACTGCATCAGATCAGTTCTGAAAACTCTAAGTTATGGTCATCATTAGTTCTTACCAGGATTCACTCAGAGAATCCCAAAGGAAAGTTTGAACAGCAGTACCATGCAGTCTTTAGTGAGTACAAAGATGAAAACTGATGACATTTGCATTACCTTCAAAGCCCCTATTGAACTATTGAGGGCAACAAAGACTGCATCTAATTAAGTATAGATTTTGCCATCTAATGGATTTTAAAGACAGAAACTTGATTATGTTTTATTTAATATCAGTGGGGTTGCAATTATGTGAGTGTTTGCACATATGTTTATCATGACAATGCTAAGTCTACCAGCTATTTCTTTCTAAGTGTATGAAATGCTTTGAACAAAACAGACAAGTTATTTTCTTTGATTCAGATTTGAATTTCTAATAATTTTCTATTGTCTTTTATGAAAAGGTATTTTATTCTCAATTGGACAATGTTGCTTTTAAGTCTAAAAAAAAAAATAATTTATATTTTTTAGAGTGTCTTAAAGAGCATGTAAAAAGCCATTGTGTCATGCAATTGAACATATAACAATCAAGTCTCAAAAGCTGTTCCACTTGAAACTTTAGACTATTCCTCTGAATTATGAAGATATACTCATTTTTAAATAATTTTGTTATGACATGGGAAGCCTTCATTATAATGCTGACTTCAGTTATTACACTGCTTTGTTCTAGGGAAATTTCATACATTTCAGGACCAAAGGCATAATATCATTTTAGATATCCATTTCCTGGCTTCTGCACTATATACATAATGAAAGATTGCATTTTAATCAATGCATAACTATAGAACTGGAGACCACAGGGTTGATCTCAGATGATCTCCGGTTGAGTCATACCAATGATACTAACTGCTGTCTCTCTTGAGATCAGCATTAAGAGGATAATGTGTCTGGGTGAGACATCATGCTACATGTCTGCAGCATGATGCCCCAGTGCTTGACATCACTATATACTGCCACACTGCAGACATCTTAGCAATATGACTGAAAAATTCTTAAAGCTACGTTAAATATCATAATCACATCACATCACATCACATCACATAACTATAGATTACATTTTTAATCAATGCAAAACATAAGCAAATTTAATTTCTTGTGGCTATAGTATTCACTTCATGTTGTCTTAACTTCGGAGTATAGTGAATAATTCAATATCGTTTTGTAAGTGCTTTTAGCTGTAATGGTCACAGATCAGAAGATAATATGGAATGGTCATTTGTTTTGCATTAGTCTCTTAGCACAGGTTTTTTTATTATCACATCCCCTACTTGAAGGATTGCCATGCATGTTTACACACATTTATCCTATTGTTTAGTTACTAAATGAAAATGCTACTGCTCGGACATCCAATGTTACTGCCATATTGAAAATCTTGTTATTGCTACTACTTCTGAATTGGTAGTCATATCCATATGTAGTTTGACTAAAGGACATCTTATGATATCTATAATGTCATAAATGAAATGGTGCTAATCTGACATTCCATGGCAACAGGCATCTTGAAGATATTGCTTGTCGTGAATATAATGTCTTATGTGGGATTTTCACCAGGAAACTTCTTATCTTAAATGAAATGGTGCTATGCTAATATCCAATAAGGCTACAACAAAGTCCATTTTGAAAATGTTATCACTACTGTTCATATGTGGATAGTTTTATTAATATGGAATTGTCCGTAAAAGAATTTTATGATGTCTGGTTAATTCTAAATTGAAGTGATGCCAATCTGACATCCAGTATGGCAACAGTAGCAACCATTACTCAACATGAATGGATGCCATATCAACATAGGTTTTCAATAAAACATTTCCTATGATGTATACTTGATGCTAATTGAAAATGGTACCAATTTGATATCCAATATGGTCACCATAGCAGCCATCTTCAAAATCTTTTTATCACTACTCTGTCTAAATGAAAAGTAATGTTACCATAGAGTTTTCACAAAAAGACCTCATAGAATATCTAGTTGGTCTTGCTGTTATTAATTTGCCAAAAAGGAAGTCATATCAGCTTGGGGTTTTCACAAGAAGACTTGTTAAGACGTTCAAGAATGATGTCAAGAATGATGTCTACTGGTCCTAAACAAAAATCTATCCTCTGTAACTTCTAATTTGAAAATCTTGTTATTGCTGAAGAATGTCAGATTAGGTTAAAAGGATGATATATCTTATCTTGATTTTCTGGAAAACAAATTTTGGCTATATGGACATCAGTCCCTTTTAGGGACCCATGTTCTTGTTTATTGTTCACCTGGTATGACCTGACTGCATCATCTGTCATGTGTCCATCAAAATTGCTTCTTATCACTCGAGGCTATATTCTGATCCAATTTTTATCAAAACTTGGAATGTGGGCTTGTATCATCAAGATCTTTTAGGAGCTTATTAATCAGTGATACCTGCACACATAATGAGATGATCTTGCATCTGCTTGGCTGAAATTGCTACCACTCTGAAGACCATATTTCATATTAAGTTATTGTCAGGTTTGGAATTTTGACTTGTATCTTCATGATCTTAATTGAAATATGTGTCATTAGGGAATATTTGTCAGGAGGTTGTGGTGATGTGTAATTTTCCCATGCTTTATGGTTTTGATTAACATTATCAAGGAGATGATTGATTATGGTGTTATTGCCCAGACTGAATAAATGATAAAATTAAATATGAAATTAATGAATGGAATAACAGAAATGAGCAGATATAGAATAGAATAACACAACACCCCATAGTAAAATGTAATAATTTAATCAATTACATAAACAAAATGAAATGAATCATAACCTGTGAAAGAGTCTCTTTCTCTCAGCAATTATGGTTCAAAATTGTGCAAAATTCAGTTAGCCATTCTGTGATACTGATAGAACAAATTTTGTCATATAATCGAATGACTGATCAAACTCAAATTGCTGACATGACAGCATTTCCTGGTGATTCTGGTCTTTTCCAAATCACAACTGGTGGTAGGTTGGCTTTTCAATGTTTCTTTCTTTCTCCCTCTCTTCCTCTACCCTCTTCAGTCATTAAGATAAAGTTTTCTGACTGTGGTCATTTCCCATTGTGCATTGCAGGTATGGAGCTATTTCCTTTTAAATACAAAAGATAATGCATGACCTAAATATTTGGTCTGGTTTTTCTTTTCCTGGAATCAACCAATATTCCCACTCTTTCAGCATCAGATATTGTCAATCAAAATTCAGCTGAACTAGCTATGGTTATTTTGCCCCAAATTCATACTTACATCTTTCAAGCTCTCATGTATTCATTTAAGACTGTGATATCTCTCTAGGATACTATTACTGCCCTGCTGTGGCTATATATTTACCAGCCAAACTAGACTAGCCGACACACATCTCTTGATTCTCAGTTCATAGAATTCACAACTTTATTACTGTATTATCATATATATGTTGGGAAACCTTACATTAATTTTAAAAGTCAATTTTCTGTGCACTGTATGTTCTGTGACACATCATTTTTTAGAGTCATAAGTTGTGGGACACCTTTTAAATCATTCAAAAATTACATGTCAGAAAATGCACTCCACCTGAAATTTTATTTAAAAAAATATAAAACTGTACATGAGATAAAACTCCTTAATCCACTGCAGCAGCATCTCATCATCTCATCAACACAACCCTTATGTATGATCCATTTCAGTGCATATTTTCTTTTAGCTTTCTCATACCATAAAAAATTATTGTTAGAGGCAACACATCATCTAAAGTGGAAACTGCAAGGACAGAAGTGAGATTTTTTTCAGATCTGCACCAGTCATGCTAATATCTGACACTTTTGACCTCCATCTTATTGTCAGTCTGTCCAGGAATGAGATCAAAGTACACTAGAATTTCATCCATGTTAATGATCATATTGTCATCAAAATCAACTACTTCTCTTTTGGCCTTCATGAATTCATCAAATGATTTTTTTTTCAAAATCTTCTGGGTGACACTGGATCATTGATGCCCATGCACAAAGCACAATATTGTGTCACTTTAAAAATTATTCCATTGTTTCAATTTCTTTTCAAAATTCCCATGAACACCCATGAAAAGTTAGCTTCCATATCCTAGCTGTCTGTGTATAATCTAAAAAAAATTGGTACACAAAAAAGATTTCAAAGTCAGCTTTGAAAAAAGAAAAATCAGCTTCAAAGTATCCAAAGTCAGCTTCCAAGGCCAGCTTGCATTGTAATAAGTATAACCTTTGTCTTTGATATGCTGTCAGTAAGTTCAAAGAATGAGTTCACTGCTCTCTGATAGTTTTGGTTTTACCTAGGCTCCTATGTGCTTGGCATCTGTAGTTATGATTAATACAAATGGGCATTAATGTCTGCAGGTAAGTAGTATACTCTGAAACAACTTTCTTTAATGATACTTTTGTAACCCATGCCAGTGAATAGATTGTCACTTGCACTCAAGTGAATGTGTATTCAAATGGTGAATTTTATGTGCAAGATACTCTCATATAGTTGGCCATTTATAATTCAACCTTGGTTATTTTGCACCTAACACCATGTCATGCATGAATGACAGTTGTCCCTCTTGTTTGATATTTTGTTGCATCCAGTTTTCAGTCAGACAACATATTCAAACCTGTGAGCACAACCAAACACCCAAACACATTGCTTCTCAATGTTCTTGTCAGTGAACAAGTGTCTTGTGTTAGACCTAAGTGATATACACTACAGTATGGAAGCCTATGCTATATATTATACAGAGTTCATGGATACATTTTATTCTTTAAGGTTCATGATGAAAAAAAGGAATAAATGATAACAATACAAGGTTAGTTCTTTCATTTTATTATCAAATGAGTGTTTTGTATATCTATCTTATTGCAGCATACATTGGGGGGAAGCACAAATGCAATACAAATTTATTTTGTTTCTAAAGTCTTGGGACATTTGACCTGGATGAAAAAGGTTTTTCCATAAGTTCTGGGACAGCAAAAAAAATATTATTTTATTGTGTCTCAATTTATATACAGCAAATACAGTACACATAAATCACTCCTTCGTGCAAACTATGTTTCTTTGCTAATTATCAAATTCATTGACATAGATTTTCAGACATATGAAAAGTCAATCCTCAGCACAAGTGATGCAATCATTTGCAACACATAACTTACATATTCACTTGATTAATATCAGAAAAAATCATGAATTTTTATACTACAGATTTCTGTTACATACAAAACAACTGAATCTGAACTCATTCATGTAACAAAATATTGTATGAATTATTATTATTATGAATTGTTATACATGAATCATATAACATGCAGTTACTTCTGAAGTCAAAGAAAAATTGAAATATGAATTTTTAAATGAATAAATTCAACAATAATTGCATTGAAACTAACATTGCCTTCCCATGCCCTCACTTGCTTATTATCAGAGAATTGCCTTTGTCTCTTTGGATTCAGATCTCAAATTTCCAAACACTCTATACCTTGAACAATATTATTTAATGAGAGAATTACTTATTAATTTTTACTCCTCAGACTTTCCCTCTTGGCAGAAAAAAAATTTGACAGCCTAATATCACAAGGGGATTTTTTTCAGACCCAGAATTCCATATGGGAACATACACCCTAGTTTGGATTAGCCAATTTGGATTACTACTTTATTCACCAAAAATTATATCACTTCCTTCAAAGTTAGTATAACCCTGTCAAGACTGCCTTTGTTAATAACTATTTTTGAAAATATCATTTAATGACACCTATCAAATGGTCATGACTTCACAAACATTTTCTCTGGTTTATCTCAACTCTTGTCATTTTACGCTGCTATTGACTACATGCACTCTTATCTGGCTCTTTACCACTAACCAGATGAGTCATAAACACAACTGACACCATTCTGCAGAGCCAACAGTTGATGGGAGTCTAACCAATATAATACATCAAACTTAATGTTTATGTGTATAGTGTAATTATTCTACATAAAGTACTCAACAGAATTTTGCACCATTAATGAGGTCCTCTTGCATCTGAATGGCAGAGCTTATTGCCACTCTTGAAACTGTTTGATCTGATTTTGCTCAGACTTGGAATGAATACTTACATCATCAAGATCTCAAAGAGGCTCATTAATGAGCAAAATCCACACATATTTCCAGAAGTCATATATTTGATCTGATCTTGATAAATCTTTGAATATAGGTATTTATGAACAAGATCTCACATGAGTTAAAGAATGTTTGAAATCCATACATATTCATATGGTAATCTGTATTAAATTGGTTCAGTTTGTTTCCATTTATGAAGCCATATTTTTGTTTCAGATTAATGATCTAAATTGGCATATAGTCAAATATAATCATGATCTTACCTGAATTTGATCATCAACAAGCCTGACACATACTGTATTACCCTCTTAACCCATTAACCCCTGGAGGTTTTTATCCTTTTCACCTGAAATGCAAGTAAGAAATGATTTTGGGAGATATTTTTAGATACGTTAAAATACATTGAATTGGAAGCCATTTCTGGCTTACTTGATGCCTTTTTGTGTTAGAAACGTCGATTTTCATTGGCTCTTTCGCCTGAGCATGAGCAGAAGAGTAAAAACCGGACTTTCTTTTTTTTTTCTTTTGCTAAATGGACCTATCATTTTCGTGTAGAGACCACTTTACATTGTAAATGCCCATCTTATCCTAATTTTTGCAAAGGTTCACATGTTTGTGTGCAATTCAGACTGGTCTGTCTTCGATCTGAAGCCAGACACAAAACCAGATCACGTGCTCCAAGAAAATTTTTGTCTGGAAAAAAATCGGTTACAAAAAGTAACATTTTTCCCTCTGTATTTTGTAGTGTAACAAAAACATCCATATTATTTGGTATCATCATAAAGCTTCATCTGTCTACTTTTCTATAATACCACCCATATTATTGTGTCGCACCACATAGCCTTAACGCTACAGAGCTCAGAAGTAGGCTACCACCTCCTGCCCCGTAAACGCGGTGCTAGGGGTTAATGAGTTAAGAGTGCAAACTGCACAGACTTAGATTTACTGGCACATAATGCGCCAGCAAATCTGGGTCTATGCAGTTTGATATCAGTAATCAGTAAAGCAAACAACATAGACCCTGATCTTCATGCACATTATGTGATGGCAGATCAAGAACAATGTTGTTTGCATTTTGAATCAACTTACAAGCAAGAACAACAAGAATATTTGGTATTTATTCTTTAATTTTAATCTATACATATTAATTAGAAGATATTGTACAAGATTGACTGAGCTCCATACCATTAGAGAGACATTTTTCTCACCTGATTTTAATAAAACTTTGTTCATTGAATTTTATTATGAGCAAGACCTATGCATAATTATGAGGTAATCTTGAATGTATTTTGCTGAGCTTGTTGCCATTGTGTACATTGACAGAGTTTGATCAAACTTTGTAAAAAGACTCTTATATCATCTTGGTATTTGTTTGAATATAAATTATAACTGTGTTCCTTGCATATTGATGATGCAATCTAGCATCTGATTGGTTGAATTTGTAAAAACTCTATCAGCTGTATTTCTGAATAGAATTTGATCAAAAATGTCAGATGAGTGTGATTCTGAGCAAGATCTATGTTTTGATTGAGGCAAACTTGTATGTGGTTGGCTAAGCACATTACCACACTGAAAACTGAATTTCTTTCAGGTTAAGTCCAACATGGTTTATAAGTTTATATCATTGTTATAGATACCATCTAGACCAGCTTATAAGACATCACAGACCACAGGACTGCAAACAACAAAGATCCTGATCTGCCATAGCATAATGTGTTTACTTTTCAGGGTCTATGTTCTACTAATTATTTATAATAAATTCATAGACTCTTATTTGCCAGGACAATATGTGATGGCAGATTTGGGTCTATGCAGTTTGTAATTGGACTTGACTTAAAAACAAGTTTTCATGTAAGGTAATTTTTGTATCAAGTGAGATATTTGGTAGAGTGCTGGATTTGCAGTCAAAAGGTCCTGGTTTCAATTCTGCTTGAACCAGCATGGGTCAATTTTTGTGATATATCTTTGGGCAAGGCACTTTACTTCTCTTACCTTGGCATTAAATTAATGTGCTGCAGTTCTGTTAAACACCAAAAAGTCAATATCTTCTTTGCTAAGCTTGTTATCTCTCAATGTCTGGAGAACATACTTTTTCTAATCCAGTGTAATAAAAATAGGTAAACAGGTTTATATCATTGTTTTAAATTTTGAACCATCATCAAAAATGTAGTTTTGAGGACTCTTGAGATTTGCTATTCAAATTACACTTGCTAAATTTAAAGGTCACCGGCCACCTATTTTGTAAAACTGTGATATTATTGTCATAAACAAAGTGCATTTATTATGTATGCCTACCATAGAAATGCCTAATTAGGCCTAAAAATCCACTTTTGTAGACGTAAAAATTATTCAGCAATCTCCATAAACAATTCTCCATAAACAATCGGTAGTTTCCACGTGCCAAACACGGATATGATGTACATTTATCCCTTTCTATTCAACCAAACTATTCAAATTTTTAATTTCCGAACATAAATGTCTATGTGATTTATCCTATGATCGTACTTTTGTACAGCAAAAATGATGCACTGTATTGCATATGGATGTAACAAAAAGAGTAATGATGGGAAAAGGAATTCTTTCTTTTTCCAAACGAATCTGTTTACCAAAAAAAGTGAATTCAAGCTGTGAGATAGAATAGGGTAAGGGGATTATGCCCAAAATAATTTGGCCCAACTCAGTTTAGCTCAACTGAACAATAGTTTGAACAATTTCTTTTATTAAAACAAGTAGATACTATGTAAGATATGCTTTAGAAAGAGGTTTTAGGAAAAAAAACTAAATTTAAATGAAATTGATATTCTTTCAAAAGAAAATAATCATACTTTGCAATGAGAGAAAACAAAAGCAGACATATCTTGCTTATTCTAATTGAAATATCTATATACCATTATTATGCTAAAGATATATACATCTGCACAACATTCTCAATTTAAGTCTTTCTGCTAAATTATCAATATTCATTATTAAACAATAAAACAACAGATGATATTCTACAGAATATGTCTACATTTTTCAAAGGGTAGTGTACATGAGATATCAAAACAAATATATTTAATTTTAGGCTTCACGTGGTAACACTGCTGCATATGAAACACACTCAGTTATGAGAGAGAGAGAGAGAGAGAGAGAGAGAGAGAGAGAGAGAGAGAGAGAGAGAGAGAGAGAGAGAGAGAGAGAGAGAGAGAGAGAGAGAGAGAGAGAGAGAGAGAGAGAGAGAGAGAGAGAGAGAGAGAGAGAGGGAGAGAGAGAGAGAGAGAGAGAGAGAGAGAGAGAGAGAGAGAGAGAGAGAGAGAGAGAGAGAGAGAGAGAGAGAGAGAGAGAGAGAGAGAGAGAGAGAGAGAGAGAGAGAGAGAGAGAGAGAGAGAGAGAGAGAGAGAGAGAGAGAGAGAGAGAGAGAGAGAGAGAGAGAGAGAGAGAGAGAGAGAGAGAGAGAGAGAGAGAGAGAGAGAGAGAGAACGTGGTAACACTGCTGCATATGAAACACACTCAGTTATGAGAGAGAGAGAGAGAGAGAGAGAGAGAGAGAGAGAGAGAGAACGTGGTAACACTGCTGCATATGAAACACACTCAGTTATGAGAGAGAGAGAGAGAGAGAGAGAGAGAGAGAGAGAGAGAGAGAGAGAGAGAACGTGGTAACACTGCTGCATATGAAACACACTCAGTTATGAGAGAGAGAGAGAGAGAGAGAGAGAGAGAGAGAGAGAGAACGTGGTAACACTGCTGCATATGAAACACACTCAGTTATGAGAGAGAGAGAGAGAGAGAGAGAGAGAGAGAGAGAGAGAGAGAGAGAGAGAGAACGTGGTAACACTGCTGCATATGAAACACACTCAGTTATGAGAGAGAGAGAGAGAGAGAGAGTTGAGCATATTGTCAGTGTTGCTGCAATATCAATCTTTTACCAGTTAATTTTATTGTTTATTTTAATTTTTCAAGAATGTCATTACTAGCCAATATCGTCAATCATATTTGCTCTATTATTCCATACAAATGAATGAATGATGTGTTGAATTAGTCTCTCCCCACTTACAAGTAAACAAAAATGATAAACATACATTTATTTGAAAATAAAATGAAAGAAATTTGTTAAAGAAAAAAATATACCCACAAAGAAAATATACCCATGTAATGGATGCTAGTTTGTGTATGTGTCCTTACTGTAGAATATATCACTTATGTCAAATAACAAAATCACAAAAGAAACAAAAATATTACCTGATTGCTTGTAAGCATCTCCCATTCAGCATGACATTACAAGGTGCAAATTGACTAAGATTGTATAGTATCCAGGTTAATTATAAAACGGTACAACAGTATCTCACTAATAAAAATCATTATTTTAAAATACATCCACTGTGAGTGCGAATTATTTTTTGCTAGCATGAGTTACAAAAGTGTTATTAAAGCTCGTTACTGGTGTGTGTACTATTTGCACTGCAAACTATAAATTATGATCACATCTTGGAAATAAATAGAAGCCCGGGTGATGGATAAACACAACTTGAAGCGAGCAGTAAACTCTTTTATTTTATTACAAAGCAAACAACCCCAAAAACTGACTTTGGTATCTTTTAAGTGTGCCTATTTTTCTTATGAAGTCGGCCCACATAAGGAAGTCAAGTTTGGTTTCTTTGGATTTTTTTTAAGTGTGCCGATTTTCTTTTCTTTAAAAAAAAAGTCGGCCGGCATAGAAAAGCCAATGTTGTATACGTCTTTTTCCAGTAATGAAATTATTATTTCTTCTTGATACTTGATAATATTTTTTGTTCTTTTTGTGCGAGTATAACCACTTATAATCATATAATGCAAATCTGATGTAAACAGAAAAATGTTGGAGTGTTTCCGGTGACCTTTAAATAAGCATTCTGTTCATATTGTTTTAGGAAGTGGTAGTGAAATGACATCAATTAACCCCACACCAACTAACTTCAAGACATTAAATTGGGTCTACTCACCAATGTTTGTCTAACAAATAATGCTTTTTTAAAAGTCAAATAATGAGATTTCTCATTAAGATTATTTTTTAATTTTCCATACCTGAAAACTCCATCTTAATATCAGTAATACAAAACCTGTTGCTGTTTGCATAGCTGATACTTTAGCCTTGTTTATAAATGACTGCATTTTAAAGGTGATGAAGGTATTATATGATCCGGATGCATATATGGAAGCAAGTTATCACTAAAACTAAGAACTTGCCAGCACCGAAATTATAAAATAGGGAATATGTGATAGATTATGAAACAAACAGTACTCATGTGAAAATGAAAATGAATTGAAATTTCTAATGCTACACCTGTGGCCAGTGATAAACTGAGAAAGATATAAAAGAAAACAATGACATTTATCATAAAGAACTATGAAAATCCTATACATTCTAACAGAATTGAGATCTCTGCATTAATGATTGATTTCTGTACCCAGCAAAAGGAAACAATTTAATTTTCACAGAATTTTTTTTATCACAGTATATGATTTATGCCAAAAAAAGACATTTTTATTTGAAACAACCATGCAGACAATACACATCTGCATTTGATTGTTGTCAGCTTGTTGAAGAATGACATTACTCATGATGGCAAACTGGCAGGTTATTCTATCTTTAGTTTTAGAAAATCCATTAATTTTAATGGCAAATTTCAGGAAATTGGTTTGGGGTTAATTTTACTGGAGAAATGGATTATTAATTTACATGTAATGTTCTACAAAAATGCATCCGCAATTTACAACTGAAAGATTTTCCACATAATTGATCTAGAAATGTCTGTACATACATAATCAGTTACCAGAAAACAGTGTATACCTGTGATATTTTTCAGGCAATCATACGTGTGAGTGAGTCACATAGCTTTAACTAAGATGTCTTCAGTATGGCATCTTATAGTGATGTCTATCACTGGGCATCATGCAGTAGATATGAAGCATTGACACCCACCCAGTCACATTATTATGACAATAGGCTGACCAGTCCTAACATTAACATCTTAACGTGGAGTGCCAATCGAGGCAGTGGAGTGCCAATCGAGGCAGCTCTTGTTACCATTTTTTTAAGTCTATGGTATGAGGGGCCCTGAGTGACCATTACGGATCAGTGCCATCTCACCTCTGTCTTCGTGAGTTTAAGTCCAGACTCAGCTAACATGGGTAAGTGAGAAAGCCTGCCAGTAGCTTCTCGTGGGTCAGTCTTTTTGGGGTTTTCCAGGGTTCTTCCTCCACCATTAATACTGGCCGCCACATATAGCTTATCATGTGCTGAAAAATGGCATTAAAACCCTATAAGAATAACAACAATAAGTCTATGGTATGACTGAGTTTAACCCACTTTCTCCTGCATCCAAGGTGGATGCTTTAACCATTTAGACCACCGAAGTAGTCCTCTAGACAGTAATTTTGTTTAAAAAAATATTCTGTTGAGATTGTTTGAGCATTTCTTTTTATTTAGTCATATTCCTTCCTTGTTCATTGATATTTAATACTGGTGATATTAAATGGATTAAAATTCACACATGGAAATGTAACAGCATGCTACATGGCAGGAACAGTAATAATCCTTATTGGGGGTATATATAATCCATTTAATTTCTGTTATTACCTAATTAACACTCTGGGATAACCCAGAGTGATCATGTGACAAACAATGAGGTGCTTGAACATGCCAAAATTCCCAGCATGGTCACACTTCTCCCTATGGTCACATCAGATGGCTGGGCCTTTTCTACTCTAAGCTTGCCTCTGGCAGAAGATCAATCAGACAGCCACATCTCCCTTCAAGGATATCTGCAAGCATGACATGAAAGCTCTTAGGATGATGTCAACACCTGGGAAGAGCTTGCTCTCGACAAGTCCAGCTGGCAACATGCTCTGTTCACAGGTCTGAAAGCCGTTGAGGAAAAGTCATGACAGCTCGCTGATGAGAAAAGATCTCAGAGGTGAGGATGCTGTTCCAGCCCAGACCTGACTCAGCCTTCAAGTGTAGCAACAGCAGCAAGGATTGCCACTCCCATGTGGGGCTCCATAGCCACAGAAGACACTGCACAACTACAAACTGAGACACCTCTCATGGGCGCATATCCATCATCTCTTGAGACTAACGGAAGCCAACACAACAGAACAGCACATTACCTAATTATTTCAAGTTTTATCACAGTACATTTGTTTCATCTAAACCTCAAAATTCTCCTGGTACCAACTTACACAGTTCTTACAGTACCAGTAATTATTGGCACACATAACAATAACAAGCCAAGATGTTTTGCATATTTCCATTATTTACTTGAAAAGTGTTTTCTTAATGGCCAATATTTTATGTAGATCTCTCTCTCTCTCTCTCTCTCTCTCTCTCTCTCTCTCTCTCTCTCTCTCTCTCTCTCTCTCTCTCTCTCTCTCTCTCTCTCTCTCTCTCTCTCTCTCTCTCTCTCTCTCTCTCTCTCTCTCTCTCTCGCTCTGTCTCTCTCTCTCTCTCTCTCTCTCTCTCTCTCTCTCTCTCTCTCTCTCTCTCTCTCTCTCTCTCTCTCTCTCTCTCTCTCTCTCTCTCTCTCTCTCTCTCTCTCTCTCTCTCTCTCTCTCTCTCTCTCTCTCTCTCTCTCTCTCTCTCTCTCTCTCTCTCTCTCTCTCTCTCTCTCTCTCTCTCTCTCTCTCTCTCTCTCTCTCTCTCTCTCTCTCTCTCTCTCTCTCTCTCTCTCTCTCTCTCTCTCTCTCTCTCACCCTCTCTCTCTCTCTCTCTCTCTCTCTCTCTCTCTCTCTCTCTCTCTCTCTCTCTCTCTCTCTCTCTCTCTCTCTCTCTCTCTCTCTCTCTCTCTCTCTCTCTCTCTCTCTCTCTCTCTCTCTCTCTCTCTCTCTCTCTCTCCATTAGGGACAGAAGCATGTCATGCATATGCATCACTGTATCTGTAGGAGGGGTTCTTTTGATGTTAAAATGGATCATTAAAACATTCTGTAATGCATGCAGGTTAAAATTAAAAGCTGATATAGTGAAATTAATAGTTTATAATTTTACATTGGCATGCACAAATCAATGTGTGGAATGCAATAAATATTGATAACTAAAGGGAAATAAGATATATTGGACACATGAGCTGTTTCTGTCTAGACATTGACAAAACTGCTCTTGTTTTATGACTAGTTCATTATTTGGGCAGCTTGTTATCAATGTAGGTAGTTCTTGTTGAATATTGGTTAACAATAGCATAAGTAATACATTTAGTCAAATTTGGCTTTATCCTGAATATTACTTGTCCTTTCTTTATGGGTGGCCCTTTTTGCCAATTTGGATATAAATAACAAAGAAAAAATTTAGTTAGTGCTGGAACAAATTCCAAATTTCTATTGTAACGAACTATACACATTAGCCAAACTTTGGTGGTATTAAAACTTTGCCAATGTTTATAGATTTTGTGTTAAAGTGAAAAATCGGGACTAATAAGAGTGAAACTGTATTTAAAGCAGGAATCAAGCTGTGGTCTGTTATAAAACATGCAAGGAAAGTCATTTGGTCTTGACATTGATTCATGTCACAGATATTCAGGTAACTATAATACAAAAAAAACCCAACATTTTAAGCATTTTAACAGCAGTTATTCCCTCTGTGAAATCAGTCTATTAAAGCAAGAATGAGATAACCTGAAATTTTGAATAGCACACATATGAAAATGCTTATTTTAATTTTGCATATTTTACAGGACATATTGAATTGTACACTAAAGAAAAGACACTTGTTTAATTCATTCAGGTTAGAAGACGTTTGAAGTTAGAAGGAGCTGAACTCGAAGAGTTCTTAAAGAAAAAGCAAGAAAAGGAGGAGGAAGAAAGGAATAAGGCAGACATGGTAGAAAAGTAAGCTTAGATACTAACAGAAAAATTAGATAACTTAATAACAATAGGTTTGTGCCCAACTGAATACACCCATGTGATTTTACAACTTTTGTCCAAGACTGGGTAAAGGCCATGATTCTCAGAAGGAGCTTTAGAAAGATCAAGACCGATAAAAGATTACTTTAAAAAAACGTAACATTACTGATGGCAAATTTAGTGTGTTGACTGAAATTACTGGAATTTTCAGATGTTGCTGAACTTTCAGTTAGACTTTGCAATGTTATGTAATTATCTCTCAGTTAACATCATGTTAAATGAATCATTTATATTTTGAAAACTGCACCAATGAATCTAAGGCATGTGTCCGAATTATTTCAAAATACGTGATGTTAATTTGCTGCATCAACAGAAAAATTTCTGTTAAGAGAACTATGATCAGTATATGTGTACAATTTAAGACCATTTTTATTAAGTGACTAACTTTCATGGAAAGTGGCTCTTTCAAAGCATAAAAAAGTAACTATTGTCAAGCAATTTTTGCATGAAAGTCACTTGAAAATATAACTTGATCTAAAAGTTGTGTAACATTTGCCTTTCTTATTTAACTTTGCATATGGGTCATTTCATGTTATAACATTTGGAGATGTCCCCCAGTTTGAAGCCCTATCTTTTGCTGAGGCTATAGTCCATTTCATACCGGATTTAACCGAGTTGCTCTGTAAATATCCGAAAAACCTCCTGAGTCACTTTTAACTCCAGCCAATCAAACGCTGGTAGGCATCAGTAAATAACAAAATGGCATACATTGTTGTTTAGACATATCAGATTAAAACAAATTAAGAAATGCCCGCTAAATGCCTGGGACTTTTGCAGCTTTACCATCGAAAAATATTCCAGGTTTGTTATACTGCGGAATAATATGAAAAATTCCTTATATTGGTAAACGAAACTCGATTTATGAAAGTCAGTGTTATGGTAAATAAAGGGATTAAATTTTTAACATCGACACTGTTTCCATACTGGCATGTATATGTCCAGATGTAAATAGCTCATAGCTACTCTCTTGTATGGCTATAAAATCCAGAAAACAAGGCAGGATGGTTCCAATATTAAATTTCATCAATATCTGTGACATCATCGCTGTTGAATAGGCATTTTTGAACTCTATAAACGAAGCTGAAGTAGTTGGAACAGTTGATGTTAATGCTGAATTGTCCGCCTTGTTTTGACCACTACTCTGGTCCCCTGCTTAGTATGCTCCCTGCGATGCACTCCGCTATACTATACTAGGGAGCATACTAAGCAGGGGACCAGACTATTTGATTCCCGAAGTCTCCATGAAATGGTTTATAGAGTTATTTTTGGATTAGGCTGTGTATATGCTCTCCAGTAGTAGACCCTAATGAGGTTTTTCTGTCAAACCTCTATTCAGTATTAGGATGAAAGCATGACTACCCCCCCCTCTCCAGGCAACCTTGTCAATTTCATTAATGAAAACCTGTCAAGGACCTACCACTGAATCATCCCAGTCATACAAAATAGCTTTTAGTAAAAAAAAAACAACACTTGTTATAGTCTACTACTGCAGTTTTACTTGAAATTGCTGGTTATTTATATGTATATTTTCACACAAAATTAAACTGCTAGCAGTTTGTAACAGGAAGTTGCACTCTACTATGCCTAACAATGTCACAAAATTCCAATCTGCCATCAATAACTTAGTGGGATTTGTAAGTCTGTTAAAATGAGTGCACTATTAATAACTTGCTGGGATTTTACAAAATAATAATTGCATATTTCCAAAAATGTGCTCCAAGAATGGTCTCGCATAAATATTACATGATTCGAGAGCATCTGATTTCACAATGTAGACTCTTGATGATTTTTTTTGTACACAGCCACCAGTCAAGATATTTTCAAAATTTCAGCTTTTGCTATATAATGTCATCAACATCATGAGACAAGTATATATTAATCTTAGCACTATTGCGAGAATCAGGTTCTATCATTATGATGAAATTTCCATGTGAGCTTATGAATTTATCAACATAACACTTTTTCAGTTCATCATACACATTAATCTTTGTGTATTTATCTTGTGATATTGGATTAGAAAGCTTATCAGCAGCATTAGAAAGTGAGTCTGTGACCCAGGTAAGCTTATGAAAATAATCTGAATTTTCTGTGCCAACCAGAGACAATTTTATCTTATTTCTTTACTTGAAATACATGCTGTACTTCTCATTGTCAAGCATTAAACAACATATGCTCACCTTGGAAAAGAATTATTTTCATCTCTACCATGGTATCAACCGCTGTAATATCTTCAATTATATTTTATATTTCACACAAAATTTTACTGTCCTTATTTTTAAAATGAAATTGCCAGCGATTCACATAAAATTGACTGAGTATCGTTTTTTTTATTTATTTTGCAACTCTGTTGGGTATCATATCTACAGATAAATCATCTTTGACTCGCAGTTCCAGTATTAGATCTAACATGATAAACATATTACAGTGGAACTTACCATGTTAAAGACGAAAAGAATTCTTTTCTGAGGTAAGCATATAAAGATTATCACATCTGAGATAAGCTCAAATTTGATTAAGTTTTTTTTATATGTTGCTATTGCTATTTTACAGGACATATTTTTGCTCTCATATTTTGGCCAGATCTTTTTACTAACCACCGATAAAACAATAACTATGCCAGGTACAATTAACATTTATGGATTTAATGCCCCACCCCCAAATAATTCCACTAGCTGTTAATATCATTGAAATATAATTCAGTGCACCTATTATTTTACTGTAAAATTTTCTAAAATTTTCGTCTTTATGAAACTGTTTCTGTAATTATTTCAATTGCCATAGTAAAATTATTATTTGAGAAAACCTTATCAATCAGAGTACTTAACTTTTTATTGACAGGATTGGCAAGATACTCTCTATACTTAACATACACTTCAGATAAGATATCATCATATCAGATATCTATTAAAGTTGAGGATTAAATTGGAGGGTTAAAATGTGTTGGTATTTCAATAATGTCATTGACTCAATCATGATAAATATCTTCTGTTTCATCGATATAGCTTACAACATAAGACAACTAATGCAGTTTAAAAATTTTAAGCAATAGATGCAGCCTGAGAATTGCATAAACTGTTGCAAAACCTAAAAGACTGAGAAAATCAGTTTGTTTTATATCTATGACAGGTAGATTTAGGTTTCTAGCAATCAGCTCGTTGATATTTCTGTATTTTTTTCCAGCCTCTATTTTATAGTTTTTCCATGTAGTATTTTTAGAACTATTATGTATTTCATAACTGTCATCAGTTCCAGGTTTTATAGTTGTTATATCATCAAGTTCTTGATAAAATATGCTTTGTTCAACATCATCTTATAACTCAATCCTGGACTCTATTGCTGATACTGTGTTTAGTGCAGAATTAATGTGATATACATTATGCTTTTCTATATAGTCAGTGAGAGAGTCTATCAAACCAAGATATGATGTTAGTAGGTTAATGTTAGCATTATTATCTACTATTTCTAACAGCTCTTTTTATTATATTAGTCCATACTGAGTACACGAAATACTAGACATTTAGCAAATGTGTCCTTGAGCTTGCAATTTTTAAGAAGCTTGTGCTTTCTTGTTTCAGTTGGTTTGTCAATCTTGTCATGAATCTTCTTTAGTCCCTATTGCTCTGACTTTTTACCACCATGAAATTTAGTTTTTACAAAGTTAGATTTATCAATAGTCAAATATTTTCTATAATTTGCTTGAGCAATGTATTTATCAAATATTTTCCAACCTTTAATCGCCTCGCAATCACTTACAGAACAGTATTTGCTAATTATATCAAAGTCTCTGATAGTGTGTTTAAGTTGAGAGCCTCATTCTTAAAACCCTAGCAAAGTTATTGCTGTTCTTGGTTAAACCAGGATAACATAAAGTTAATTTTTTCATTCAAGCAATTATTCAAGCTCTTGCTTGCTCAGTACTTTCTGGGTCTAGAGACTCAATATCAGCTATTTCAATCTCTGGGTATAGTATGAAATTATAAAACTCTTTAGGGACTCTGACTCTTGCTCAGTACTTTCTGGGTCTAGAGACTCAATATCAGCTATTTCAATCTCTGGGTATAGTATGAAATTATAAAACTCTTTAGGGACTCTGATCAATGGAAGATCAGTAGATATTACAAATTATAATTATATTAAATTTACAATGACCTATACTAGGTCATCTAGTGTATATATCTGAAAAGTCAACAAACCTGGGTGAGGACCAGGTCTAGCTCTGACAACATATATCTTGAAATAAGAGTATTTGTTTAAGGTAACTGCAGGATCAAGTGTAAGTGATCTAGAGGCAGTAACGTCAATGTTAAATAAAATATTTAGATTAGTCCAGGTTAAATCATTATTTTAATCATCCCAATCTAAAGTCATAAAATTCTCTGAAATGATTATTTATTCAACTTCGCAGTTGAAATTTCTATATTGCTATGGCTTCAGGACAATGTATTTTAATCCAAACGTTTGATGTTTCTCCATCTGTGATCCAATCTAACCCACTAAATATAGGGTTGTTAAAAGCAAATGCATGACTTGGATTATTTTCCTGATAATAACTTGATGCTGTTGCAACAAAACCCCAATGATTATTTGAAGTATCAAAGAGATGTGGAATGTGACTGACACTATTATTAGTTCATTTTGTACTACCACCAATCCATTGCAATTTGGTAACACTATCCATGTACTATTTATTGGTAAGATGGGATGTAGAAATGGGTACATACATAGAAATTATCTTTTTAGCAGCCATATTGATCATACCTGTAACTGTATCACCAGATTTTATAAGATAATTGGTATCTGCAGAAGTAATTGTACATAACAATGCTGCACGTATTTCAGCATTAACATAAAATTTATCTGTAATATCAAATGGGGCCACTATATTATAAGTCGTTATTTTATTTGAGCACATATTCATTGCTATCATATCATCAGCATAATTTTTATTTGTTAAATCTGATAACACTGATGGAATTGCTGTAGTTGTTATCTTGCTCAATCCAATCTCCAGATTTCCCATCATCTTATCACTGGATTTCTTTTTTTGCTGCTCGTTATGCAATATTTGTTGACATGATATCATCAGCGTAATTTTTTTTTTGTTAAATTTCATACCATCAATGGAATTTCCATAGTTGTTATCTTATTTGATCCCATATCTACATTTCCCACCATAGTTTCACTGGATTTTATTACAAAGTTATCCTTGACAAATTTTACAATTTTTACAGAATCGTTATTGCTAAAACTTGTATTATCAAGTTGAGTATTAAATATTAATTTCCCACCCATATCCATATTTCCAGCCATTGTTCCATCAGCTAGTGGTGACTTACAATTATCTACTGAGTTGTACATAGCTTATTGCCTGTGAATGTTTTTTTTTTATAGGGGGTGATTCAGTTTAAATCTTTTTTTTACTCATGTTGATATTTCCAGTCATCTTTCTACCCAACAACTTCCCATTACTGATCACACTAAGTTGTGCAAGGTTTACTGCCTGCAAGTTGTCTGGGTTGATTGGTGGATATGTTGTCTCAATGTCTAGCACTTGCTTACCTGACATAGTTAAGATGCTGGTCATTGTATCTCCAGATTTTTTTATATAATTTCTGCAGTTGCGGTAGTGGTTGTAGTTCCTATTTTGTCAGTTGAGTTGTCAATTAATGATCCAAATTTTTGCAATAGCTCATTCGAATTTCTTGCTGCAAGATACAATTTAACTTTGACCACCTGATAAAATTAAACATTGACAGCAAGATAAAATTTTGTGGATACCTGGTATATAATGAGCATAATTAGCTTTGACACATTGATTAATCAAACATCAGCATAACCATGACCCTATGGACTGCCATCATCTGATGATAGGACAAGCCTGATTGGACAAAACTATCCTTCTGATTAATTTATTGCTTAACAACCTCTTCGAATACAATCAAGATTTTATCTACACAATAAATCCACAACAAGATAAATATGAACTGCTTAAGCAATATAACGAAAAGCTGAAAAATTAATTTGGCATAGGCAGTTCATAAAACAACGCGAAGACTTAAATCCTGATGAACATAAATAATTGTGTTTGATGACATTCCACTTATTAATGCTGAGATGAACAAGATAAAATCTTACTTTTCCCTATCCCACAACAGAAAATGACCATTGAAATCACTGTTTCTTTTTGTTTGTGAAGCTAGCAAGAGGTCGAATTCATATGTTCAGATGAGGAATAGACAGGTTTGTAAACTGAATATTAATCTATTGGTAAATATAAAAAAAATTATTCTAACAAACGATTGCACAAAAAATTAAATAGAGGTTCTAAAGTAATTTGTTGCAAGTTGAGCAGCTTTCAGAAGGAAGGTTGAGAAGGAACATGAAGGTCTACAGCAGACAGCAGAAGAAACTGCTAGACTTTTTAGACCAGTAACCTAAGCAATACTTGGCAAACAGCCAGATATTTATGCTGTGGAAGAATAGTTTGAGTAGAAGAAGAAATGTCAAAAACAAAATGAGATAAAAAATTAAAAAAAACAGGAACTTAACATTAGAAAAGAACAAATTTGATTAAGCGATAGTAAAAAAGCAATAAAAATAGTAACGATTTTAACGGAAGATAAAATTATAGATCAGGAAAGTAGTGTATTTGAATCAGAAAAACAAATAACAGTAGGTAATATCAGAAAATTGGAAGATATAAAGATTGATTAATTATTATATATATCAAGTTATTAAATGATATAAAAATTTTGAATGAATCTGAATATAATATTAATAATTCCAAAGATTCTTTGTAAGCACTTGATCTTGTCAAAAAAATTCTGAAAAAGTATTGGTGAAGTATATATTACCATTTTGGAAAATATAAAAATTTCAACAGAAATATATAATGGGGATCCTGAGTTACTTATATTAGCAAAAAAATGTATAATTCTGTAAGATTGGATTGTGGAATAATAAAAACTATAATGAAACCACTAAAATAGTTGATAGACTGATGTTATTAATAACATCAAAGGAAGCTGGAAATATGAGCTCAGTACTCGACAATGAAATTGTTGTTAGTGTGATGTGTGTGATTTAGATTTTCAATGTAGCTTTACCAATTTCTCAGTCATATCATTATGATGTCTGCAGTGTGGCAGTTTATAGTGATGTCAGGCACTGGGGCATCATGCCAGAGACATGTAGCATGATGTCCCACCCAGGCACATTATCCTGACATAGGCTGACCAGTCTTAACACTAAAATCTTAATGCTGAACACCGAGCAAGGCAGCTGTTAGTATCATTTTTGTAAGTCTTTGGTATGACTCAGCCAAGGATCGAACCCACGACCTACCTCTTCCAAGGCAGATGCTCTAACTACTATATAATCTCAGATCAAAAGGTTATCTAACATCGGATGAATGTTATATTTTACATAATGGTCTAATTTGCTAACTGCAAAGCACAAACTGCTAGCAGTTCAATTTTATCTATCATTGAAAATAAAAATGTTAATGTTACTGCTTTATTCATCACAGACTAGTGGAGAGTGCAAACTTCTCTTTTATTTATAATCCCCATTCAAATTTATCAGCAATAAAAAATACAAAATAGGACTTGTATCTGCTACTGCTTGACATGTTATGGCAAATATCGGAACCAATTTGAAATATGATTTCAAATTTCAGTTGAACCAGCCAGCTGGCCAGATTTGGACTTCTGCTAAGAAACCATAGAGCACTTATAATGTTACAGATCTAAATCAAGCATTAAAATTATTAATTACAACTAAGCTGAATCTGCATCAGACATTTCAAACTATAACACACTGCCTGCCAGGATTACTTTGAAAAATGGTTTTATTGTTCATTTCAGCACCACAAATAACTTTGGTCCATTGTTAGGATTTTCTTGAAAACAGTAAGGTTCTGAATCATAAAGTTCTTCAATTTATATGATGGCGAGTCACCCATAGACATAATGAAGTAAATTCAATTTTAATAATTGCCAGCAGATCATATATATCATGTGGCAGTGAAGGTCAGACAATTTGTTCTTGTTCTCCTTATGTACCACCTGGATCGATAATGCAAGTAAATCCAAGACAGATCCTGTTAATGTTGAAAATCAAATATCTGCTATCACAATAACATTGACCAATCAATTCAGCTGGCAGCTAAATCTCAATAATGAAATTGTAACATTATCTGCTCTTTAAGTCAGTCGGCTAATCACAGTTAATGGCTCTCACAGTAAGCTCTGCTTGGTCAGCTATGCTGAACACAATCAATTTTATCAGACAGTTTTGTATTACAGAATGAAACAACAAAAGATTTATCACTGAAATATGTTTCTTTGGAAATATATTCTCTAAAATAATTGAAAATGTACCTGGAATTATGAAAAAAAATATAGTGCATATTGCATTAGACACATCAAAAGCTTTTGCCACAGGAGCATTTCACTCAACTTTTATGCAATGGCAGATCTGAGTCTGTACAGTTTCCAGTTGAACTCATCTTATCAGCAAGAATTTATGGTAACACAGTATGGTCATCAAACCTATGAAATTGGGTACATTTGTTTTTCATTATTGCTACATAATTTGATTGACCTGATTATAGCATTTAGCTAATGAAAAGCAATTATAATATTGTGTACATCCTTAAATTTTGTTTTTAAATAATTGAAAAAATTTCTAAGTCATGTGACTCATAAAAGTGTTGGAAGATAGCATTACACGTAGTGTACCATATATACCCTCATTAACACCCTAAAGCATTACATTTTTTTCAAAGAGGGAGGGGCATTTATTAGAGCACAATAATGAAAGCAAAAGTTGCTCTTTTCATGTGCTCTTATAACGACTACATTTATGTTGGAAGGTATTTCTGCCACTTAATTCTTCATTGTAAATATCAGCACAGTTAAAAATAAATAATTGATAAGCACAGTTTTGACTCAGTAGCAGTTTGAAATAGGACTGGTAAGTCTTTGAACTTGATGCCCTGCAATTGTAGCATGTTTGACACTACATGTGAACCAGTGACTTTAGTAATGTATACATTGATACCTACATTGTAGCAGTGTGATCAACTGTGACTGCTGCAGCATTTTGTTTTAATCATGGATATATACAAGACAGATATTGAAAAGAATAGGTCTCACATGGCATATTTTAAATTTTCTGTTCTTAAGAAAAAGGTGTGGGGGGCATTAATCAGGGAATTTACAGTATTTCTTTTTATGGTTAAGTGAAAGTGGAAGTATTAAGTATATATTTATCTGAAAGTAAGTGGAGTGTCAATTTCTTTCATTTAAGCCTCGAGAGCGAGTCTAGTGAGGAAAGTGAGGAAGAGATGGAGCTTGATGGAATCTCTTATCCCATCAGCTCTAAGGCCAAACATGACCTCATGATGAAGAATGAGGTAAGTACAAAATTATTGGTCTAGATAAATCTACCACTGTTGCAATTGAATAATTTGAGCCACATATGGATATTGAGAGGTCTAGTATATAATGTTAAAAATATACGCTACTCATTGAAAACTAATGAACCTGCTTAGAATACAGGTTCAGACAAGGATCCCACCTTTTAAAACTCTAAAATGCCAAAAATTGTCCCTTATTTGTTAAACATTAAGAAATTCATGATTCAGATTGGTAACTGACAAATTGATTTGTTATTCATTTTATCAATTTAAACAAAATCCTGAAATTCTCAGCTTTTAATGAGAAGTCTTATGTTGCTAAATTTTCTTTCCAAACAACATTCTTAATGCACAATAAATAACAATATGTTAGTCACATATTCTGGAGGCAGCACTTTCATAAATAAATACCAATTAAATAAGTTTAGTCCAGTGCAATTTGTGTTTAGTTCCATCTCTTACTTCAGTTTATATGTAATCATAAATGTTGTTGTTTTTCTGGGGCTTAATGCCATTTTTCAGCACATCATAGGCTATACATGGCAGCTAGTCTTAATGGTGGCAGAAGAAACAGAAATCTGCAGAAAGAACCACCAATCCATGAGAAGCTACTGGCAAGCTTTCTCATGTATCCACATTCACTGAATCTTAGACTCAAACTCACACAGAGGTTAGATGGCAGTGATCCATAACGGACAATGCTTTAGACCACTTAGCCACAAGGGGCCCCCTAATCCTCAATGTAATGTGCCTCTTTTATTCAGACTTGAAATAAGTCAATCTACCATCACTGCTAGGTATATCCATGAGCATTTCTATTAATTTTTGTGCTGACTATATTTTAATATCGGACTTGAGGAAGTATTTGTTGTAATGTTGCACTGAATTAAAAGAGATGTTTTGTTTTATCATGTTTTGTACAAAACCAGATGGGGTGGAATTAAAAAAAAGTTAACAAGGCTTACCCTAGAATGCTTGTTTATTCTACTGATTACTCCTAACAAACTGCACAGGACCACTTCTGCCAGTGCATTATGTGACAGTAGATCTCGGTCTGTGCAGAGACAAAACTGCTGCAGAGTAAATATTTTAGTTTACATACACATGCAGCTTGTATGTGCACTCATAAATTTTTATCGATTCCTTTAAAAGAAATGTAAATAATTTTTCAGTAGAATAAAAAACTGAAACAGTGTATGAAAATAAATGTCACATGGCTATATCTCCCATTACGTAACAGAAGGCAATAATTTATAAGGCAAATACACCATAATGAATACTGTGAAATCCCATAATGTGTCTAACAGCATCCATTTAATAAGGAACAAGGACTTTTACATAAAGTTCATTAGTTTTATGTACCATATTCTATCCCAAGAGCTGTTGCCTGTCTGCATCAGATGTGGACATTTATATCACAAAACAAGATTAGAAGCCAAACAAAGCACTCTCTTGAGTAAACCTCTGTTAATAAAATAATGTTTACTTTGAAATCTCATTTATAATGTTTGGAAGTTGTCCAGCAAATAAAGAAGCAAGAACTGTTAAAAAGGTTAATCAATTTTTGGGGTATTTTTTTTGTTGTATATTTTCAAAATGCAAGATATAGGAATCCATATTTCAACTGTATTATTGTCTTTGGCATAGGTAGTGTTTTTATATGTATTCCATTTTCTCAGATACTGTTACACTGTACCAGGTCAATAAAGAGTATATACTTGCATTGATATCATATAGGGAAAGCTTACTAGAATCTCATTCCCATTATATGCAATATCTGACAAAAGCATGAAAAGAAAATAGTACTTGTAGATATAATACTGTGTAATTAAACCTTATTACAGCATGTCTTGAGTCATAAAGTTCTATTGTGTAAGATAGATTGAGCAAGACCCAGATGTCAAGTATAACACAGATGAAATTCAGGCTGCTTGGATTTAAGTGACTGTAATATATTTGATTTTTAAAAACTGATAGCCAAGGGTAAGAGTATGTCCATCTAAATTCTTCATTTGAAATTCATTTTGCATTAACTGACCATAGCACTTCATCAAATAGTCTGATAAGCTTGTCAGAGTCAATGCTTCCCTTTTCTAGGTTCAAATACCATTTTAGTTAATGAACCCCAAATACAGACAAAAATAATTTTGAATGGCAAGTATGCAGTGTACTCAAAACACACGGTTTGCCATTATTGGGTTTGTTACCGGGGGGGGAAGGGTAGTTATACCCTTGAGTGTTATGGGGTTTAATTAATTATTTTTATACCCGTGTATGGTTTTGGTTATATGAAAATGGGGTGGGGTGTTTCCAATATTTATTTAGGTATGGCACCCACCCAGGCTCGATTATGGTTCAGAAGTTAAGTAGGTGAATATGGTTCTGAGCCCCCAGTCAGCAATGCCGACAGTTAACTACAAAAGTACTAAAAGGTGAAATTAAACAGTTAAATACAAAAGTACAAAGGGGTGAATTAAATAAAACAATTTAATTTATAATAAAACTTCAACATGCAAGCTTCCCAATCGCTCAACCCTTTTGTGCCTATTTCATCATCTGAATCAGTGTGAGAATTTTCGCCCTGTCCTTGGTTCTACTCATCTGTCTCTCTAAATTTCTCCTGCACTCCTCCTTTACTCCTTCGAATTTCCTCTCCACCTCCACTCTTCCTTTGCTCCTTCGAATTTCCTCTCCACCTCCACTCCTCCTTTGCTCCTTCGAATTTCCTCTCCACTTCCCTTTCCGTCGACTTCCTCATCGAACCGTCGACTCCAATCCGTCGACCCTGACTGTACTGACAGTCTTACTTAAGTCTTCTCTCTCAGACTCTCGGGTCTCCTTCTAACTGAAGTTGTCCCACCCAGAAAGCTTCAGTTATGGCGTTGCAATGTGTGAGTCAAAAATCAAACGAATATCATATCCATCTTCTTGAAGCTTTCTTTGTTCCAATCTTTTTCCTGTGCTTCACGCCAAATTTACCCAAATTTACAAGTGGGTATCTCAGAGTAGCCTTAATCATTCAATCACCTAGTAATCTGCCTAGGTCTACTAAATAATTCTGGGATGGAGTCAGTTTGATATCCTCGAAACTTAGAGGTATGCCCACCCACTAGCTTAAGTCTAATTGGATGTGGTGGACTAACCATTCCCAAGTTGTAAAGCAGAGGAACTGTTAAATTAAAGTTGCCTACCCTTTTATGTCCTACTAAAGGATTAGCACGCATATGTAATTTAAGATGCCCTGTTCTGCACAAAGAACTTTTTGTTGACTATGTCTCGCTTGGCTTAGTGTCAGTTAGATAAACATCCATCCACCTAAGTAGACCATGACATGGTTTTTGAATTTTGTCTAAATGACATTAATTTCATTGCTAAAAGAATTACTCTTTTCTGCTTGTTTTCAACTTTATAGTTGCAATTCCACTGAAAAATAGTGGTTAGCTTCCTTTCAGTGCAAGTCCTGAACCATAAACTCTTCTTTTGTGAGTACTCAAAAATCATCAAAACAGACAACTCTTTAAGGTGGCACTCACCAGTTATTGTGTACTTTTGAGAGAGTGACATATGTATGAGGAAGTTGTTTGCATTTAAAACATGCACAGTGGAGAGTATGTTTGCATACCTCTATGATACTTTGATGTAATGTGGCTGACATTTCTTTGGATATTGTACTTTTGGAAATTGTAAATGATCTTAGCACATCACACTGCTAACTAAAATGACTGCTCCCTTGGCAGCTATTAAAATAGGGAAGTGAATTTTGCCAGACTAGACAATACCAGCTTCTAAAAGTGCAATGAATAAATTACCAAATGCATAAAAAGTGAGAAAAGTTATCTACTCTGCTCTATTTTCTGAAGACCAAGCAGTATACTATATAACCCATATTACACCTATCAATCATACACCAAAATAAAAGGAATTAAAGGTTCTTTCAACAATACCTAAGTTATACAAGGTCTTTTTTAAATAGCCAGCATAACCCAGGAGCATTATTTTTCTTTAAAATTGTAACCCGTTACTAAATACGAAACTGTAGAGCACCACCTAAACTGTAGGTTGAGGTCCATGAAAGGAAAGATTATCAAAGATTGCAATGATCAAGGGAAGAAAGTACATGCTCACTCCTTTTGATATTTGGTGTCCCAGTTGTTTGTTGTTTTTTGAGAAATTGTTCCAAACATATCTGAATTGTACAGGGCACTATTTTATTTAATTTTAGATATTTTCCATCCAGTCAAAAATCTATATAGTGTAAAGAATTATCAGCTTCTAATCATCAGTTTGTTTCTTGGTGAGGCACCATATTTTGTTTTCATCGCCAGAGTTATAAATATAGATTTGGTACAAGTGTCCAAATTTAAATCTAGGTACACATAAAATCAAGCTTGCAGAGTAAATCTTTATACATGCAGTGACCGTTAGTAATAATATTTCAGTGAATTGCATATGGATTTTTCTTACACCTGGAACTGCTTTTGACCTGGTGCTTTATAGTCATGAACTTACTACTTGCCATAGGTATATGTAGGTTACAGTGACTTAACATTTAGGCTCCAGTGATTAAATTAAACTTTTCCATTTAGGTCAGTAATGTAGTATCTTCAGACATGAAGCTTGATTGGTACCAGTATACATTGTAAATCTAAAATAAGTGGGCATTAAGTGTGGTTATTTTTAGTCTTTCTTTTGAGTATTCATTTGTGTTAGAAAAGGTTTTCAAATAGGTGTATTTCCTATTCTTGACATACTAGGATTTTTTAAATTTATTATTATTATTATTATTATTATTATTATTATTATTATTATTATTATTATTATTATTATTATTATTATTCTGTTATGTTCATAGACATGGAAAAATAAAAAATTAAAACCTTATTTATCATATTTCAGTAAATGCATAGGGATTTATTCCAATTATCTACTAAAGAGATCAGAGCTTATCTGGCACTTAGATTCACATTGTCAATATGGTTTATACATGTAACCTAGTAACCTGATTGTTATTCATATGACCTCTGGATCTGTGCAGTTTGACTTGAATTCTAAGGGACTTCATACAGTAATGTTTATTATGTCATTGAACATTGTAGACTTCCTTGTTCCCTACTTCATTTGCTTCATCATTCAACAGTTGCTATGTATGAGCTCTCTTTGTGCATTCACTTCATGTCATTCCATTTAAATTCACCAAGAATCTAAAGTCAATAGAGATAAGTCCACATAGTTACCACTGTCATCCCCAAGTAGGAGTTCTTACTTGGTCCCATCAGTTGCCATTGAAGAAACGTTGAAGAATCCCATCACATCACAATTGATAAACTGTAATGACACACAACCCATCATGTCTCAGAAGTTGAATTGTAACCCTGTTTAAAGGACCAATAGATTGCTGTTTAAATGCAAGTTATTAAAATTGTGACAGTTGCTTTGAATTTATAAGTAGTGTCAAGGTTAATAATGATTAACCAATCAGTGACCACTATCAGGATAATCTGACAATCCAGTAATTTATACTTATGAACATTATCTAAACAAAATTCTCCTTTTGAAAGAAGTCATGATATTCAAAATGGCTATCAGGGAAATTTGAAATATTGGTCATTCTCAATCAGTCCTCATTTCCATTTATCATAATATGTGACCATAACTTGACCACTAGATGGACTGTGCTCAAGCCATTCATTCTTTTTTCCCTTAATAATGTGTTCTTGTTAAAGGTGATAGTGATTGAAATGATCAGGACCTGAGTGATTCCTAATCTCATTTGGGAATGTGAGCCTAATAAATGCCATGTTCTCTTCAGCATATGATTTGGTTTGATGCAGAGATCATCAACTCTTGGGATTAGGTATTATAGTCATTTGAATACTTTCAGATTTGGTAACAGTGATAATAATGTCATTTTAAACTTGGTTTATATAGAATATTTCTTGTATAATAAACCTAGGTGGTCTGCCAGTTATGCTTATGAAAATAAAATAGGATTTAATGTTTGCCCAAATTGATATTTATATATTATTGAATGATGGGGGTTGTACCTTACTATGAAGCATGGGGTAATAATAGAGAATTATGGTTGAATCTGCCATATGTTTTTGCTTTAGCTAGTATTTAAGGAAGTACCATACTGCCCTTTGAGTGACCATGTGGTCCTGGAGTCATTTTCAGTCATCATTTGGGTCATTTTATCATTTTCAGTCATCATTTGAGTCATTTTATCATTTTCAGTCATCATTTGGGTCATTTTATCATTGCATTTTGGCTAACAATGATGGAAGTTAACAAAAAAGATGCTAGTGTTGCTACTTCATGCCTTATAATTTCTGTTTTTTTGTGCTACTCTTTGCAAATGAGATGAAAAGCTAAGAGCATGTGTTGCTGCAAGAGAGTGGCTGAAAGGAATATGTGGTGGCAGTGACATTTTGTGGCCAGCAATCTGCAGAGCAATCAGTGTTTGTGTTGCATAATAAGAAGGATTAATCTGAGGCTCCTCCAGATTTTCCAACCAAAACCCCAACCCCCTGATAAACATTTAGCTACAGCATGCTGAGGTACAGTGGAGTCCCTAACCAGCAGGGCAGTCATCACAATAGCAAACACTTTAAGAGTTGTATGTACAGGAGTAAATAATTCAAGATAGCTGGGTACCATAAAAATGTTGTACCACAGTATTTCTGAATGAACCATAATACATACCATGTTATACTATAATTATATTATTGACCAACAATTGATCAGTCTGTGGCCTGACACTTTTTTTGTTTAATTTCTGTCAGTCGCTGGAAAAAAATATCTTGCTCTGATTTATTGCAAAATAACACTATATTATATCCATGATATTATTTGGAGGAAAAAATTAATTATCTTAAGATAAAAGAGAAAATATTTCAGTTCAAAAGCCTCAACCCCCAGTTAAATGGTTAGTACCTTGTAGTAGATGAATTTGCAGTGTGTGGTAATTGTTGCACAAGTTGTGATCTAAAACCCACTGCTGAAGTGGGATCATTAAGCTTTGTAAAGCTGATACTGTGAGTGACATACAGACATTGAAAAGCCTGTTGATAAAACAAGGATTTGTTGACACTAAAAGCCTATAATTTACTAGCCACACTATTGATATAACAAGCAGGGAAACTTAAAGTGGGATGCAAAAAACAACCATGCAAGGTATTTATCAAAGAGCACCAAAAAACATAAAACACACCCATTTAACAAACCAGAAAATGTTGAGTGGACTTGAGATATTATTTAAAGTTCAGACAGAAAAAATAAGAGACTTACAAAGGAATAGATGTACATAACACATTCACATACACTAGTAAATAAGTCAAACATAATGTGTTTGTTTATTTTTTATGTTTAATTTGAAAGTTTGATTTTGCCTGAACATAATTTAAAGTATTGCAATTGGCCACCACACTGGTCTTACTGATACATGTTAAACATGTGATTAAAGAATCAAAATGCTAATTATATTTGTAATATTCACCATTAATTTGTGACAAATAAACCCACTTTTAATAATATGTACATGTTGGATTGTCAAAGTTTTGGATTTGAGCTTGAGCAGGATGCTCACATTATGTTGAGAATATGAGGTTACTTCCCTTTCTCATAAATCCTGGCTCTACTCCAAACCATATTCAAAATTTTTCTGACCAATAAATTTCTGTCAATTTCAAGTAATATTTCCAAGGCTGGAGTGAAACATTCTTACTCAAAAAGTTAAGTTTTTATGATTGATGGGCCTTATGTTTATTATGATGATTTCACTAATTATGTTGATATATATATGGACTATTTTTCAGGTGGATTTATTTTTATTGATGACAAAAAAGAAATTTATTTATGATTACTTATGCAAGAACGAGTTTTCTTACAACTTTTGATGTTTCATAGGATGATGAAAAATCACAATTCTAAACTATTTCAAAAATTAATTTGTCTAATTTGATTTCTCACATAATTTTACTTTTGTATTCAATTTCTCACAGAATATATATATATATATATATATATATATATATATATATATATATATATATATATATATATATATATACACATACAGAATATACCAGATATATTGCCATCAACTGTATTTTAAAGATATAAATTTGGTGCATATTTTTATTTAATGTTACTGTAGTTGTAGTCATATTTTTGCACATATTTGCAACATGTTCTGGTGATGATATTTGACAATACTAAGCCTAGCAGCAAAGTTTCTACTAAGTGTATTCAGTTCTATGAACAGGCAAGTTATTTCCTTTTATCTTAATTTGAATTTCCACTAATTTCCTGTAGGTTTATATGACAAGTTGTCTTATTCTCAATTGTATGATGTCACTTTATTTGGTCAAGCTATTGATTCCTCTAGGAGACCTCTGACCACACTTTCTGAGTCTCCCCAAAAAACTTTTGTCTGGATATATATGGCATACATACATGCTCACAATTGCCAAGTTAAAGTCTGATGTCAGTGTTACATAATAACAATTTACTGTTAAGACATCATTGTTAGCAGAACACTTGGACCTAGAGAAATGTATTTAACTTTCTTTGTTTCATTTATATACTTAACATTTATTTTTCTATTTTATTTAAGTTTGTCTCAACATATATACACATACATATAGGAAGAAAAAGAACTTACTGGTCTTCTGTGAAATAAAGTCTAAAATTTGTACCAGAATCTTTGAGCAAAATTCAGGTAATATTAATGACTACATTGAGTGACAGACAAGGGTTCATAGAGATTTCATACAATTATTTTGGTATCCTGTGCATCTTTTATGTTTAAAATGTTCCATAAACCAGCATGCCTGGACCTACCAATGGGTTATAATCAAAAAAATATATTTTCTTGTATACTTGAGCCAGTGACTGTAGACTAATAAATATTCTCCTGGATACTCAAACCATAGCTCCTGGTAGTCTTTACAATATTGAAGATGGTATATAAAAGATTTGTTCTTTCATGGGGAAAAGTCTTGAAGGGCATATGAATCCAGATGGTTTAGTGCATTATTCAACAGCAGTTTTAGGCTTATTCACTTTGCATTTGGTATCCAACTTATTCAAAACTACATACGATATGTACTAGCTTTTAAATCTAGTCAAAATGCAAACAAAAAAGATCTGATCTGCCATAGTATAATGTGCCTGTATGACAGATCTATGCTGTTTATTCTTCTGATTACTCCGAAACAAAGAGACCAAGATCTGATGGCACATTATGCAGTGTCAGATTTGGATCTGTAATCTTTGCAGTTGGAATCATAAGCAAGTTTATACAGTATGGTATATGATTGTCTATGCTTTTATACTGGAAAATGTTTGTGGACCTTCCAACCCAGCTCTGCATGCAGGTCTTAATTGTCAGTCACTGAACTAATATTATATCTTGTGTTTCTTTGCTATCTGTCCACCAATACTTTTGAGTAAAGATATACCATATATACTTGCATATAAATTGACTCAAACCTCAAACAACACAGATTTTGATCTGCCATAGCATAATACAGCTTCAAATCATGATCTGTTTTGTTTATACTACTTATTACTCCTAACGGATTGCACAGACCCAGATCTGCAAGTTTGCAATTGGATTTGACTTGTAAGCAGCAGATATATTAGTTTTCTTTGCCTAGGTACAACAACTTTGTTTACCCATGTATATTGTGAAGTACAAAAGGCATAGATCCTGATTTTCTTGTCTTGTAAATAAGAGTTCAGTTCATATCATAAGGACAGTTAAACCTGACCTGGTTTTTGTAGATGTTGCAGCAGATTTTGACACGGTCAACATGACATAAGATTGATATATGACCTAGCATAGCTGCCAAGTGTCCCAATTTTTTCTGGTCCTGTTAGAATCTGAATACAGGTGTACATTTTTCTTGTTTTTATATTTAAAAAAAATTAAATTAACAATTTCCATGCAATTATCAGTTTAGAATAGGCACCCAGTTCCATTCTGAGAGTAAATGTATCATATAGATATAGGGATATAGAGTTCTAAAATATGATTGGTTCATTCAAAATCAAGGCTACCATTCTGCCAGTCTTTAACCACCATATTGGATTGCACAAAGCAGTTGCACTATCACTGTAACTCATCTTCGTAATATTCAACTTCTAGTCATGTCGAAAGAGAAAGCAAAAGATAAAGAATTTTCTCAAGCAAAGAAAAGAAAACAGAACTGTAAGGAAAATTATGCTGTCCACTTTTGATTTGTGAGACGGTCTAGTAAAGCAGAAACCTTGCACAAAGAATGGGGTTGTCATCAATTTCTTCTATCTGATGGCAATTTAGTACTGCTGAATCTCCATGGGTCTTATGATTGTACAATTCTGAGCAGTATTTTGTCCACCACTTAAGGATCTGTTTATGTAATTGAATAATTTTTTATATTTTACATCATGGGGTTTGTATTTCTTCCATTGGATTTATCTGTTATTCAATCCATTAATTCCATGCATTATTTTATTGTTTACTTGATCCAGGCAATAACACTGTGATCAATCATCTATAACCAAAGCATCATAACTGGTGGGCGGGAGCATGATCACTTATCACTCACACCCTCACAGGTTGGTTTCAAGGTGGGTTTCTTTCCTCTTAAGGACTGCAACACTTGAAAGTTATATAAAACCTAGGCAAGCAGAGTACAGCACCTTGTCTAAGGATACAACCACAGCCTTAACCACAATCTGATCCACTTAATCCACTGTCCTATGTGAAGATCTGATAGTGACTGCAAAGGAGTCTGGTTCTGTAACCTTTGAATTAGTCAATGGAAATGCAGCTTTCAAAAATCAGAAAGTGGATCAAATTGTTTGGCACACCTTTATACTCTGCAGTACTGTTTATTCTCCCAAACTTAAAGATATAAAACTTCATCTTTTGGCTGATAAAACTAGTAATTATGGTAATAACATAGGTTATCCTATATGGCCCATTGAAACCATTGCTATCACATCTTAACAATGGGCAGTAGAGATCAGATTTAATTGATTGCCTTAAGAAATGCAGTTGGGTGTGTGATACACATGAAGACGGGTTGATGTGATGCAAATGATACTCTACATTACACACATACTGTGCTGCAACAGGACACTCCAGGTTTGATTCCTGATGCATCACTCTAATTCTCCCATCTACTTTTATAGTACTTTGTCACTGGTTCAGGTAATTACCATTACTCACTTAAATATTACTGTTGGTTCATTACAACTATAATACTATTATTTTTGGATTGAGCAGTCGAAAAGGTAGCATCAAAATACAAAGTGATAATGCAAAATGTCCTCTCTTGCTGTGATGTTCTGAGAGCAGATATGAAATTAAGTGCTAAACAGACCTGAATCAGATTCAGAACTACTGGTAGTTACCTTGTCCTGGTACCATTTATAATCACTTGTAAGTTGAGTCAAACTGCAAAGAACAAAGGTCCTGATCTGCCATCATATAATGCACCTGCAGATCAGGGTCTGTGTTGATTGTTCTACTGATCTGGGTCTGTCTTGATTATTATACTGATCTGGGTCTGTGTTGATTGTTCTACTGATCTGGGTCTGTCTTGATTATTCTACTGATCTGGGTCTGTCTTGATTGTTCTACTGATCTGGGTCTGTCTTGATTGTTCTACTGATCTGGGTCTGTGCAGTTTGCAGCCTGGCTATAACCATGTATATACAGTTACCATATTACAGGTGCCAATGTAGCAGGAAAAATCTCCTTAACTAAAATGCAGGAGGCAAGAAATGAAATTCCATTACAATGTGATACTCTATCAGAAGTTTAAAATGACATAAAAACAGTCAATGGCAACCTATTAGTACTTTTGACACATACAATTTAGAGTGCAGATTATGTCTAGCACATAAAGGAATGATGATCACATCATACATTCTTTAAAATACTGTATCAGAAATTTAAAATGACATTAAAACAGCTAGGCATTGGCAACCTATTAGAAATTTTGACACATGCATTTTAGAGTACAGATCATGTCTAGCACATAAAGGAATGATGATCACATCATACATTCTTTAAAAAGGATTATTCAGGTACAAATTCCTCCTGAGGCCTTCTTCTAAATTAAACTTTAAAGTAGTGTACTGCATTGTGTATTCTGATGCATGTATGCTTTCCAATGATTTATAATTCTTATATTGCCATATTTAACAGGTGTATTACACTTCAAACTGTGAAAGGCATAGATCCAGATCTGCCAGTGTGTTATGTGATGGCAGATCTGGGACTACGCATTTACAGCTGGAGAGGTGTTACACCGGAAGGTTAATTGTAATTTGACATGGACCATTTTTGAACTCCTAGTTGTGCAGTGGTTAAAATCAATTTACTCAACACCTCACAGATCTTTATTTTGATTTCTAATTATCAGATCCCCTGAGTCACATATAATTATACTGTACTAACTAATAAAGTGTTTACTCTCTCTCTCTCTCTCTCTCTCTCTCTCTCTCTCTCTCTCTCTCTCTCTCTCTCTCTCTCTCTCTCTCTCTCTCTCTCTCTCTCTCTCTCTCTCTCTCTTCAAATTTTTAGGTAGATCTCTGTTTAGTATTGTTGATCTCATTATGAGCATTGAGCTAGGCACAAGTAGGATTAATTAGATTTATGGAAACCTGGACACTTTAAAAAGCCATAATGTATGAATTGGTTCAGGCAAAGTCAGGAGTTATCAGTATTAAGGGCTTCATTTGTTTTAACTTACCAGGATTGAGTTCAATTTCTGGTTTGTATATGAAGCTGACATTTCTGAAGGTCACCAGAAACAGTTGAGTAACTATATGATGTCAGACCAATTGCCTTGTTTCAAAGCTAGTGAAGGAAATTTTATGTTATTCTGATTGGACATGCTATGGAAGGGGGCTGATTTTACACCAAACTATCAGTTTAAGTTGCACTAATAGCATTTGAAAATTCAGTCTATGCTTTTCTACAAGAGGAAACAAACATATGAACATAAGGGACTCCAAGGATTTAATAAGTAAATTTCCTGTAAAATCATCCAAGGGAAATGATTGTCTGGAGATTGACAGACCAAACATCTTGTAAACACAAGGCAGATAGCTTAAGTGGAAGACTCATCATTTACAAACCTGAAAGGGACTACACAAAGTTGGAAGGGCCAAATAGATGAGATGCCAGAGAATTTGGAAAGGGGAAGAAAAGAGTGGAAGACTCAGACTTACCAGCATAAGGGAGTTAAGAGGAACAGTCTGAGTGGATCTTCGATGGAATTGAATACCAGTTTATGAATCGATACAAGGCAGTGTTATTCAATCTCACACTCTTTTAAATGATGATTTGATTATATTGTTGTTAACAGATCTGCTATTCATCTGATCTTTTTTATATTTTGAAATTCTTTGAATAAATTGGTTCATAAAGAAAGAAGTGTATCTTTCAAATTGTAATGTTCATATCAGTTGCTTGTGAAATTTTATTGTTTTGAAACTTGATTAAATTTTGTCTCCTATTTGTAACAGGGGCTCATGTTATTCTGTTCAATATATCAGCTCACATCTTTATCTATTCCACCCATAAGTTCATTCTTTGTACTGATATTTACTCCTTCGGGGCAAATTACACCGGGGGGGGGGGGCAATCACCTCAAGATAATTATAGCCAAAACCAGTAAACCCACCACAATTAAGTTGAGGAGGGGTTTGCCACACAGAGTGTAATTCAGATTTGCAAATTTTATAAATTTTCACTCTTTCATCCATTATTTTATAAAGTTGACACTGAGTATAAGACAAAGCCAGATCAGAACCTTTTGACCTTGTCTTTTTCACCAGACTTCATTCCACACAATATGACCAATTTTATTCCAGCTGTAACTTTAATGATGCTGTGTGGAACAAGCTATTGTATCTAACAGTTTTTTAAATTAATGATGTCACTATGTTATTTCAGATTACCAGCAGTAGGGAAATTGCATCACTGATGCTGAAATACTTTGTATAGTTTTGTTTTGGAGAGAGAGACAGTGACATATGTATTTCGTTGCATTTTTTTGTTACACTGCATGATCAAAATAAAATGTACTCCTAAATGAGAGAGAGATTTTGGACTTTTTGTATGTTACTGCCTTTGTTTAGCAGAAACTTTTGTTGAAGAGACACAACAGTAATAGATTAAATAGTTAATGGAAACTATTAAAATACGTACTATACTCCTTCATTTTAAGTTTATATATATGCACAATATTTATATCCATAAAGAATCCATTAAAGTCCCCAAAAAATGACATGCTCTGTAATTTGTTTTAGCAAGTACAATGTCCTCTCCATTCCTGGGGCCCCATGGTCTAAATCGCTGTCCTTTATGATCACTGCCATCTCACCTCAAGCTGGGTGGGTTCAAGTCCAGGATTCCATGAATGTGGATATGTGAGAAAGCTTGCTAGTAGCTTCTTGTGGGTTGATGGTTCTTTCTGTGATATCCGTTTCTTCATCCACCATTTATACTGGCCACCATGTATAGCCTATGTGTGCTGAAAAATGGCATTAAGCCCAGCAACAACAACAACTCTCCATTCCCAACAAATAAGATTGTCCTTTATCTTACTGATACACTGCATCTACACTTCTTTTAGTGAGGCATAGTGTGGTTTCAGTTTTTGCTCATGCTAGTTGTTACTTTGAATGACACTTCTTCAGTGAATACAAAAGTAATTACTGGCTGAGAAACAAGAAGCACCTGACACCTTAGTCATGGGTAGCCTCATTTTTTTATTGGTAATCTCACTAATATGATCTGGTCTGCTAAATCTTGCCCTTAGATAGACTTTAGCTGGAATGACAAATAACACTGCAAAGCCATGTGATTCTTGGGACATGGATATCAGAAGTAAAACTAGAAGGAACTGTTTACTGTGTGGTATTAATTGATAATGGAATATAGTATTGCCCTTGTACATGAGCAAGATTACTGAACTCTCTCTCTCTCTCTCTCTCTCTCTCTCTCTCTCTCTCTCTCTCTCTCTCTCTCTCTCTCTCTCTCTCTCTCTCTCTCTCTCTCTCTCTCTCACACACACACACACACACACACACATTGGGGCATATTTTGATCATTAGTATCTGCAAGAAGTAAAATGTGATAGAATACTTGTCTTTTTTATGGTTATTTATTTTCTAAGTTGTCTATTCTAAACTACATATAGGTAATCCGATTTAAAGGATGTTTATCACATAGTTGGTAGACTTTGCCTATAGTGTTTGCAATTTCATATTTTGATATTATAACATGTGAACATATCACTTTATATGATTCACATTAGTCCAAATAAGCATGGGAAATTATTGTGCATTATTCTCTTTACTGATTGCCTACTCTTGTGGAAAATTTTTTAAACCCTGCCTTCTGGAATATTTTTGTTTTCAATGAACATCTTTGGCTGCCATTTTTCAGATCAACTTGCAAAAGGGAATTGGGGAAAAGAGTTTAGTAAGATGAAATATGGCTAAAACCATATGGAAAAAAAAACCAATAACAACAACAAGCAAAACTATGCGTATTGCTTGTATAGGGTGGGGGGTGGAGGAAGTGGTATATCTGTAGCTTGGAATCCACCCTATATACAAGCATGGTTTAAATGTGAACTTACAGAAGTAAATAAACTCACCTCTGTTCTCAGAACGATGTGGACATTAACCAAAACTGACAGAAGTTTATCCAACCACTGCATATTTACACGGTAAATATATAATACAATACCAATTCAAAATCAAATTAGTTTATGTACTCTGTAGTCTGCTGTACCAAATCATATACTGCAAATATCTGGTCACAAGTACGTTACAATAAATAATGAAAATCCAGTAAACTTTCTTTCATATGAATATTGCAACAATGTAACATTTAGTTGTGAAAGTGACATGTTACATTCCATAAATATGGGTTGTTTACTACAGTCTAATGGGATACTGCATCCAAGAAAAAAATGCCACATGATATACATCAGATATTCTGTATAGAAAAATGATTTTGTCTGTACAAAATGTTCTGTTTATTCAGAAGGACACTTGTTTTTTGACTTGTAGATTGTAAGAAAAGTATAATCTGCTTTTAATCATTAATACTAGTTCAACTTTGTGACTATTTTTTACACACAACAAATGAAAAGCTCAACATCTGTGAGAATGAAAGAAAATTATTCATTCTTCATTCCATCTAAACAATTTGCACTGAAATAAAAACTGTGATAAAAAGAATCTCAAATGTGTAATAATTTAATATTAAATTTATCAAGTTGAATAATATTTCCAAGGCTTGCAAAAGCTGGACATTTTTTAACTCATTTCATAAATTCAATATTAAATTATTTGAGATACTTTATATATTACTAGTGCATGCTGCTTCAGCATATTGCTTCTGATGCACATAACTTGTTCTCTTAGATAAAACTTACTTAAGATGGTTCTTGCTATTCAAAATGCTGCATTTGCACATTTCAAGATAGGTTTATAAGTCCTAAGAAGCATTTAGTTTTTTAGGCATGGATCTAAGTTTTGATAACAGGAGCTATAGGCTAAACAGCTTAATCATAATGACTGGTTCTACTGACAATAATACAGAGGATAGGGAATCAGTCTAAATATCTTACATCCTTACATCCTAATGACTAAAAGATATGAAGTTCTATCTCTGAAATTCCATTACTTTCAAGACAAAATTGTATCAGACATGAAAATCAGGACGTGGGATCCCCTGATTATCTCCTGCTTCAAATATGAAGTGCAAATTATGTTTAAAATGGAAGGAAAAATAACAAATAAGATTTTAGGTCATTTCTAAAAAAGAGAAGATTGGTCAGCTACATATTTCCTGGCATAATCTCCATGATGTCAGTTTCCAGCATGGTTATTGCAGAGTATGGTCATGCTGATGATGGTCACTTCTTGGCACTGTTTACCACATTTTTTTAAAGTGCAGAGGCACTGAGTTTCAGTGTTTCATTATTTAAGAACATAATTTAAAAAGCAGCTCAATAATTATTTAATTCAATCTTGTATTTGTAGTTGAGGAATAAAATAAAATTTTAAAGGAAATTAAGGAGAGAACAAATACCATGGTATAAATCTTTTTATGGTGTTATGTAATTTATCACTCCAGCTTGCAATATTTTCAATTACTGCAGATTTTTGTACATGTAATTAGAAAATTGAGAGATGGTTGCAGAGCTCTAATGAAATATTTTCAGTTTATCACTTTAAATTTGGATCATATAAATTACACATAGATCAACAACTATGAGTAAAGATGAGCAATAAATATAATGTAGACAATATATACATGTGGTTAGCCTGTACCAAATATTTTACTGTCCATGACAGCATCCATATCTGAATTATCACATTTTATGTACTCAGCAGAAATTCAAGATACTATTTCAGATTGACAGCAATACATCCATTGGCAAATTATATTGGACCAGCCAAGCCTCAACTAGATTAAATGTAATGTTGGCCAACAAAGTAATAATTACTCTTCAGATTATTGGGACTTGGACTTTTGGGATGTTGCGTAGGCAGGCCTGATTTGCCATACTGCATTTCACAAGAGGCAACTATTGGTAGCAGGAGACACTATGATTTAGTGGGTAGTGTGCTGAGCTCAGAACCAGATGGTTGTGGGTTTGAATCCTTCCAACAGGAGGTTCAGATTGGATACTTTGTGTCTTTTGGGACACTTTGTTGGCTACCAAGTTATTAAGCTCAATGATTCAATGGAATCAGATATCAGCTGGTGCTGCAATATCGCCCTTCTGTCAAAGTACTAAATTTAAATGTGTTACCATCCAGAGGCATATTCATGATGAAAATAACATCTTGGAATATTTTAAGTGCACACAGTCAGAGCTGAGCCTTACAGATTCACTGTAGTTACTATGTCAGCCAAACAATGTCAAGTTTTGATTCTAAACATTCCAAAATATATGCATATTTGTTCATGTCAGCTAAGTATTCATGTTCGGATCACTTGTAGAAAGTTAAATTCAAATGATCTGTTTGAATATTACTTATGTAATTTTTAAAGTGTCAGATAACAAATAATATTAATCATTAATAATGCATAAAGCAAAATGGATCATTAAAATTCCCATATTATCATCTGGGCCACAATGCTGCACTACATCAATCAACATCTAAAGAAACTGAACAATAAAATGGAATGCATTCTGTGTTCAACTTGCATCATTTTGCTGTTTGTTTGTTTTTTACATGCAATGGTTAATATTCCTGGGTAAAGTATATTTTTTACCCCTCTGACCTGTATTTCATTCTCAGATAGCTTAATATGATTTTGTAGAGAACTTGTTTATAACTATGTTTATAAACAATTACTGATAGCTATACAAGCAGATAGGTGTTACTCAGGAAGTCACCCCATCATAAACATATAAATTAACTGTTTTGACCCCAAAAAATAGTTTCAATGACCTAAAGGTACAAAGCAAAATAGAATTTTGTCTTCATGTATTTAAAATGAGGGTCTCATTTTGACTAAAAAAGATGTTTTCTCTGATAAATTTTGACAAATATCCATCATTTGAGCTTGTATATGGTGTAGAAGTATATACATGCTGATATCATTTAATATCATTCCCAATAAATATTATATATGTGTATACTTGGTGGAAATTTTTTATTTTTTGTTTTTTTTGTAAATTTCATTAAATTTTTTTAATTAAAATTATTTTTTATTTTTAATTTCACTTTAATATTTTTAAAGTCAATATACATAACATTAAAATTTCATGTGTATATCAATTATAATGAAGATTTTATATCAGTTTAAACTTTACTCACATGCTTTACTGACAGGCCATAGAACACAATTAATTTTACTATATAGACTCTACATTTGTTTCGCAGTACTGAACTTTCCACAGTGTGACAATCAATACAAATCATATGTTAATCTAAAATACCTTCAAAGATGTATTTTTGGTGAAGTTCTTGTCCAGGGTTGACCTGCATTTTTTTGAGAGACTGAATTGTAAACAAAACACCAAGCAACAGAACACAGATTTCATTTTGGAATCATCACTATGACCTTATTACTCAATGTGCACTGTCTCGGAAATACACAGAGACAACCACACCATAAGCTCACATTCTAAAGAATAAACAATTGCCTTTAAATCCTTACAAAGAATGCCAAAATCTGACTCTAGTATCACCACCAAACTTAGACAGGTAAAAGTGATCTAAAAATAGACTGGGACTATATTGTGGGACCCACTGAACTGGATTTTATTAATTGTGTACTGATGCCTCAAATTGAGAGATCTAGTTAATCTAACCATGGCATATTTATTCCTCTAATATTGTATTTGTTAGTGACACTGTGTGAACTTTACTAGCACTTTTAATTTGAACTATAAGTCATCATCTTGTTTTCAAGCTTAACCAACAAATTCCCTTGCATAATTATTTTTACAGATATCTTTACTAGTAATCAAAGTTGAAAGAAAAGGGTACTCAAAATCATATTTTGTTAATATTGCACGTTTTATACAACATCATCTAAAAAGTTCCTTCTCCAATCAGTTCCTTTATAAATTTTATGTCGAAATTGATATGAGGTGATGTTCGACATTCTAAATGTAGCCAGAGATTAATAAGATAAAAATATCACCCACCCCCCTTTTGCAGGGAGGTGAGGGTAATGATTGTTTTGCGAATATTGCACACTTTACACCTAATATTTGGCAAAGTTTGAGATGTCATGTATAATGAGAAATCAATTTTCAGGATTGATCAAGTACATTTGCCACTTCATTATAGACACATCAGTAATGTTTTTTTATATTTAAGTTATGAAGACTAGGCTAGTGTCAATGTGTGTATGACATGTGATCATGGTGTATGTAAGAGAAAAATAATAAAGATTTTTTCCACAGTTCCTCTTTTGATATGCAATATTAACAAAACTATATAGTGATATATCTTTGCATAGTGCTTAGTTGTTCACATTTGGAAAGAAGAGTCTGCAGTTAATTTTACTATCAGACCTTTGTGAATACATAAGGGAAGATTCCAACAATAAAATGTTTTGGGACCCCATTCCTTGAAATGGGAATTTTAATCTTAAAACAAATATTTTTGGGACTTTATAACACAGTCCTATGGTTTTTAACCTCCTCCCCCATCATGCATAATTTTTGTTGCAATTTATTTTCAGACATCTCTTTATAGCAGATCAACAATTTAGTTATGTAAGGATTTATGTGTAGTGTAAATCAAAACTTGTCCTGTAATTTCTTGTTTTGTAGAAAAATTGTATTCTTAAAAAGCAGTGGCTGTAGAAGTTGTTATTACGTACGTTCTTGGCATAAAAATAGCTCATTTAATGACACTAACATAGAATGAAACAAATTTATGTTTTTGTCCTTCTAACATAATAGTAATTTAAGCTGCATTATAATAATTTTGTTTAGTGTTACTGGAAAAAAGATTCTTGTACGTTATATGTTATATGACACCATTGGGGCCTAGAGTGGCTGAGGGATCTAAAGGATTATCCGTTTTATTTCATTCCAAGGTATATAAGTTTTAAAGGCATCATACCCAAAATACTTGCCTGAAAGACTGTCTTCATACCAACATCAGTAGTTGAGTAAAATAAAGTTAACATTTTTATTCTGCAAATTTAAAAGAGTTGCAGGCAAATTTATATGAATTGCAGCAGTTATGCTTGTCTCTAGTTATATGCCATGTGTTTTGGTATATGGTAGATTTTACTGTATTTTATTGGAGTCTCAAAGTTGAAACAGTTTTGAGATTTGAATGAACTTTAAATTTATTACACCATTCAGCAAGTGTCATCTGTGTTTTGTGAAAAAGCAAGCTTAAATATGACTCAATGGTTTGTCTCAGAGAAGTCATCGACAAAAAGACCAAAAAGACATAAGTTGATATTACAAATTCAATGGGATCAAGAATCACTAGTATTCGGATCCAAATGGGCTGAATTATGTGTCAAATGGATTTAAGATTACATCTTTTTTAATCTGGAAAACCGATTTCTTATGTTAAATATTTCCATGAATTTTATTAAATCTTCTCAGTTTTCAGACCAGCTCCTTCTCCCTGAATATTTAACTTGATGGAAACTATTTTAGGGTTCAGTATTCATCTTTTTTATGTAATTTATCTAAACATTTGAGATTTGGAGGGAAAAAAAGATTTTCTGGATGATGTTAATTTACATGATGCAAACCTGACTTTGGATTATTTGATAGATCATTTTTTTTCAAATAAATAATCTGAGTACAAGTTTGGTTTTGTGCCAAGAGTTTACACATTTTGGTGAAAGTATGTCATTGATGAAAACTTCAGAATACCAGAATATGTTAGTGGCATGGACTGTGTAGTGCACAAAAAAATCCTGATCAGCAGTAAAATATATTGATAATGAATTTTTACTTTTATTTTATATATGGCAGTTAAATTACTTTAGGTGCAAATAATTAAGTAATCCATTTGTAAGTAAATTCCATTTTTGTGAACAGACTTGACAAATCTCATCAAGCATGCTATGAACAAGATTTTCTGGGTCATGATAATATCACAGACTGACCTACATTGCTGGATGACCTTACCTGGGTACAATATAACATGAGATTGGTTTTACAGTGATATCTTGTTCATCCTGTTTTCTAAATGTCTTAGGAATCCAAATGACAATAGAGAATAGATTTCCTCCATGATTATTTAAATTGATTTATTTATCTGGACTCCATTTTTATGCAACAAAAAAGACTGGAACATAAAATTCAGAACTGACTTGGTTGAACTTTAAATAAAAGTTGTTTACTCCTTTGCATTGATGTTCAAAATGGTATTAGAAACAATTAGATCTTCAAGCAAATACTAATGATAATATCTTTGTGGATGAAAGACAAAATCAATATTAATTAGAGGGATGGTGAGTGTTGGTCTAGTTTAAATCCATGAATGTCAAGCCCACTGCAAGAGAAAGTAACTGCCACTTTATCAATGCTAATTTGGCACAGAAAATCCCTAAATCTATGACAATCCTAAGGCATTGCTATCTGGCAACAATTTATTTTTATTTGGGGGGGGACTTTGTTTGTTCATACATGCAAAACCTTTTACAACTGTCATGTTCATTCAACACAGTATCTGACATTTCAATAATTGCTGCTGACCAAGTTTTTCCCCAAAAAGAAAAAATAATTAAACTCACTGCTTTAGTACTTGCAAAGCATTCATGTAATAGTTGCTTCTTCTCAATAGATCATGTGATTCACCAGTTCTCTCCTAATTTGAAAAAAAAATTATGAATTTTCTAAAAATAATATTTAGTCATCCTGAATAAGACAAGACTTACAGTTATAAACACATGCATTATGATACAAAAATTTATTTAAAAAAATTAAAATTTTAGTGTTAAATAAAACTTTCAGCAAAATAAAGTTGTCAAATCACTTTTCAAACAATTTTAGGGCAGATAACTCTGTGACTTGTTTGTTTCTTATAGGAGAAAGGTCCCAGTTCAACAATTTCAAGACATCTCTGATCTTGCTATGTGTCACTCCATCTAAATTTTGTCAAAGTTCAGATATCTAAATTAGTCATCTGTTCATCACAATAGTAAGGGGACTGAACTTTGATTTGATAGCTGGATGGCCTTAATTCTTTTATAATTATGTTGAAAAATGCACTGTTTGGTTATTGAGACAAATTTCCATATCCTGCACCTAATGCTTTAACTAAACCCCATTTAAAACCAAGGGATAACAATAATGTGCTGTACAATACACTTTAACCAAACTCCATTCAAAACTGAGGGATAACTCTAATGTACTGTATTGAAGACTTGAACCAACCTCCATTCAAAATTGAGGGATAACTTTAATGTACTGTACTGAAGACTTGAACCAACCTCCTTTCAAAATTGAGGGATAACTCTAATGTACTTTACTGAAGACTTGAACCAACCTCCATTCAAAATTGATGGATAACTAATGTACTGTACTGAAGACTTTAACCAAACTCCATTCAAAACTGAGGGATAACTTTAATGTACTGTACTAAAGACTTGAACCAACCTCCATTCAAAATTGAGGGATAACTCTAATGTATTGTACTATAGACTTGAACCAACCTCCATTCAGAATTGAGGAATAACTCTAATGTACTGTACTGAAGACTTTAACCAAACTCCATTCAAAACTGAGGGATAACTCTATGTCCTATGATGAACAGTAAAACAAAATTCCATTCACAACAGAGGTAGTCATTGATAGCTCAGGTGGTAAAGTCTAAGACTCGTAATCCAAATGTTGCAGGTTCACTACCTGCCCAGGCCAGATCAGGTCGACTGCCTCAGTGTGTCCATGCAAAAGACACTTTGCTGCCATTTCTGAGCAAGGTAATAGCCAATAATGTATTTAAAAGTGCTGTTAACACCAACAAAAAGCAAAATCGACTCAAAACTTAATTGTTCAACTCCATGCACAAAAACTAACTGATCTCATAATTGACATGGTTTAAACTTTATATCTAAGTTTTATACTAACATTCAGTGATTGACAGATTGAGATTTTGGCAACAATTAAAGTGTTTTATTGGTCAACACAACTCAGGAAAGGAGGAGTTGCTTTATTTCATAAGAGATTCCTATGTGTACCCATAAAATATGTTGGTGCTATAGGTTACAAGTGGACCACATAGGATTTATCGTGATCTTTATGTCACTGTCACTTTATATTCCCTTGCAGACACCAGTGGCCTTACAGGCTCTATAACTACCATGGCACATGTAACACTTTGTTGGGGCCTTGCATGGCTGAGTGATCTAAGGTGCCTGTCTTCACTGCACAGATCTAGATCTGCAGTTGTATAATGTGGTGGCAGATCTGGGTCTAGGAAGTTTGTTAGAAGTGAAACTAAACAAATAGGCACTCACCTGCCAGCACATTAATAAGAAATCATATATTTTATTAAATTTTCTTTCTTAATATACTGTAAATAACAATATTCAGTAAAGTTTCAGTTAATGAAAATGTTACTGATACCTACTGGTGGCAACACCTTATTAAATAAATACCAAAATTAGTTTGTTCAAGTGAAAGTCATGGTTTAGTTTTCTTTTTTATTTCATCCTCAGTTTAATTGTCACAAATGTCCTCTTGTATTCAAACCCGAAAAATATGAATCTGCTGAAACAGTTATGTCCATGAGTATTTCTGTGAGAACATAATAAATTGCAGACTGTGTTTTGATCTCCAACTTGTGGGAGTATTTGTTGTATTGTTACAATCAAATAAAAGCAGATATGCTATGTATTATCATGTTAACTATTTTAATTAGCCTCTTCATTTGAAAGATAGCAGTGCAACCAAGTAAAATGAGACCTGGGTGAATAAAAAGCTTTTTGTTTCTTCACAGATACTGTTCATTATCAGTGCCCCAGATAAAAAGCCTATTGGCATATGTCACTCAATTAAAATAGTAAAATACTAATTTTTTTCTTTTCAGTATACATAAATATTTGATCATTGACTCATAACATCAATTAAAATCATTGTTTGTTCCTGTGTATATCTTTATGTAAACAATTGACATTTAAACTTCTGGTCTAATTGTTTTGTCTGGTGCCACTTACATTACTTATCAGATAAACTGCACATTTTAAAATTTAAGACAAGTAGGTCATAATAGTCAAACTTTTATTTGCAAAATTGACCAGGCACTTTCTTGGTTGGGTTCCCAAGTGGTCTAAAGGACTCACAGCTATGGACACTGCCATCTCACCCCTGTCTACGTGGGTTCGATTCTCAGGCTTCTGGCCAGTGTGGGTGTATCAGAAAGTTTGCCAGTAGCTTCTTATTGTTTGGTGGTTCTTTCTGGAGTCTTCCATTAGTTCTTTCTCCACTATTTATACTGGCCACCATGTATAGCCTATCTTATGCAGAAAAATTGTGTTAAACCCTACTACAACAACAACTTTCTTGCTCATTTATTTTATAAAATCAAGCATTCAGATAATATCAGACAGATAGTTAAAATGTCAGAATACATTGGAGGAATTTCTGTTGAAAACTTTAAAAAATTTAGGATTTTCCATGTTGAATAATCAACATCAGTAGTGAGAAGTATTCTCTAAGATATAATTGATAAATCTTTGAAGCAGTGTCTATTATATCATCAGCAACAAAAAAAAACAATGGAAGCAAGGTTTCATTAAAAACACAATTTTTGCAGAAACAGTTCGTTAAGTGATTGAAAGTAATTATAATTTAGACCTCTCAAAAACATGGTAGTCAGCATGACAAGAGTAAGTTGAATTTTGCTGTTTAAGTGCTAAAATAAACACCAGATTTTTTTGTGAAATATGATTTCACAAAATTTTGATTTCATATGTGAAATACTTATTAGGTCCAAACATTATCTGGTGCACTGATGATGGTGAAGCAAGTTACAGAGTTCGATGTGAACTTAATTCCTAAATTGGCATCAGAGATTTCCTTTGGGAAGACAGGTTTCACTATTAATTGCAATGAAATCATGGCATGAGTATTTTATTAAAAGCAAAAATAAATTTATTTTTTTGTTTTGAATTTCAACGTTGATGGCTGTTGCATGAAATGAGTGTCTCTAGTTTCTGGCAAAAGAAATTTTCTTTTGCTGTGAATAAACAACAACAAAAAGAATTTATTTAATACATTATACTTTCATGTACACTACATGACAGTTGTTGAATCCTCTAGAAAAATATTGTTAACAATTTGTAGTAGCAGTGGACTGAAGGTGAGCAAGTGGTTGCTAGCTATAACACAGTTTTACCATCATGTTTATAATAGAGTTTAATGAACACATACTGCATTCTGACTGCAGGAACAATTACCCATGCTACTGTCCATGGTATTGGTACATTTTTGTCTGTAGGTAGTTTTAACTCTGATGCTGTTATTCCAGCGTAAAGAGATAAAGTTTTTCTGCATAAATCAACTTTTGTTTTTCCTCAAGAAAATCCATCCCTATAATCATGCTGTAGAAAACACATCAAAAGTATGAATCACTGTTATGCGAATTATCCAAAGCTGAAGGGTTACAGTTCCAAGTGGTTTCTGGTGATCACCATTAACTCCAGTGATGAATGGAATCGTAGAAGGATTTAAATGTTCAAATTAATTGAGTAAAATTATTGATAATGCAGCTTCTGTAGCTACCAGGGCATCAACTCTTTTATTGTTGATTTTAACCATAATAATGTTGTTTAGCAAGTTAGAAACTGTAGCTGTGTTATTACTTGCTATTTCTTCATGTGCTTCTTTTTATGAAAAAGGGATGGATATCTTCTAGCGTCATTGTCCTGTATTTGGTGAAGACTTACAAACATGTGCAAAATGGTTTGGTTTTGCATACTTAATGCACTGTTTCCCATAAGCTGGGAATTTAGACTTCTGGTGAGGTGGATATCTTCCACAAAAGATGCAGTGTGCTGTTTGATTTAGCTGATCTATATGGTGGTGTGGTGATTTATGACTTTGAGGGTGATAAGTTACACTGTGGGTGTGCTGTTAATTTAGCTGATGGTGGCTTGGTGATTCATGACTTTGAGGGGGATAAGTTACACTGTGGTTGGGAATCTTTGTTTTACACTGGGTGGCACTCATTTGCACACTTAAAGCATTTAGTTTTTCTTTAAGTATACCTATTGCTGCTGCTATTGCCTCTTGTTGCTGGGTGCTATCAGTTATTATGGTTTCAGCCAGCTTTGTGCTTTGGATAAGGTTTTCTAAGGTTTCGGATTTCTGCTGTAACACAAACTAAAGTATGGTGGAGTGAAGTCCATTGATAATAATTGACTTGACTTGTGCATCTGGTAAACCCAGATTAGATCCCTGCAGAGTAACTGAAGCAATGTAATCTTCTACACTTGATGACCCTTGTACAGTTTGGAAAAGAGATGCTATTCATTGCCATTTGGTTCTCTTTAAGATCCATAGCGCTTGAATTAATGTTGTTTTTAATAGTTCATAATCATTTTTAGTTTCTTCAGGTAGAGCTATATACCAGCATAAAGCATTATCTGTCAGAAGCAGAGTATTGTTGTTTTCACTTTATTACCATTAAAACCTTTTTGATTGTACCAGGAATTGAAAGAGTGTACGCCACAGCTTTGCATCTTCTTTCCCATTGCCAATAAAACTCAGAATGATGTTGAAGTCAATTAGATTAATATGTGCCATATTGGTATTCTGTCTCAAAGATCAAAGGTTATAGAGCTGGAAATCCTTGTAGCAGTAAGTAATATGATGTATGTGAGATTCTGGCCCTTTCATTTTCTCCCTGCATAGGTCCAAATGATAAAATCTCAAATTAGGGAGCTGTTGCTTCTATCAGGTGACTTTCATCAGTGGTTATGATTCCATGAATTAGGCTGTAAAATCCAAATGAAATCTAATCATACTGCAATTAAATCCAGATTTCATAGTGAATCTAGAAGCCCAGGACCATTGGTTCTCCACCAAACTGTTGTAACTGTGTGTTGGTGGGTGGCATATACATTGGGTTAATTAGCTGGTAGAGCAAACAAACAAATGTCTAGGCTACATATTTCTTTAATGGTTTCTTTTCACTGTCCCAAATTCCCCCTCAGTTCTAAAATTTTGGTCGCCAATTTTTTTTTAAAATACAAATGAGCAAATAACTTCATGAGAAGAAGCTCCTTATTGACATTTATCCCATCGTAATTATAAAACAAGTTTTCAGCTGTTGAACAGCAAATACACACATAACATTTTATTCTTGATAGATACCCAGTGGGATGGCATCTCTTTTTTATTTTGAGGTCTGTCAGTAACTTGTACCCTTGCTTATAGGACGGTCTGTATTTTTGGACCTTATTGAATGTGAGTGAACAAGGGAGAGATGTAAATATTGCAATTGGAAACAGCACCTGGCACTATCTCTCCCCGATCATTTTCTCACACACACACACACACACACACTTTCCTACCTACTTACAGGTATATCATTACTCTCTTCCCATGGTTAACATTTACCTTAGTTAGGCTGTGCCTATAGACCAGTCCATGCTGACCCAGCATTTTTGTAGAATGTGACCCATCTCAAAACTGTCAATGATTTCCCAACTCCTATAAACTTTATCTTTTTCTGCTGTCCATGATGATTAATATGTTTACAATTTCATCCACTTGACTTGCTGTGTAAATTGATACTGCTATTTATTTATTCTGTTTATTTAAATCACTGTATATAAACATCTTAATCTTTTTCTCACTACAAAATATAATTAATCTTAAGTGATATCAGTACTATAGAAAACTTGTGTAAATCAATGTTTGTCCGGGACAACCAGCTTCAAATATGTTTGTCAAGCTGATTTTTGGGCTGTCTGGATAAAGTTCTGTTATTGCTCCCATTATTGCTGTAAATAAAAAAAAATTTTATTTACATTTGCTTTAAATAAACAAATGTAATTTAGGCTGATCAGATGTTGAGAATTGAATCTGGTCATTTTCTTAAGCCTAATCATTTAGGCCTTGTGGCTCAGCAATTTTATGACCCAATAATCAGTTACCCATCTGTGAAAACAAAAGGAACCATAAGAAGTTGATCCACAAAGTACAAATCCCAATTTGTATAAAACCACAAAAATCAACACTGCCAAAAAATTGAATTTGTGTTGCTGTGACTTTGTTTTCATGGATCTATACTTTTTCTTGGTTTTTGCAACAAAGATATTTTGAAAATCTTTCTGTTTTTCTCCTGAATGGAGGTCGTATCAACAATGGTTTATAATAGAAGACTACTTCTCATGACTGGTTGGTCCTATATGGAAAATGGTGCTGCTCAGAAATCCAATAGAACTGTCATAATGGTCATCTAGAAAATCTTGTTATCACTACTTTTCCTAAATGAATGACCATACTAAATGAATGACCATACTAAATGAATGACCATACTAGCTTGGAGCTTTTACTGAAAGTCTGCATATGATATCTAGTTGTTCATAAATAAAAATGGTTTCAATTTGAAATCCAATATGACCATCTAGAAAATCTTGTTATTGCTATGGCTGTTCATATCAATATTGTGCTTTCAACCAGAAAACTTGTGTTGTCTTACTGATCCCCAATGGAAATGATGTGTATCTGGCATCCAATATGGCCACCAAGGCAGCCATGTTCAGAATTTTGTTGTTACTTCTTCAAAATGGCTCAGTATTAAAGTGGTGTTATTCTGATGTCTAAGATGACCACCATGGTGGCCGTGTTCAAAGGCTTGTCATTGCTACTCACTAATATGGCCACCATGGTGGCTAGCTTGAAAATGGTGTTATCTCTACTTTTAAATGGATGGTTACATGAAATCATTAATCTAATATAGCTACCATAAAGCTGTCTTGAAATTCTTGCTGTAACTTGTCCCCAAAAATGAATTGTCGTATTTACACAGGGATTTCACCAAAGGCTTCTTATGATGTCTGCCTGGTCATAAATGAAATGATGCAAATCTGACATTCACAGTACTCCACAACAGCTAATTTTTAAAAATTGTATTATTACTGAAAAATATCAGATGGTTTCAACATTCAGAAGTTAAAAGGAAGAAATGGTATTAACTTGAATTCCTGGAAACTCTGTTCACCCAATAGAGAATAGTGTCAATCCCTTTGAGTGATTCCTGTTGTTATCAGGATAACAGCCTCAATGGAAGTAGGCTTTTATATTTAATATTATTAAAAATTCTACTCAAGATAAATGTTTGATTACTGTTGTATAAGATTCACTAAATCCTAGCTTACAGTAATGAATAACATGAAAGATGATTTAGGTATTGCAAAATCATATATAAATATGCAATTATCATTAACTAATGGTAAATAGTATCATCCTACAGATAAAGGAAATGAACCCATATAACCATAAGAAATTCTACATACAGCTGTACTTGGATTAATTCATAAATCCCTATGAAATTCTACACATCTGAAATTTAGGACTGCATCACAAATCTGTCAGTTTTATCAATGAACTAATACTTGTTAAATTAAAGAATTAAATTGCCTAACATTTAAACATATCAACAGAGTCCTATGAAATGAATACATGCTACATGCATAAATCATAAGCATATCAAACATATATGCATAAAACCAAACAAACAAAATGTTTGCTGCTTACAACAATCTTGTGCTAGCCAACACATTCAGCACACACAAAACATCTAGAAGATGGACCTGGCATAGTCCAGATGGACAACATCACAACCAAATTGACAACATTTTGGTAAAAAAAAAAATGATTATGCACAGGGCTGAATATCGCCAGAACATGAAGTTTTCCAGAAGATATTGGAAGAGACCATGATTTGTTAATGACATTTTGCCTCCACCTGAAAATGATCAAAAAGCTTAACCAACGAAGAATCAGATTTGACTTTGAAAAATTGATTGCTCCAAAAGTTGCAAAAGACTCCATGCAATTTGCGACTTTGATAACCGTGGATAGAAAAGACACTGACCTAGAGTCCTTAACATCTACATTCAGCATAGTTGTGACTAGGACAGCTAGCAAGATCATTGGCAAATATTGTCAAACAAGGAAACCTTGTGCCACAACAATGTTGTTGAATTATGGGACAGAAGAGGAGAACTGAAAAAGGGAAAAAGAGATCATGAAAGACCTAGAAAATACAGGGAGATAAACAACATTATCAGGAAAAGTGTGAAAAAGGTAAAAGGAATCCTGGATAGAAAGACAGTGCTGCAAGCTTAAAGACAGTCTGAGTAGAAATGACAGCAAAACTGCATATCATCTGGTAAAAGATCTCACAACTATTAAAGAAGGGAAAACTACCACCATTCAATACAAATCAGGAAAATACCTCACAAAAGATCAATAGATCCTTAAACAATGGACAGAATACTGCTCAGAATTGTACAGTTATAATGTCCTCAATTTTCCTGAAACCTGGCCAAGGACAATTTAACAAGTACTTTTGGCTTACCATGGAGTCAAGTCTCCCCTTCCAAAAATTATGTGGACTGCTGAAACTTTCAGGGAAGAATACTTAAAAGATTGATTGTTCCTTTGGGAAGTATTTTCCTTGTTTAGCTTATTCCATCAAGATTAACTTTCTCTAACCACCAAAAATTTAATGCACCTGTCAGAGCTGATTAATTTTCTCTAGTCTGCATCTATTAATAACTATTTTTGGAAAATTTCATTTTGTGTCACTTATTTCAAATGGCCCAAAATTGTATCTGACTTGTGGCAGCTTTGTCATTTCCTGCTACTTAATCCTACCTTAAAGTCTCCTCCTATATTTCTAATTATTATCCTAGCTGGTCCTAATTACAGTATTGTCTTGCCCCCCCCCCCAACCAGAGCATATCCAACATGTATCACTCTGACCACAACAAAACTGACCCCAGTTATTGTGCAGTAATATTTTTCTTCAAATTCACTGTTAGAACAACATTACAAAAATATTCTGTTTTAACATTGTGTTGGAGGGTGGTGGGATAATTTTAGGAAGATTTTGCACCAGTCCTTAAGGTTTTTGATTGTCGTTATCTAGGAGATGATCAACCATGATGGTATTACCCTGCTTGAGTAATTAATAATGAATAAAATATGCAATTAGGGGATGGAATAACAAAGAAATAAGCAGAGATATAGAATAGAACAACATAAGCCACTGTATATAAAATAAACAATTACATAAAGAAAAGAAAATGACATGTAAATGAATAACTTTCTCTCAGAAATAGTTACATAACTATGAATTTCAGTTGGTTATTCTGTTATTGTTAGAATCAATTTCATTGTTTAATTGAGTGACATATCAAAGTCAGATTGCCTGGCATGACATCATCACCTATACTTCCAGTTCTTCCCCAAACCACTGCTCCTTCCTTCTCTCTCATCTATTACTAGTGTCTTCTGGTCCGCAAATCTTTCTTGGTTGGCAAGTGCCCTCTCTTTCCCACTGCAATCAGGTGTATATATAGAGCTGTTTTCTTTCTATTTGTGCCTTTCCAATTAAGCCCTAGCTAGATTGACCTCACAGATTTCCCTCTCTCTTTCTTCAAGACAGTCTCTTTGATGATTTATAACAAGAAACACTTTCTCCTTGGGGTAGAGTCACACAAACTTATTGCCTTCCCTGTCTTCCCAAGGACACTTAGATTAATTTCATTTCGTTAAGGAGATTATTTTAAAACCCTGAATTCTGTAAAAGAAAACACCTGCTTGTTTAGATTATCCAATCAGGGTTACTACTTTATCTACCAGAATTCTTTTCAGTCCTATTGAAGTTGGAAAATTCATCTTTTTGGTCCATTTATATTAATAACTATTCTGAAAAATATCGCTTTATGGCATCTGTTTCAAATAGACCACAGCTTCCTAAAATATTCTCTTTTGGTGCATGTCACTTTCGACACTTTACTGCTTTGTTTGACCTCACATTTAACACCACACTCCCCCCTGTCTGTTGCAACTGTTAACAAGGTGGTCTTAATTAAAACTGAATTCACACCCCAAACAGAAAAGATAATTATTACAATATGCCAAGCTTTAGCAATCAAAGCCAACATGTAAATTTGAATGGGCTTGTATCATGTTGACTCCAACAAAATGTACTATGAAATCTCTGTACATTTTGCACCCTTACAAATATTTTTCATAATTATATTCATGTCAGTCTGTAGTCTCATTCGTACTCAAGGCATTTCTAGCAATTATTACTGGGTTTTTTAGATCTCACAGTTTTCTTCCCTTTTGGGGATTATGTGCAGGTTTTGAATCCTAACATTCCGTAAGCTCAGATCAGCTACTGCGATGTGAGCTTAAGCAAGGCACTTTCATCTAATATCCTAAGCATTAAATGCTCTACTTGTGTTGCTGTGCCGTTAAACACCAAGTATCATATCTTCCTATTCAAGATCATGTTTATTGTGGAAACTTACTGTGACCTTTATAAGAAACAGACAGCCTGTTAGGGTTTACCGATAAAAAGAATGAAATGTCAGTTGAGAAACATGTCATTAGATCAAAGATAAATCCCCCTATCCATCATGGTGATATCCTTTGAAATTATAAGTCTTAATGTAATGGGATATTATTTTTTCTGTCCATTTTGTTTCTCATCAGAACCATTAAAGCTGTGTGTGCCTGCATAGAACCAGAGCATTGCATGGTAAAAATTAGATTGGACTTCAAAAGTGATGAAAACTTGAATTTGAGATGTTGTATTGAATAACAAGTAATTGTTTCAAGTAAATATTTGTGAAGTAAATTTTAAATACTATAATTTTCTAAAATTAAAATTTTTTAAAAAATAAATAAAGCTCATTAAGGGTGGTATAGCATAGCATTAAGTTTCATCAACTCCTCAATAAATTGTTATGGAATATTGCATGGTAACTGGGAACTGTCCTTTGCACTGAACCAAATACAGTCAAACCCAAGTATCTTGATTATGTAACAAAGTCATTGACATAACTGGGTCCTGAGATATCCAGGTTCATAAAAACCAGTAGCATAATTTTTAAGATGTCTTTGACCATCACTCCCGTCTCTTGCTCTTGTGTTTAACTGGAATCACCTCCCATTGCATGTTACAATAAAATACAAAACAATGCTTAATTGATATTAAAATGAAAGAAAAAATATTTTCATTGTGTTATTCCTTTTTTATCATCATGAGCAATTTATTAAAGAAAAAATATATGAACTCCATATATGATATGTAGCGTATGCATTCATACTATAGTGTGCATCACACATGACACATTGGCTGTACTCAGAGGTTTGAATATGTTATCATGACTGATAGTAGAGATAAGTGGGATGACTGTATATAGCAAAAATGAATATAAATTTGATAGGGGTGGGGGCATGTCTGTCAAACACTTGTATCGGCAGTTTGTTTTTCGTCATCAAATATAGGCGACACATAACAAGAGTTTCAGTGAACATTAAAAAGTAACTGATATTATGCATTAGATAAAACCATTATTGTCTTTTTTTTTAAGTTATTTTGCTGTAGAAAGGGAACAGTGTGTCCAAAACTAGAACTATTTACTATCAACTATACATTATTGTCTTTTCAATATCTACTGTGTCACTGATATTAAATATGTTATACAAAAAGTGTTGATTGAATGCATTAGACAAAGCTTTATTTGAATTGCTTGTAGGTTGCTACATGTGGATAAAAGAGGTTTTCATCTGAAGCCTTTACATGGAGTGACAAGTCGTTGTGATTAGCACAAACTTTTTATTTATCCCATTCTTGCCCAGAAATACACCAAGATGCAGTGTATATATTGTTTTTTCTTACTCGTGTCCCACTGCTGCAAAAGAGGACTTTCTTGCCATACATACATTTTAGTTTAGAGACTGCCATGTTAATTTTCTGGCACAGGCATGGTCTTGTTGACCAATATGCTTCAAATTAGTATTCATGTTTTCTTGGTGATGATGTATAACAAGGGCAAAGGAACTAAATACCAATTAAGAGAAATTGCCACATAAAACAAATATACAGAAGTTTTAGGATTTCCGATATGTTTTTGGTGCAAAAAATTTAAATGAATGGTTGTTCTCTCTTAATCACTGGTTAAATGCACCATATAAGTGTACCTTTTGCTAAGTGCACCTTACAAAACAATGTACCTTTGGTTAAAAGCACCATACAAGTCTACCTTTGGTTAAAGGCACCATACATGAGTGCCATTGGTTAAGGGCATACAAATGTACCTTTGGCTAAGGGTATCATAAAAATGTACCTTGGTTAAGGACACCATACAAGTGTACCTATTGTTAAAGGCACCATACACAAGTGCCATTGGTTAAGGGCATACAAATGTACCATTGGTTAAGGACACCATTTAAGTGTACCTCCTTTATAAGTCATGTCAGACTGCAAACAATAACGACCCTGACCTGCCATAGCATAAGGCACCTTTAGACCAGGGTCTGTGTTGTTTATATTACTGATTATTCTTAACTAACTGCACAGATCCTGATTTACCTGCACAATTATTCTTCAGTTTTTCCCACTGTTGCTGTTGTCCCTTTATGATGCCATAAATGTTGGGATGATTCATTTGCAATTTGTGTAACTGACTTAGTTGACTGTCTTGTTGGGCATTGTTAGATGGATTGGTGAAGATTCACTGTATCTCCATGAATATTTGTACCATATTCAATGCTAAATGTATAGTCACAAATGCGAATAGAAATTCTACAGTAAGTATCAGTTATTTTTGTAGAATTGTATCCATTATCATTCTTCCAGACCAATGGAATTTCATTTAAACATGTATTTTAAAAATAAATACTTGTCCCTCACAGTAAGGTGACTCAGTATAAAAACTTATCTTTTGTGAGATAAGTATGGTAATGGATCACATTACATTATTTAATAGTCATGTTACCATATATATAAGCCAGGTCCAGCTGCAAACTGCACAGACCCAGATATACAATCGCATATTCTACAAGCAGATCTTTGTGCAGTTTGTTAGGAGTAATCAGTTGAACAAATGCCACAGACCCTGATCTGCAGGCACGTAATGAGTTGAACAAATGCCATAGACCCTGATCTGCAGGCACGTAATGAGTTGAACAAATGCCACAGACCCTGATCTGCAGGCACGTAATGAGTTGAACAAATGCCACAGACCCTGATCTGCAGGCACGTAATGAGTTGAACAAATGCCATAGACCCTGATCTGCAGGCACGTAATGCTATGTCATATCAAGATCTTTCTTGTTTACAGTTTTACTTATAAGCAAGTTTAGCTGGTATGTATAGTGTACCAGTTTAATGAGATAAAAAGCCATTTCATGTGTGTGTGTGTGTGTGTGTGTGTGTGTGTGTGTGTGTGTAGATAGATAGATAGATACATAGATAAGATAGATTAGCTAGATAGATGATACATAGATAACAAAAAGACTCCTGTGTATAATTTGTTATCCTTGATTTGAATGTCACCATTTAAATTTTGTATGAAATGAATATTTTATTTTTCTTTACTTCAGATTCTCTTGAATGTGTTATGCATATTTGCAGGGGGAAAAAATGCATATTACATTTTTTTAATATGTAATATGTAAGTTCAAAAAGGTAATGTTAATGGAAATGTGTTGCTCATCACCTCTTTTTCTTCTCAGGGGAAATCTAGAACTGGCTTTTTCAAGCAAGCCAAGAAATCCTACCCCATGTTTCCATTCACTGAAGAGAGAATCAGATGGGATGAATATGGAGAAATCATTAAGTAAGTTTAAATAGGATGTGTGTGTGTATACATATGATGAGAGGGGAGTGTGTGCTGTTAAATTGACTTATTTCAATCACTGGAAATGATACAGAACATGGCTTGGAATGAATAGAATCTTTACTATATCCAAATGTATACCTGCTTTAACTATAGGAGCAAGACATAGGAAACTCATTTTAACAGAAATGTTGCAGTATGTGTGAAAATGCTACAGAATTTGTTTCCATGATCAATTTTCATCTAAATCTGAATCAGTTATTACTACACTTAAAGTTTATATTTACTATTTGTAAATTGTTATAGAGTTACACAATAACAATACAATGTGAGACGAGTATTAAATGATAACATTTAGATGAAAATAAAAATATAGAGGTAGCACAGGGATGCTTCTGAAATAAGTCCCAGCCTTTATTTTCTATGCCAAATGTTATATATAGAAGTATATTTCATAATGTGAGATCTTTTACGAAAAAGAACATCTATGAATTCTTGCGTGAATGCTTAAGATCATACATGGAAATGAGGGAGACTCTAAGCGCAGAAGATGTACAAATCATAAATAGCCAACTCAGCAGGGTGTTTTCACAGGAAAGCTAATTCTGTACCTGGATACTGCATCAAAGATAATGAAGTCATAATAGATGCATTGAGGGAACATACTGTATGAATACAGCATTGTACAGTAATCACAAGTCATTTTTTTGTTGGAGTGAAGATGCTATATGAATAACTGCATAGAACAGTAATTAAAAGTGTTTTCATCTGAGTGAATATTCTATATGATTAACTGGGTGGTATAGTTATTACAAGCCTTATCACCTGAGTGAATATGCCAAATGAATAACTGTGTGGTACAGTAATTACAAGTCTTATTATCTGACTGAAAAGGATATGAATAATTGAGTGGTACAGTAATTACATGTCTTATCATCTGAGTGAATAGTCTGTATGAATAACTGCATGGTAATTGTAAGTCATTAGGTCTGAAAAGGGAAAACTCCCATATTTACCTGTGCATTTTATGAAGACATCATGGTAATAATATAGAAATTTGGATATGGGTGTTTAAGTACACAGTTATGCACTACTGTGTAATGATGTAAAATTTTGTAGCTAATTTCACAGTACTGGTACATTTCTGTCATGATACATGTGACACATGAACATTGAGAGCAACATATTGGCTAGGCTCACGATATATTTCTACCTGGAAAATAACGAATATGCTCTGTGTGGCAGTGGTTTTATGCCTCTTTTAGTTTTGTTGGGGTGGGTGTTATCTGTTTGGTTATGATTGTCACGAGGTGGTCGCCAATGGTGTAATTTGCCCAGGATGATTAAATATCGACAGAAATTGAGAAAATGTTGGGTGGAATAGATAAAGAATTGAGCAGATATATTGAACAGAATAAAATGAGCCCCTGTTACAAATAAAGACAAATTTAATCAAAATCTCTAACAGTACAGTTCAAAACAAAAGTACTAATAATACAATACAAAAGAAAGATAAACTTCTTTCTTTAGCCTTAACTTGTTGCATTAATTTTTTTTTGAATACAAGAAATAATGATACAATTAGCTGATCTGTTGCATGATAGAATTTCAATCATTATTTAAATCACATTGAATATATCAAAGTCTTGTTTAGGTCATACTCCATTTTGATGGTAGGTTCAATACTCTTTCACTTTGATTTTCTTTTCCAAATTGGCAGGTGTCCATCCTTTTTTCTCCTTTCAACTCTGCATCCACTTTGGGTCCATAAGACTTGATACATAGAGTGTAAACCTTAGAGCTATCCCAGCCCTTCCAAAATAAAATAAACAACCTAAATATTCAGTCACATTTTTCAGGGGGAATAAATCAATACCTTTCCCCTCTTGTTAAGTGAGATAAATTCTATTCCTAATTTCAAATATATTCTATTGCTATCTAGCCTAACTGGCCCTGACAGAATGTAAACAATCTCATTTCACAAAATAATGGTCAACTAAATGGCTATTCTAACACCCCTACCAAGACATTAGTTCCAGACTAGTCCCAATTATACATATGAATTAAATTCCTTGCTACTGTGTTTATAACCACAATCAAGTAGTTATCATATGTGAATTAATATATAGGTCAGAGAATTCATACAGATTCTTGCAATTCAACTGAAATAAGGCACAAAATTCTAAGTACATAATTTCCACTAATAAATGAACTATAAGTTCATCAAATCATCAATGTTTGTATAAAGAAAATATTGTAAGGACTCTGATAAACGAACTCAACACATGTATACCATATCAAGAAATTAAATCTATGAGCTTAACAAATAAATTCATGCAAATACATTGAAATAAATCCTACTGTCTTCATAGCAGTATCAATGAATGACATAAGATTGATGCAAATACCTTGTTTTTCCTATGCTCTTACTCCTCGAGCTTCTCTGTAAATTTTCCCAGTAAATACCTTTCCCAGGATAAATTTTAATGAGAGATATACTGATTATATCCTTAGTCTTATGGTTCCCTCTCATAGGAAAGTGCAGACTGATTTATAGATTCTCTATTTGCACATTTAAACTGAGTTTTCTCTGTGAAACCACGCCCCCATCACAGCATAATCAATCAGAATTACAAAAAAATCCCACTTTCCCAAGCATCAAAACACTGCAATAGGTTTATCAATAAATGGCTACACAACTATCAGCTTCCCTACAAAGCATAACTTGAACTCAGTTCCAGTACATTTAAACAAAGCCCTTAATTATAAATCAATAACTCCTGACTTTGGCTGAACCAATCGGTACATTATGGCTCTGTAAATGCAGTCATTCCCCATAAATCTTGTTAATAGTACATGTGTTTAACTAAATGTTTTCAACCCCTATTAACAATAGCAAACCAAAGATGACCTAAAAATTTGGTCCTTTACACTCTGTGTGGGGCATGACTGGTAACAGTCAGACAAATGGTAGAGGCTGATGTTAACATAATATCAAAAAGCAGAAAATGACCAAGGTCGGACAAGCCAGAGCCAAAATGGAAATCTTGTGCTATTTGAAAAAGGTGTTATAAGATATTATATGATACTTTCCAAAACAGTTATTAATAATGGTGGTCCAGAGGTAATTATTCTGACTTTGATGGGAGTGTTATAAAATTTTTGGTGGTTTGAGAAAGCTATCCTGAATGGATAAACTAAATGAGGGTGTGTGTGTTCCAAGACAAAATTCAAGGTTTATGTATTCCCCCTTGCAAAACTAGTCAGTTTCTGGGAAACTAGAATTTAGATCATTGGAAAAAATTAATAAGTAATTAACCTCGTTAAATAAATAATCCAAGGAACATTGGTCTGGAACTGCTCATGTGGCCTAGTGGTTAGAGCGTCCAACTTGGGTGTGGGAGGTTGTGGGTTTGATCCCCGGTCGAGTCATACCAAAAACTTACAAAAATGGTACTAACAGCTGCCTCACTTGACGCTCAGCATTAAGAGGTTAATGTTAGGACTGGTCTGCCTAGTGTCAGGATAATAATGTGACTGGGTGGGACTTCATGCTACATGTCTGTGGTATGATGCTCCAGTGCTAGACATCACTATAAACTGCCACACTGCAGATGTTGTAGCTGAGAAATTGTTAGTGCTATGTTAAAAAATCATACTCACATTGGTCTGGAAGAATTTGAGAGACTTGGTATTGGAGAAAGATTTGGATTCATAGAAAAGGAAGCAAATCTCAGAAAAGGCACAGAGGTATTGTCTCATTCAATTACAGTATGCATTGGTGTAATTATTCTTTGAATTTATTTGCTTTAAATACATACTTCAATTTTCCTTGAGTTCAGGAAATCATAAATTCATCTGTCTTGAATGTTATATGACTCATGCATTCTAAGATGTAATATTCAATTGATATGAATATGCTTGGATTTTGGAATTTGTATGTAATGGAAATCCTGTAGTGTAGGAATTTCATGCATTACTATGATATGCATTGGGAGAATTAGATACCAGTAATCTGTCCTAAATATTATTTGTATCATTTATGCTGAGAATTGATTTGTTTATTTCTGGAAATGTGTATCTTTGAATTGCTAAATACATGTAGCAAGAAACGTAATTAGAACAAGGATGGTGTAAGCGTTAAGAACATGCGTCAACTATAATAATTTTCAGCTAGTAATTTACAGCCCACAGAGGATGTTTTTATTTAATGATCAGTTCTGTTGACAGAATTGTTTGTTTAATGCCATTTACTTGTAAATGCCATTGCAATATCACATCAAAAACCTCTTGCATGTTTTTAACAAAATATTAAATACGCTAAACTAAGTTAACTCAATCCAATTTACTGCCCATGTAAATATGAATAAATCAAGGCTGGATGGAGCAAAAGAGGTCACAAGATATACTCAAGTTGGTGATGCTATTAGTTTAAAAAATGAAAATCATATCAGCTTTAGGTTTGAAAAATGCAATTTTCTTTATTCTCATATCATCCTACCTCTAACATAAGTAATGTAAAATTTCTATACATATTCATGTACTTCAGTAATGTTAAATTTCTATACATATTCATGTACATCAGTAATGTTAAATTTCTATACCTGTTAATGCTACAGTAATGTTAAATTTCTATACCTGTTCATGTACTACAGTAATGTTAAATTTCTATACCTGTTCATGTACTACAGTAATGTTAAATTTCTATACCTGTTCATGTACTACATACAGTAATGTTAAATTTCTATACCTGTTCATGTACTACAGTAAGGTCAAATTTCTATACCTGTTCATGTACTACAGTAATGTTAAATTTCTACACCTGTTCATGTACTACAGTAATGTTAAATTTCTATACCTGTTCATGTACTACAGTAATGTCAAATTTCTATACCTGTTCATGTATTACAGTAATGTCAAATTTCTATACCTGTTCATTTACTACAATAATGTTAAATTCCTATGTGTTCATGTACTAGCCAGTTGCTGCTTGTAGATGACAGCACTTGACAAATCTGGCTGACTGTAATGTGTTGATTCTTACACAAGCTCATCCATCTCAGGGCACAAAAAGGTAAGGTGTATATTTATACAGCCTTGACCTCAAGGATTAATAAAATCACAAATTAGCATTCATAAACCCAAAACAGTCAGTTATGGACCTATATAATTCATAATTCAAAAGTTTATTTTCATGAGCATATACTACCAATCTTTTATGGTTATAAAATGGTATATTACAACCTTAAAATAATAATGTGTCTTTTATTTAACATTCTTCAGAAGAAATTAGCTTGCTACATGTCTGTGGCATGATGCCCTAGTGCTAAACATCACTATAAACTGCCACACTGCAGACATCATAGCAATGTGACTCAAATTTTTAAAGCTCCAATAAAAATCCTAAAACACACACTCATACATACACACACAAACACAAATTAACTAATTAAAATATTTTTTCTCATCACAAGAAGTTAATAGTCGAATGCACTTGTATGTGATAAATTCTTTTTAATTAAGTTTACAAATTTTTCTCATTACAGAAAGTTAACAATTGAATGCACTTAAACACAGATAGTTTGTTTCAGAAGTTCATTTTAATTAAGTTTAAATTAAATTATTATATATTACATACTAAAAGAAAATGATGTTCAACTTTAGTATCATAGATAGTAAGTAAATAGCATAAAACTGATTTTACAAGTATCTGTTTTCTGGACTTGTAACAATATGGACTAATTGTGTCTTTCCCTCCACAGTTCCTAAATGCAGTGTCAATGGTACATAAAATAATCAGTTACACAGACAACCCCTTATCTTGAAATCAAATTAATGAGCCCCAAGAGGTCCATATAAGGAGTGTTGTACAGAGAATACATTTGTTTCCTAACATAGGCTGGTGTTGCCAACCACAGGATCTCAATATTGCCCTGATATCCTGTTATCAAATGGCTTGAAACTGATAATCTGCAATTGTTTTTTTTTTCAAATCATTTTACCATTGTTATCAGTGGTTCTTAAAGGTATATATACAAAGACATAAAACATCTCTTGAGATTTTTGAGTTCTATGGCTGCATCTGATTGACATACTTGCTGCTTATAGCTTGCAATTTTGGATGTCAAGATTTACTGATAATGGCATTATTTCATGATTAATACTCTCAGCATTGAGATTCAGATAGACATTGCATGAAATGGACATCCCTTGAGCCCTTAATATTTATCCCAGATTAATATATAGTCTCCTATACAATCAAAATATGGTTGGGGAAAGGATGAAAATATTCCCCTTGCAATTTACCTCTAATCAGTACCAATTATACAGACACTGTAAATTAAATTAGGTGAAAACCATTTTGAACCATAATCAGCTTGCTTTTGGATATATATATATATATATAATGTACTTAATAAACATTTAGAATTTTTCTATTTTGTACCTTATGCCATTTAATTAGTTCATTCCTAATATGGTAAAAATGCAGTGTAATTTGCTAATTTGCTAAAATGTTAATGCATGCTAATTTTGGAGGGAAGGTAGGGGTATAAAACTATTTCAGGGAAATAGGATTGTGATTTACATGTAAACATAACATCATGACAAAGCTGAAATATGTGATTACAGGATTCTATACCTGGAAAGATTTGTATGACTTTCCAGATCTGTCAAACTACTCATATAGTAACATAAAAACAAACAGTTTATACACAGAATCAAATAAATTCAGGCACATTTAGAAGAAATTTTATTTTAAAAATAATTTATATTTTCTTTTGCTGTAGTGACCTTGTTAGAAAACAAAAGGATTGGATCTGACAAAGATCTGTATGACTTTCCATATCTGCCAACCTACCCATAGTAACATAAAAAAATGATAAAATAAAATTTGTTGTTCAATTATGCTCATACACACCACTTATGTTTCAAATATTGTTTTTTTCTTCATTAAATCATGAATGATAATAATAATTCAGAAGTATGCATTTCAAACATATTTATAGTTTGATAATGGATGATTATGTTGACATGTTATGTAATGTGTCCATGTGTAAGATCATTTTTATGTGTTATATAAGTGTCCATGTGTAAGATCATTTTTATGTATTATGTAATGTGTCCATGTGTAAGATCATTTTTATGTGTTATATAATGTGTCCATGTGTAAGATCATTTTTATGTGTTATATAATGTGTCCATATGTAAGATCACTTTTATGTGTTATATATGTCCCTGTGTAAGATCATTTTTATGTGCTATATAATGTGTCCATATGTAAGATCATTTTTATGTGTTATGTAATGTGTCCATGTGTAAGATCATTTTTATGTGTTATGTAATGTGTCCATATGTAAGATCATTTTTATGTGTTATATAATGTGTCCATATGTAAGATCATTTTTATGTGTTATATAATATGTCCCTGTGTAAGATCATTTTTATGTGTTATATAATGTGTCCATATGTAAGATCATTTTTATGTGTTATATAATGTGTCCATATGTAAGATCATTTTTATGTGTTATATAATGTGCCCAAATATAAAATGATTTTGATTGTTATGTAATATGTGTCTAAGATGATTTTGATTTGTTATGTAATATGTCTTTGTGTTAGATTTTTTCAGTAAGATATTTTTAATGTATGTAATATATCCGATGTGTATGTTCATTTTCATATGTAATGTAACATGTCCATGTGTACTTCATTTTGATGTGTAATGTAATATGTCCATAGTAAGATCATTTTGATGCATTATGTAATGAGTGTGTGTAAGATATGTTTGTTGTGTTCTGTAATGTGTCATGTGTAACATGTTTTTGATATGTTAACAATGAGAGAGAAATGCTACATAGCACTTGTGATCTTCTTCACATACAGAGGAAGTTTTTATTTAGGGATCAGTTCTGTTGACACCTCAGAATTGTTTATTCATGTTTACTTGTAAATGCCATTGCAACATCCCATCAAAAACTGAGTTACCCCAATCCGATTTACTGCCCATGTAAATATGGATAAATCAAGGCTGGATGGAGCAAAAGAGGTCACAAGATGGACTCAAGTTAGTGAGGCTATTAGTTTAAAAAATGAAAATCATATCAGCTTTAGGTTTGAAAAATGCAATTTTCTTTATTCATAATAATTATGAATGGTAAATTCATTTAGTGGCTTATGCCTACTGCATATAAAATGTGTATATGAGGTAAGGGAGTGAATGATACCCACCACACCTGTTATAGTACTTTGGTTATCATTATCTAGAAAATGACCACCACAGTATTATTGCCCAGATTGAGCAAACAATCAATAAAATATGAAATTAAGGTAGAGCAATGAAATAGATTGGAGTAATATGAGCCCCTTTATATAAAGTATAGCAATTTAATCAATTACATAAGCAAAATGAGATTGACATTTAAATGATTCACTTTCTCTTGGAAATAGAGTTACAGAAGTAATGCAAGGATCAATAAGCCATACTGTTATACTGATCAAATTCCTACTAATGAAATATTGTTTGACATTATTACAAAAAATGAGTTGTATAACATTCAAGACACTGGATGCACGATTAACTTCTGAACTCAAGTAAATTTGAAATTTGAGTTTAAAATGAAAACAATTCAACAAATAATTATAAAATTTCATTAGTGAACATATTGTATGTGATTGAGACAACCTCTGTGCCTCTTCAAGACTTGCTCTTTTTGTGTCACCAAAATCTCTAATAGGGTTTCAGGTCTCACAAATTCTTTTTAGACCCCATCACTTAAACAGTTTATTTGACAAGAAAAATTACTTGTTAAGTTCTTCAGACTCCCTCAGATAGAAAAACATGGACTGCTGAATATCGCAAGAAAATTACTTAAAATATTGAAATTCATCCAGTAACATACACACCCCACCTTGTTTCACTTACCCAGTCCGGATTAATTTTCTCTAACTGTTAAACATTTACAACACCAATCAGAGCTAGGAAAATTATCTTTTTTTTTCTGCCTATATTAATAACTAGAGTGGAAAAATCATTGTATGACACTTATTTCCAGTGGCCTATTAGATTGTTTCTGGCTTGTCTCAACTTTGTATCTTCTGCTACTTGACCTTAAGTTAACATCACTCTTTTTTGTCTATCTCACCATTATCTGAATGGACTCCAATTAACAACAGAGCATATCCTATCATTTTCATCAAAGTTAATGGTTACATGTCACACTAACCATGACAAAATATGTTGTACCTACATGTATGTATGGTATGTATGTATGTATGTATGTATGTATGTATGTATGTATGTATATATGTATACACACATTGTTTGTTCAGCCAGGATATGGTAATAAATGGCTACCAAAATCAGCATTTGTACCTTCTTTCTCAGATTCATTTTCTGTTACACACAAATGCCTCATATAAATTCAGACTATCTCTTAGCTATCTATGGTGCTAGTGCTAGTGGCCAGCATAGTACCTGGTACTAATTTATGCTTTTAGGGTTTTAAAAACCATAAACCTGCTGCTAATAAATAGTAACAAATATACAATAAGTGATCATGTCACTTTTTTTCACACTAGTAATGAAGAATAAGGGCAGATTCTCAACTGAGAAGAGTTAGACCATACCCGTTCAAAAAGAAATGCCCAAAGGTTTTTGGTTTAAATAAATACATAATACATACAGTATTATAAATAGCGATTATTTCTTAATGTCGCAAATTAAGTTACAACTGCTTTAAACTACGTATGATATAATACATGGAATATGTTAAAGTCAATTTTACCTGTAGTGAGCAAAAAATAAACATAAATATAGTATAATTTTTAAAAAAATATGCCAGAATGAGTAAGATAAAAAAAGTAGTATTGTGTAAGTATCATTAACATGACGTGTTGCACTAACAAAACCATCCAGAAGTATCACACAATAATACAAAGAAATGAAGAACTTTTTTGAAGTATTTGCAATAAAAATAAATTTCAATTCTCTTCTATTGATGCCTCAATTAAATTCTTACCCGAAATTACAAAACATTTCAGTTTTTCACACAAGTTTGGATTAAACTGCCACCAGTGTAGGTTTTTAGCACATGTTAAATAAATTTAAAGACCTTTTTATCTCACCATGTTAACATGCAGAGAGATAGGTATCACATCTCTGTCAGTAATTATCTTGCAAGGTGTCAGCACTTTGATTCTTTGTGAAAGCTTTATGTTCAGTTTTTTTTAAGTCTAAATACAGAACATCTTGCAGGCAACAAGGCATTGGATTTTGAAGAAACCTTATTTTAAATTCAGCTATAAATAGGATAGATGAAAGACAGATATTTGTGACTCGTGTTTGTAAACCAAGATAGAAATTACAAATAATGCAAATTTTTCAAAATTATCCAGATAAATTCACTTGAAAAAAATGTCATCAAAAATTTTCTATAAAAGATAGTATTCCAAATGGTATAGAAAAATAAATATCATGATAAAGGAAAGAATTCTGCTAGTCTCCAGTTAATTTTTTAGGATTCAAATTGACTCCTTCAGTTTTTAGAGAGATATAATTCCCAGAACTTGGCTGGAGAAGCAATATTTTTTTAATTATAGTTCATCCTTGAAGTCAGCAAGAGGTGGTAAGACACACCACTATGATGTCACTGTCAAATGTGGTAGTCTTTTTAGCTTTGCCAGCATTGATTAAATTTCAATATCCTGTGCAGATGTTCTGCTGATTGATCCTAAAAATAGTTGGTTTTTTAAAATAATTAGAGTTGAGCCAAAACTGGAGTTAAAACAGGTTCACATTGCTACCTCTTCATTTTCTAGAACTATTGCTTAATCACTTTTATCCTCAGTCTGGTCAATTAAAATTACAGTGCCACTCCAATTACATTTCACCAGCTCAACAGTAAATGTATTTAAGATGCTAAAAGCTTAGCTAGAAACTCACTTAACAGTGAACAACATAGAATGCTAGATGACGGGTTGTCAGACACAGGTTTTCAAACTTTTTGTTAATCTGCAAAATAAGACATTCTTGAGACAAAAATGTGAGAAAGGAAATTGAATTCAGATTGAAAAAAATTGCAGTATATCTGTGAAAACTTGATGTGCTGCAAACATAAATTGTTTGTTCAAGTTTTTTGTTATTTGGAGTTTCTGGAGTGTATAGACTTCAGAGTGCCTAATAAAAGAAAGACTTTCACTAGATATTAAGCACTGAAGTGATTGCTGTTTAAGTTATCAAGATATATGTTTGTATTAGTTCAATACATGTTCATAAACATAATGATTTAGTTCAGAATATATAGTTAACTACTTGCATGTGGCTCAGAGTAAATTTATTTTTCTTGTGTGTTTTTTAGCCTGAATTTTAATAAAAGAACATTTGGAACTGATGCCAACCATCTGTTGGTCCTCCCAGTCAGTAGGGTCACCCTTATTTCAGTGTAGCATGTGTGACATGTGGCAGGTAAATTGGGTTGCTCTGACCTATTTTGTTGGTATGATTGAACATTCTTGCAACAAAAAAAAAAATTGTCCAGGCTCTTGATGAAATAAAGTCCATCTTTTGTTCATGATACCCAGGGTTTATTCAAAATTCTTTTCAAAACAGTGACTTGTGCCACAAAAGTTTAGCTTATTACAACGATTTTATGTGGTTTTATTTTAATAGAAAATGTTGCTGAGCTCATTAATGAAACAATTCTTGAAGTACCTATGAAAATAAGGTGATAAAAGTTACTAAAATAAAATGAAGAGCTTTTTCTCATTTTTGAAATTAGATTTATAATTACAGTCAGTTTGTTCCAAAATCAATTTGTTTCCAGCATTTTGTGATAGTAACAAATCTGTAAAGTAGCATTCTTATCTTTTGTATTGTTGTAACATCTAAATGTGAAAAAAGAAAAGAGTTAATCAGTGGTTGATATATAATATCACCCTATCTTCTTTTATGTTTCATGCTTATTTTTCCCATTTAAAGCACATTTTTATACCCTGCCATAAGACATTTCATGATGTTATCCACATTTTTATACCTTGCCATAAGACATGGCATGATGTTATCCACATTTTTATACACTTAAATAAGGCATGGCATGATGTTATCCACATTTTTATACCTTGCCATAAGGCATGTCATGATGTTACCCATATTTTTATACCCTGCCATAAGGCATGGCATGATGTTATCCATGTGTTACTACTGGTTTTGTTTCATACAAGTTGTTTATTATCTTAGGTTACCAAAGCTTGGAGATACATGCACATGGAATAATTTTTTTTTAAAAAACCCAGATAATTTGCTTGCACCAGGTCAAAGGTCAAGCTAACTGCAACTGAAAGAAGTAAAATCATTTCCAATAAATGACTTGTCCTCATCTGCATTTAGTAAACTTTGTAAATGTCTTTTACATAATGAAAAGAAGAAGCTACCATAATTGATTTTGGGGCCAAAGAGTCAATGGTCTGACTGAAAGTATAAGAAAGATTTCTGCAGATAACATTAGTTTTACTGTAACCAAGCTTTTGGGATAGCTTGCACTTTGAATGAAGAGTTGTCTGTACATTTTGGGGTCCAACAGTTGAGGTCATTGTGACTGAAAAGAGAAAAATGGGTTCCAGACAATTAATTCTGATATCTCTAGATACCAAATTTTGTGGATGGCTTTCACTTGAAATAGAGAAGGGTATTAATTTCTGGATGAAAGTCAAAGCCACAGTGGTTCCACAGAACAACATTAGTTCTACATATTTTTGTATTTGGGGTGATTTTGGGTGTCAAGAGGTCATGGTTGTTGTGTTTCAAAGAAATTTGCATTTTGCAGAATAACTCTGGTTCTAGCTGAGTTTCTTGTCCAAATGTTTTTGGATAGTTTGCATTAAGGACATTAAATATATATTTAGATTCTGGGGATGAAAGGCTAGAGGTCATGGTCATAGTAATTCTAATAAAAAAATAATGGTTTCTACAGAGTAAGTTTAATTCAAGACATACCTTGAACAAAGGTTGAGGTCCTTGGCATATCTTGGTCAATATTGGCATCCAGTAAAATCTAGTGTTTTACTTTGTCAGTTTGAATTTTATTTCACCTCCAAATTTGGATCATCCCCTGTCATTGGGATTCTAGGTACAACACTACTGCAAATTAATATGACATTCTTTTGGAAAAATAAACTCCAAAGTAAATGCAGTGTCATTGTAAGAAACAATATATGAAGGCTATGTGCATGTTTGTTTCTGGGAAGAGTTGAATGATGAACATTAATAAGTAAGATCAAATAGTATCAAAAACATTTGTTCCCATCAGTTATCTGCCACAATGATGGTTGTAATGAATGTTGTTGCAAAGAAAATATATGTAGCTGATATTTACATAAATATAGATAGTAGGCTTTTCAGACAGATAATAACCATATTTCTCTTTATCCCATTGTAGAAGCACTATATTACCAAATAGGAAGTGTTTTACTTGAGAAAAACACAACTATTTTTGTGGATACTCTCCTGATATATCACCTTCTGTAATTGAACATCATTGCATGCGATTGTAACTAATTGAATGTCATAACATGCAATTATATTGAATTGAACATCATTACATGCAATTGTATCTACTTGAACATCATTACATGCAATTATGTCTAACTGAACATCAATACATGCAGTTATAACTAATTGAACATCATTACATGCAATTATAGCTAATTTAACATCAATACATGCAGTTGACTAATTGAACATCAATACATGCATTTAGACTAATTGAACATCATTACATGCAATTATGACTAATTGAACATCATTACATGCAATTACAACTAATTGAACATCAATATATATGCAGTTATGACTAATTAAACATCATTATTTGCAATTATAACTATTTTAGCATCATTACTTGTAATTCTATTTGATTTAACATGGATACTTGCAGTTATGCCAGCTGAATGTCATTACTTATAATTATAGCTAATTGAACTTCATTGCTTTTAATTATTGCTCTTCAGACAAAAAAATATTCCTAAGCAAAAGAAAATGTTTTTTATTATACAGAAGTGTTTTTTCTTATCAGTGTGTTTTCATTTTACAAGAATGTTTCATGAACAACAATTCGTTATAGATATGAGTGATCAATATTTGCCAACTTTTGACAGGCAAATTTTTAGAAGTTACTCCCCAATAATGCATGTTTCTCTTAAGGATGGGAACTACGTGTGCAAGAAGTCAACAGAAATTGTTTAGCTGAACATTTAGATTTGATGTTGTGCTTTATTCTTCTCCCAAATGAAATTCAAACTCTGGCAGAAATGTTACGGATACGTTCAATAAAATTTGGTATAGACAGCATGCAGGATTTAAGAGACACGGTCAGATTTGATTAGCCAGTATGAAATGACTAGTCCGTCTTTAGTCTCATTTTAAAACACAGTTTGCAGACACTAATTCAAAAGTTGTGTTTACTATCAAATATAATCTAATTATAGGATGCTGTATGCTTGACATAATCGTTTAACGCTCTTATGACATGATTGTTTTGCTCATATTTCTGTGTGAAAAACTTGCAGTATTGATTTATTTGCTAGTTATTTCCATTTGAATTTTTATTTTAAAGGAGTTTGGAATTATTTTATTTTGACAAAAGGGTTAAATCTAGGATTCAATGATATATTGGGCCGATGATACTTGGTATTTTCTATAAGTCCATATCATTTTTTGATGGTGAAGCATATTATTTTATGATGTGCATCCAGCCATTATCTCTGCTAAGTTTGCCATTATCTACTATTAACAAACATTGTAAATAGCTTACATATGAGTTTTAGAAAAAGCCTCTTTTGGGATCAAAATTCCCATGATCAAAGTCACTGATTTCAAGAGGAAAATTTGTTCTTCACACGAACATTAGTGCTGCACAGACCTGGACCAAACATTCTACATGGCTTGAACGTGGGACAAGGAAGATGCCCTTCAGCGTGGAAATGAAACACCAAGGCTACTATTACTAAAACAAAGTTGCATGTGATTTAGATTTTTAACACAGTTTTAGTCATATTGGTTTGATTGTACCAATTTTTCATATACTTGACTGGCATCTGAACCTGCAACCTCCTGCATCCAAGGCAGACACTCTGACCAGTTTTGGCCAACACAGTGGTAACTGAAAGAAGAAATATTTTCCACACAATGACTTTAATTCTACATCACAGACAAGGACTAAACATTGTGAATGACAGGCACTTGAACAAAGTTAGATGCCTTGTTGGGGGGATGGTTTTTGACCATGTATCTTCATCAAAATGGATTACACTTTACACTTTGGGCAAGATAAGAAGGAAGCTTATTGATTTTATTGCCAGATGAGTCTTACAAGTCAGATATAAGTCAAAAAGTCCAGAAAAAAATGATTTGTATTCAGTAAATTAGTTTGAAGACATCCTACCATGGCTTTAATGTTAAGTTATTCAAGACCAATGATGCCTATATATGCCTACAGAGAAGACTATAGAAAATATGTGAGCATAAAATGTGTTGTTATTTCTTTAAATAGGAATAAAATGCTTTTTGTTCTTTTAGAAATTATACATACATACATAATATTAAATGCTTATTAATTAACATTAAAATTTATTTACTCTTTTGATTGAAATTTTTATGCTACATTGTCTGCAGTCTTCCATATTCACTGAAAGAATCTGTCAATCATGTTCCATTAAGTCACACCAAATTGGATGTATTTTGATGGATAGTCAAATCATTTCTCCAAATTTTATATTGAATTTATTGCACTTTGGTGTCTTACAATGGGTTTAAAAAATGACCCAAATCTGTTTTACGAAAGTGGACTGGATGAAGGTCTTTTTATAGTTTCTACTTTGATACAGCAATTTGAGTGGTTTTCCATTAAAAAGTCATTAGTTTGCAAATCATTTCTCATGAAGGATCTGTTTATGTGGGGGTTGAATAGTTATTATTTATTGCTGTGTTCAATAGCAAAATTGTGCACAAAAGGCTGTGTAACCAATGTTGCTAAACTGTCAGCCCCTACAAGTCAAACACTTGACTACACCTCAGGTAAAGTGTTGAATTAATTACCAAGAACATGATAGGTGAAGAGATGTGCAAAATATGCACCAATTATGCTGCCATGTGGACATATTTAATATATCCAAGTGGCCTATTGATAATTTTGTCCCTGCTGTTAGAAGATTGTGAATGTAAAATAATGACTGGACAAAGACTCAGGAACTGCCATTCAGCAGTATGTGAGACTGGAAATACAAGTTAATTCCAAGAGTTAAAGACATATTTCAGAGAAATTATTTACCATATGTACTCACTTTTAAGACTAGTCTAGCTGCAAATTGCACAAATCCAGATCTGCCATCACTAATACACCCATCAGATCTGGGTCAGCAGTCTGTTGGGGGTAATGAGTTGAAAAAAACAACATGGATGCTGATTTATAGTCACATTGTGCTATGACAGCTCAGGATCTATATTGTTTACAGTTTGATCAGACTTGTATGTCATTTTCAGTGCTGGTGACAATATTTTCTCTCTCTCTCTCTCTCTCTCTCTCTCTCTCTCTCTCTCTCTCTCTCTCTCTCTCTCTCTCTCTCTCTCTCTCTCTCTCTCTCTCTCTCTCTCTCTCTCTTTCTCTCTCTCTCCCCCTCCCTCCCTCCCTCCCTCTCTCCCTCTCTCCCTCTCTCCTTTTACACACACACAAATTATGTAGAGGAAAAAGAAGAATGCAATACTTGCTGGATATAATAGACTGAAAATAATGCAGACTTCATACAAAAGCCCATTGTATGCTAAAAACTGATTATTAACATGTAATTCACTTGAATACATCTATATAAGAGCTATATTTTATGGCTATACAGTATCAATTTTGTATTGCCTTTCTTGCACACTTTTGTTCTAAAACGTTTTTGCTAGACACATTTTCTGTGCTATTCCCACTGCTAATTACTGTACATGAAGATTAAACTGCTTTTCTTTTGGCTATTCAATGGTTTCTTGTGAAGTCTTAATTCTCTAGGAGGTTTTGTTGTGATAAAGCATTTGTATACTTATCACTTCTAGAGACTCAGACTTTGAAGGGACTGATATTTTTGTTTCAAATGAAATTCTAATTTGTGAATTTGTGAGTCTGATGGTTTATGTTTTCATTTATAATGCCAATGCCATATCAGTTGAAGAAGCATGTATTTAAACACATCTCTCAGTCCCATCACATTGCTTCACATCCTGCCAAACCCATCACAAATTTAATTTCTGCTCAGTAACATTTGGAGGACTTGATGGATTGAGCTAAAATTGGCATGAGGCTTTACATTACAAAGCCATACATAAAGTTTAGTTTTCATCATTGCCTGTGTAATGTTACAAAGTTATGGTCCCTGTTTAAACTCAAACTTTGCTGTTCATTGTTTTTTTTTTCTGCTCAGGAAGGTGTGAGGGACCTAACTAATTGCAGCAGAATTTGAAATGAGGATTAACATTAGGAAAACCCAGATCAGGTTTGATTTTCACCATGGCAAAATTGTAGGATCACTGTTTGACCTTGAACTCTGCCCTTAAGTTGCATCATATTGGCAGGGCTTTTGTTGTACATGGAAACATTTCTAATTCATGCATGTATGTTTTATTATTTCAAATGAATTCAGATTTTATTTTGCTTTTACAGACCTGAAGATTACATAATCCTGGATACTACCCCAACGGATGAAGAAACGTCAACAGTATGTATCATTTTGTAGTAGATTAAAGTATGTTTATTTTTCTAGGAACAAAAGTACTGTTCATCTACCCCTGCTGGTCACATTCCTTTGTTACGTGACAATAGCTCAAACTCATTAACGAAGAAAAGAGTGAAAGCCAACAAGCTTTGTATATTTTAACAAAACAATTTATTTCCCTTGACAACAATGTAAAATTTGGTAAATAGGACTTACAATCTGTGAATATAATCCAAAATGAGATCCTAAGAATGAAAACACAAGTCCTATCATTAAATAAACCTATAGGAGTCCAGATTGGAGTCCCAACGATGTACAAATATGGAAGACGATGACATCACATGTAGTCCAATGTATGAATAACAACAATTCCTCACTTGAATCACAGTCTTTGTTTCTGAATAATTCCAGAATAAACTTCCATAAATATCCTTCAGAAATTTTTATAGAAAAGTCAACTTTTTGAGTTTCCAGGGGAATAAATTATTAAATCCAAAATTAAAACGAAGAACAAACAATCTGGACAACAAATTAAAAATAATACACCTTGTACCTTCAAGGTTTTGAATGACTCTGCATGAAAAAAACTATTAGGATTGTTATTTAGAACCCCAATGCCTCATTTGAAGTCTCGCAAAATTGTTTATGTGGTCTCTTACTACATTATTTTTGTCAGTATGAACTCACTTAAAAACCAATCATAAAAAGGCTGTTTACAAACAGTGATCAAGCTAAAAAAAGTATGCCCATGATACTGACCAATCATTTTAACTTCATGTTGACCCTATTACCAGGGTAAGACGGACTCAATAATAATTCTCATGTATTACATCTTCGTCTTGAATAAACAAATTTTGTGATAACAATATATCTCAATACTAAAAATAGATCCAGAATCCGAGAAAAATATTCATTGCAATTAATTACAATGAAACAAAAATGAAATAAAAATAATTTTAAACCTTACATACAAACAATTTATTACATATATGTAACACCTTGAACAACTATGTCTTATATCTAACATGTCTGACTTTTCCAAATGTTATTTTTTTCCACCTGAATAATACCACCCATTAATAGCTACCTCATATGATTGTAATATTCTTGCATCACCTAGATAGTCATTTAAAGCCCCAATGCTGCCATTTATCATAAATTTCACTATTTATCCAACTAAAGTTTGGAAGGAAGGAAATGATTGATTACAAAGGCATCTGACATAAACAGTTCTTTGGAATAATCAAGATATTCATTGTTAATGATGTTCAAATATTCAGTTTAGAATTAAGAGGTGCCACCACTTAATTTATTCACAGTCACTCGTAATTCTGATCATTTTCCAGAGTGCTCCAAAACTAATGATGTGATGCTTTGAACAAATTCCATTAGAGACTACTCTAATGATAACAACATTCACATGTGAGGCACAAATTGATTTAAGAGGGAATGAAGAGAGGCAGGCTCACCTTTTTTTTAGCAGATCTCCATACAAGCCAACCATTATGCTTTTGGCGTAATCATTATGATTTTTTAACTAAATTACACCTTATGTGTAGATGTACTTGGATTACGCTTTTTCGATATATCCTCCCTACCCCCACCCAAAAAAAATAATTTGTTTTCTCATTTTTATTAACATCCCACTAAGTGCATAAAACATACTCTGAGTAACTATGACATAATAGTACACATGTCTGTAGACTAGCGGTAACTTCCCTTAGTATTATGTTCTATTTATAGCTGTCTGGCTTAGGACATAACAGATTGGTTTTCTAATTTTTAATCTAATCTCACATATTCTTCGATAAATATAATGTGAGGTACAGAACCATTCTGTAGAAATTTGGCAGTAAAATGTGTCATATTTATTCTAGTCGATGTGTATGTTGCAGCAAAAATGTTTCTCAAATGATTTCACAGATGAATTAGAAAGAAGAAAAAAAATGGCTCAGAGATGAATACATGAATAACACAATACAGTGCCATTCTAGGGTAGCTTCATGCCCATTGCAGGCTGTGTGGAAAGGATTTTAATATTGGTCATAGTGTAAAACAAAGACACCTCGAATTAGCTCATTTTGCTAACTTCAATACTAAGGTAACTACTGTTTTACAGCAGAACTAAATTGTGGAAACAAATTTTATTATTTATTTATTTTTATTTTTCAAAGATAATACTACATTAATGCAACCTCAAGTGTGTATCCCACTTCTATATAGCATTTAACATGCCAGGAACAACAGTACATATATTAATTTTCTGGGCAAGATAGTTTGAAAAATGATAAATGATCAAGACAGCATGAAAAAATATTTATTTTTTAAAGTCTGTGAAATTCAATAAATCGGTATCACATTCTTAAACCAATTACATTTGTTGTCAACATTACACTTCAATGTTAAAGTTTTTACAAGTCCAATAGGTTAGGGAAGGGTGAATATACATCATTTCATGGGTCATAGGTGAGACACCTCATTGTGCAAAACTTCAGTTAGTGCTTTTCATCCTGATCTGTTACATCTATTACGATTTGTCATTAAGTAACACAAAGAGTAACTTGCACTACCTTTCTGATAAACAATTTAATTCTCCTGCAAAAGAATTGTATGTAGGTAGAAAATGAACATCTAATTTTCTACATTTATCCTTTTTCTGAGAAATCTCCTAATTGTGCTATAATTAAAAACAAAAATGATTGACAGTAGGTAATGTAAACAAGACAGAAAGCTCAGATCTTTGGTGGAATCAAAATTACATTAGGAATTTGCCTCAATACTATTACTTTAAGCACATCAGAGCCAAGATAGAAGCTTCCAGCTTATGTAAGTTAATGCATTAAATCCATCTGAAAAGGAGAGATAAGATTGAATGTCGTGAAAATTGAACAGTTTGATTTATTTTAGGTGGGATTCATTAAACTTAGACAATTAAGTACATTTAAAATAAAATTACTGTTTGGCCACATATAGATGTATCTGTGACATAATATGATTGTGATTTCATTCACTAACATTGCTTACTGGATCCAACCTCACATGACCAAAATCTGTAAATCTGTTATGAGTTGTACAGTGAAACCTATCCTTTGTGGAAAGATGTATTTTACATAAAGGTTAAATATGTTAGTGAAATAAAGGAAATGGGTCTAGAAATAGTTCATTGTGAACATTTATCCTTTACATGAAGGTGTCTGCCAGATATAAGTTTTATTCCCAAACAAAATTCAGTAAATTTTGTTATGATTTGTTCTCCTTTAAGCCAGTAGAGAGGTACCATTATTCTTAATTTTAAGTGGAGTTAAACAACAGGCATCCTGATGTGTCATTCTGCAGGTCAGGCTCTATGTTGTTTGTTCTATTGATTACCTCTAGCAAACTGCATAGACCAAGATCTGCCATCAAATAATGCTCTGGCAAATCTGGGTCTGTGCAGCTTGCAGTCATCTTATAACCAAGTATACTCTGTGTAAATGGAATATACCCTGTTGTATTTCAATGTGAAAATTATCAATTGACCATCACAGTGATGTCTGCAAGCATTTCCTTGACCATCACAGTGATGGTCAAGATGTCTGCAAGCATTTCCATGGGAACCTAATTAAGTAATGTTTCAATCTCTAACTTGTTCAAGCATTTGTTGCATTGTAACAATTAATTAAAAGTTCAGATGAAATGTATTATCTTATTAGGTTTTGTTATCATCCAAACTAAAATGATAGGTTAAACACATACAAATTCTACCTGCATAAGAGCCAGTGATAGTTTATTATACTCATCTATAGGTGTGATATGTGATACCAAAGGAACTAAACAAAAGGTGCACTATGTGAATCAATTGCTTTGTTTTGCAGATAGGGTTCATTATATTTAAGAGTTTAAAATTCCTAAATTGGCTCTTGTAGGTTGGCTAAACAATCAGCAAAAATTGCACTATAACTTGTATTGAAATCACAGCAGTATTTTACTAATAAAACATGAGAAAACTGAGCTTTGACATTTTTGTTTCTCTCAGTAAAGGTAGCTTTTTTTGAAAAAATTGCCTCATTCTGAATCAACATAAACACTATTATATGTCCTCATTTGCATGCAAAAATCAGTGACATAATACAAAATGGTTTCACTGGTACATATATGATGTATGTTGAAAGCACTTGGATTAATGTTTTTAACAGTATTCTAGAGACTGAATATATTGAAAATATAGTTAATTTATATTGAAAAATTGAAAACATCATTATAATTTTTTTAAAATTTTAACCTCAATATAATTATTAAACAAATTTTAACCACAACTATTACACTCCCCTCCCCCATGCTGCTGATATCTGTCTCTTAATTTTCAAGAGATCCCTTGAATGTGTGTGTTTGTGTGTGTGTGTGTGTATATATATATATATATATATATATATATATATATATATATATATATATAATTTATAAAATGAACAACACCAACAGTAGAATGTGTGACTGGTTTCGCTTTATTGCTTCATCAGACTGAATTCAAAATGAATTCAATACCATTGTTTGCATTATAAAATATACTATGTTTCTAAGTATGCACATATACATACATACACATATATCACATTTGAAAATATAAATATACATAAAACTGGATCATAAAGATACATATATCTCTATTGTAAACAATTTGTTAAAATATTTTTGGATAAATAGAGATATATCAAAATTATATATATATATATATATATATATATATATATATATATATATATATATATATATATATATATATATATATATATAGACACAAAAACACACACACACACACCCCAATAGTAGTAGACAATGGAGCAACTGTGTACTCCATCATTTTCTTTCAACTCCAGTTTCATTTTATATATGAATATGCGTTCACAAGCTAACATATCATTCACCCAGGTGAGTGATATTAGGCCCAAATGTTTCTCTTGTTTTGCTGATAGTTTCATATATTTCTCATTTGCCATCTTTAATATTTAAGATGATTAGTCATTGCAAATTAAAAAGTTTTGCACGAATCTTTGATTATAAATATGTTTAAACACTTTATTTAAAAAAACAAATGCCACATTATTTTTTGTAAGCGGCTTCAAGTAACCTGAACTCTAGATTAGTATGAGAGTCATGTATTTGCCTAAATCTTTTAAAAATTGGAGTGGCTTTATCTTCAAGGATGGGTTTAGATAAACATGGTAAAAGATCATTTAAACGAATTCTTTATCATCAATTTAGTATTCTTGAAGGCTTTCTTAGATGCTATAAATAGTCAGCATGGTATCAAAATTATTGAAATTCTTTAAACTTTCTCAATCATTTCAGTATAATTTCAGTAAATCACATTAAGATGTTGCTACTTGTGTAACAAGATGTGCACCATCTAATTAAGAACCCAATAAGGTCCTTGCAAAGAAAAGATATTGTTTGCAGAAAACCTATTAAGAATAGCATTTATCTCACCATTTCCTTTGATGGATAAGTCTTAGTTGTAACATTACAACTAACATTATTATATTACCTGCCATGGCAACAGTTCATTACAGTGAACAAGGTTCTTAAAAATAAAGATTGATTACCTTGAAAAGGGTTTGGATTTGGGGGGGGTGAAAATTAATCATCAGAAATGCCAATCAAGTAATCCGTTGAGATGATGATGAAAGCTTAAATTATATGTATCTCATTGAATGTGCGTTATAGATAACAGAAATTAAAAGACCTCTTTTAAAGAAGTGGATTTTGAGGAATTACATTGATTACAGATTGAGATTTAGTTATTAATTGTCACTTCAGTTTCATCTTAAATCAACTTGTTCTTTTATATTGAAAGCTAAAGCAGGAAATATCTGTTTTTGAAATTTATTTTCACTTCTTTTTATGATATATTCTTTCAGGAGAAAGGTGCCATTTCAGATGAATCAATGCAAGGTATTGTCCTTTAGTTTTGTGATTTATACCATATTTCTGGAGCATTCTCATTCCTGAAACCAATATGTCTGACTTTTTTCAAGGAGGCAAATCTTATAGGACTGCAGTGGCTTTGGGGCTTTTTAGATTGAAGGAAAGAGAAACCAACATTTACATATATTTGTCCCTCAATAATATGACGTTTTTGGGAAGCCAAAAGAAATTATACTCTGTGATGGAATATTTTTGCAAGTCTTAGTTAAGTTTTTTACAATTTACAAAATTATATTATAGTTTATATCATTATTTGCTGTGATTGTGCAAAGGTTTTATCATATTTAGATTACTCATGATGGCTTATATTTGGCTTGGCCTTGAAAAACCCTGAGGTGGAGGAAGATTGAATCCATCCAGTCCTGAAACCAGGAATCAAATTCAGAACCACAGAAGTGTGTAGCAAACAATTTACTGCTGTTATCCTTGCCAAAATTATTATTATTTTTATTAGTAGTAGTAGTAGTAGTAGTATTTGATGATGATGATGATGTTAAATACTAGATATAATAATCAGTATTTTCAGGAAATATTTAAATGCATGATGCTCTTCCTTTTTTGTCTGTGTTCCTCAGTTATCATCATGACAAAACATATCAACATCTCTACCAACTTTTGTCACCATTCTTTCATCAACAAAATATGTGATGTAAATTCTGTTATCAGCAGCAAATCCTAGACTAGTCCCAGTTAACCAAGTTTCTCATCTATTTGTGTTCAACTTCAGTATCTCTCATCAGGCAGTTAAGTTAATAGTGATTCACATGGAGCAGGAAAATTAAAATGACCTTTCAGTGATTCCTTGATTATTATCTCTTAAATATTTTGAGATCCACTAATAGAAGAAGTATGAACTTTCCATGAAGTAATTTTTATAATATTTTGTCCAAATTTGTTTTGTTCATTTGGTGTACCATATGCAGTGATGTTCAAGGGGGAGTTTTAAGAGATGCTTGGAATATAAAAACAGAAAAATATATTTTTCCTTTCTCCCACCCAGATCTGATGACAATATTTCTGTAAGCATATTTTCAAAATGTCAGTCCAAGAAGATTTTTTTTCTTGTGATGACTCACATCAGAAAGAAAATGGCTTCATTTTATGTGTTTATGTCACAGTTTGAGCTTTTCCTTTATGTACATCATTTTATCATGCTGAACTACCCTAGATCAAGCATTTTTTATTTGAATTGAGCTCTTATTTGAAATTTGTCACTTTATATTGTTTAACCTTACACTTAGGTTCTTACCCCACACAGATGTAGCAATAAGTATTATTGCTGAGAATTATTGTCCAGGTAAGTTTAATAAAATATCCCTATCCTTGTCCAATTTGATCTGCAGATTCATCTGAATTCTGTTGGGTTTTTTTAATACAGTAACAAATCATCGTTTCACAATTCTTTGAAAAAAACTTGTCAGATACTTATCATGTCACATACCCATTTTTTTCCCATGCAGTTGTGTGTTGAACTATCAAACACTAGTTCATTCTTGGAATTAGTATTATTGGATAGTGTATTCCTTATTATTATCCTTCTTACTGTAATCTTACCAAGTTGGGTAGTTGCTAGCTTAGTCAACTCCAGTTCTCAAATTTGAACAGTTTGACATTTAATTAAGGATTATTTGGTTTTATTTCTTTTAATAGCAGCAATTACTTGTTGCTCTTGTATGGCTAATCTATTTTCCTGCTGAAAACTTATTGAGGTGAATACAACCTCCCACAGAGTGGAGAAATGTCATTATGATCCTTTGCTCACCACTCTGTATGTGGTCCCAGATGATAGATATTACCTGTCATTCTTTTCCATGGATGACAACTGTGTAGACCTTTGCCAAAACCACCACCAAAGAAATTATGCCTGTAGCAACTAACTGCAAATAAAGTGGTCTCCTTCTGTAGTTCTATTTAACCACCATGTTAAATTTGTCTGTTCCATTTCATTAAAAAAAACATCTGGTAACCTTTTACTCCTTCAGAACATAGTTTTTTTTTAAATGGGAAAGAGAATTAAATATTGGCAGATAAATTGTACTCTTTACTTAATGCTCTGTACACTATTCACATATTATTTCTAACATTTCATTTATGAAGGTGAGAAAGACATCCCAACAAAAAAGTGCTGTACATCAAGAAATAAAAGCAGCTCCAAAATACATTGTGTAATAAAACAAACAAATATATTAAAGAGTACATGCTTGAATCCTCTTATAATTATAATACCAGTTTTACTCAACTTTATGCAAGAACATACAAAAACCCATTCACAAACATATGAACCTTGTTTTCTTCCTTTGATCTGAACAGTTTTGGATGATGGGTATTTTTCAGCATTAGTATCACAAAAGTTTATCACTTAACATTTAAGTGATCCTGATGATTGGCTATATTGGTACTAATTACTGTGTGTTTTGGCCTAGAATATAACACAATAACTAAAGATGTCAGCATGTGCAATACATAAGTTACAATTGATATTTTGCTATGACTCTAGGTCTTAGACTAAGTAATAGAAAAAAAATGAAACCAACAAGTTCAGTAAAATCATCAAATACATTTATTTCTTTAAGTTACAAAATATTGTAAATTAAATTTCAAATAATCCTAAAAGTTCTATGACAATCACAAAAGAGAAAGAAGTACAATGAAAATCAAGCGATTCTGTTTTACCAATGATGAGAAGACTGCTGTTCCCAGCATAATTTTACAGAATCATTTGAGGATGGCAAAAGAACTGAAAAGAAACAATGAAAATGTTCTATACAGGTCTGATTAACTTCTCAGTGTTGTTGACAGTTATTATTAAGGAAAAAGTTAATGGAAAATATGGAATTCAACTCAAATGTTTGCATATCTTGGGCACTTTCTGTAAAGTAATTGTAAATACCAGATTGTGTTTATCATTAGTGATTGTTTTTTCAGAGACGAATGGATGTATTGTTCTATTGGCTATAATTTTTCTAAAAAAGTTTAATGCTTAAAGTAGAAATGATGCAAAACTTTAAATTTTTCATTGATGTGCATTTAACCACAGATTTGGAATGTTTTCCACATTTTCCACACCTAGCAATTTTATGGACAATGTCCTTGGTTAGTTTAAGCTTCCTATAACTACTGTATATACTCCGTGTACCATATCTGCTGAATTCCAAAGTGAGCCCAACTGCAGACTGCACAGACCCAGATCTGCCATCCCATAATGCACCAGCAGATCTTGGTCTGTGCAGTTTATTAGGAGTAATCAGTGGAACAAGCAATATAGATCCTCATCTGCAGGTGCATTGTATTACATCAATTAAAGATTAGCGTTTGATTTAATTAATAGACAAGTATATATGCTATATTGCAAGCTACATAATAATGGGCTTATTCTATACAAATAAACACATCAAGATATAGTGCAATTTTATGATAATGGTTTATAATAAATTAAGTGAAATAAATTATAAAGCAAATTTCAGAAATGAAATATGCTAGTATCACCAGATCCATGATCATGCAGGTTTTTAAATCTGGGCCCATGTGATACTTTGGACTAAAGTAGATATATGGCACATTTTTAATATAATGTCACAACCCTTTATTTTAAGGATTGTATATTTTGTACCATTATCTTTTTTATTATATATTGAATACAGTTTTAACAGATTTACCTTTATCTTTTTTTCTGATAATGCTTAATATGTATATTTATTTGGAAGGTTTTATCTTCCTAATGAAAGAAATTTTGACCATGCATTTTTCTAGATTTCACATATTACCGTATTTTATTCTACATATCTTTTTTTTCAGAATTTTGACAACTTTTCATTTTGTCTTGTTCGTATATACATATGTTTGGAAGGGTTTATTTTCCCAAATATTTGTGCAGTTCTTGACTTGAGATATTTTAGCACAGTTTGTACTAAACTTTTGTTTGACATCAGATATTTTTAAGTGGCACAATATAGCCATTTTGTGTTCATGTGCCTTCAATCCCTAATACATATGCTTTTCTTCCAATATTTTTTGTTCAAGAACTACTCCAACATAAAGAATACACTTAAGCTGATACATTTACCAAATGTTTTGCTTTTGATATTGAAAGAAAACATACTGCTTTTGGGGATCAAAGAGTCAATTTCAAGGTCACTGTGATAATAAATAAGTAGTTGACATGTGTATTGTTACTTTTTGCAGTGGTCTAACTCTAAAGCTGTCTGTATATAACATCTTTGTACATATATGCAGATAGGATAAAGCCAATGAAGAATGAACATGTATGAAAGTCCATATAATAATATATTGATTCAAGTTCACTTTGTCATAATAACATGGTACCTAAAGTGTGATGACAGTCTGAAAACTTTGCTTTGTAGAAATGCATCTCAGATAAAATGTATGTGACACTAATTTGAGAAAAGAAGGATTTAAATAAAAACTTTCTATAATTATTTGTGATAATTGGGACAATTGAAAGATAATCTCTCATCCTAAAATGCCAAAGGCAACTCTGAACAAATTGCAGGCAATAATTGTTGAGCTTTGCCAGAGTTTTAACCATTTTCAAAGACTAATTACAGTAATAATAGTTGAGCTTTGCTATAGTTTTAACTATTCTCAAAGACAAATTGCAATCAATAATAGGGAAAAAATTGTGAGATTACAGGAAGATAATAAAAGATCATACTAGGTCAGAAAACTACTGAGCCTTATCAAGTAATGATCCATTAAAGTTCTTTAAGAGCTGTCAAGAAAATATTTAATGGGCTAATTTTATCTTGGGGCAAAAGGAAACCATATTTTAGTTTCCGCCACTGTATGAAAAGAGGGATTGCTCTTGAGCTTATTTTAAAAATGTATGACCTTAATGATAGTTTATGGTACCTGTATGTGACAATAATTTGTTGTCAGTCAGATTGCATGCAATAATGTTTTAATTATTCATTTGAAAAGAATAATTTCTCTGAAGATTTGAAGAAGAAAAATGTTGCCACTCAAATATGAGACAAGTCTAAAAGAGTTCACCACCATTTCACTGCAAATATTGTAGTGATATGACTGATAAATTATTAAAGCTACGTTAAAATAAAAATCATCCACTAACACAACATCATCTACCATTATCAAACTGCTTACACTTGGGATAAGGAATCAGCCTTTCAATTTCAAAGTTGTGTTTTAAAGAGTTAAGTTTATGTCAAATTTTCATTTGGCATTTAAAGGATTTTACTATCTTTTGCTTTTATCTTTGTTTTAGTTGTTTATTTTGTCAAATTTTCATTTGGCATATAAAAGATTTTACTATCTTTTGCCTTTATTTTTGTTTTGGTTGTTTATTTTGAGATGTTTAAACATGCTCAGTTGTATAGCCAGTATAGTGTTGATACATACATACATACATACATACATACATACATACATACATACATACATACATACATACATACATACATACATACATACATACATACATACACACACACACACACATACATACATACATACATACATACATACATACATACATACATACATACATACATACATACATACATACATACATACATACATACATACATACCAGTATAGTGTTAATCTATGCCTCTAAATCCTACACAAACATGCCATTAAAACCCATACATACATACATACATATATATATATATATATATATATATATATATATATATATATATATATATATATATATATATATATATATACCAGTATAGTGTTAATCTATGCCACTAAATTCTACACAAATATGCCATTGACACCCATATATATATATATATATATATATATATATATATATATATATATATATATATATATATATATATATATATATATATATATATATATATATCTGCCAGTATAGTGTAGATATATGCTACTAAATCCTACCTGTGTGTGTGTGGCTTATTTTTGATCCAGCTTGTCAGCTATAATCACTCTTTTTTTTAAACAGGAACCAAACCTTTGCATGCAGTCTTGAGTTGTTATTAATATGGGGACAATTGGTCTCTAACTAGTTTAGTTATTTTACTTATATAATTGTGTAACAATTTACACTTTTGCACTTAATCTTATGAGAAAAAACATTGTTACACTAATCTCCCAGATTTGGACCCAATCTCCCAGATTTTGATCACACATCTCCCTGATTCATTTCCAGAAAACTTGGTATGTATGTATGTACATGCTTTAAGTGATTGAAAATAAAACAAGATTAGTTATCTGGTTGAGATTTCCCATTGAATCAGTGTGTATTTTCCAAAGGATGGATAATGTCCTTTGTATCAGCATTAGAATATGGCAATGACACTCCTTAGCTTTGCTGCTACTAGATCTGTAAGACTTATCACACTTATCACACAAGTCATTATACTTGTTGAACATTTCCAGATGTCAATAGACATGTTCTAGCTGGTGTCTCTAATGTGTTGATAGAATTCATAAAAATACCATGTATTTTTTCTTCAGATTTTTTTTAGTCTTTTATTTTTCATATTTAGTAGATTTCAAATGTGAAAAATTATCTACTACAGCTGGCCCTTAAGGGTAATGTTGACATTCCACCATTAGAATTGTCTGTGTGTGTGTATGATTTTTTTCTCATTTATTTTACTAAATCTCTGAAGTTCCTGGATATAAAGATTGTCAAATGAAGACAAGATGGACATTTCTAATCTCAACAGGAATACTATTGAAGAACAGATATCTCAAGCAGTGGAAACTTCTGAAGAATAATTCCTTATTTTGGTTTGATTGGTTGTTTATTATGGATTTAACACTATTTTTGGCCTATGATAGCCAGCATATTTAGTAGAGGGAACCCACAGGAAGAACCACCAACACATGAGAAGCAACTGACAAACTTTCTTGCAGAGATGAAAATCCATGCAGACAGAAGAAAGTCATCTGTAAAGGCAAAACCACTTGGCCACCCACAATTCCTTATTTTTGGGGAAATTTTATACTGTTTGGTAGGCACGGAATCTCATTTGGGGAGTACTAACTGAATGTCTACACAGGAATTGTTACTGTTAAAAGATAGAAGTATTGTTATCTACAGTATCCAAACTTTTGTAGGTAGTACATGTACTTTTAACTTACCAGCTAAGTTTTCCCCATTATTCTGTTTGGTCTTGTTTAGCGTTAATTCTTTTTTTTTTTTTTTGAAGAAGTGCAAACATTGATGTTTTCGTCTTTTGAAATACCTTATACATTAATCTAAATAGGGTTGTATTTAAATGTTATAAACTTTGATAGTTTTCATGGAGAAAATGTCAAATTATAATTTGAAGCCATAAACTAAATTTAGTTTTTTTTACTGATATTTTTTGTATGTTTTGTTCATGATAGATTATTATCCACATAAACACAACATGCTCCATCATGGCAGATCATTTGTTGATTTAAAGAAATTACAGTAAGGCAGGTTACAAATTAGGTAGATGTGACACAATGCATAATATGTCATGCCTGTGTGGTTAGTATCTAAACCCTATATACAAACTTTGTCATATGGTGGCAAAGTTTCACTAGTTATAGTCAGTGCCGATTAAGACCTTCCAGGTCCCTAAGCACTGTATATATATTATGGTGCCCTGCCCTCTCCTACAAAATGCAAAACTCAACAAAACAATATTAGAAAAACAATATAAAAAGCTAGAAAGGTGGGAAAATACCACTGTTGTCATTAGAATTAATTAGAATTAGAATTAGAATTCTCCTATGTGGAGACTGAAATGGTCATGTATAATGCATTCATTTTTATCAACAACAATTAATTTGAAATTTTTCTGGTACTTAAGTAATTCTTCCACCACAGTCATATTAATTTTAATTATGACCAATTGCCTTATGATTGTTCTGATGACTTTTTTTGAGATTGCCATGAAAATTCAAATTCATTGGGTTTTCAGTTATTCAGTCTCTTATTTAAAATGAATATACAATGAAGTGGAAATACAGAGGTAGTTGCATATAAATTGGTAAGTAAATGAATAGAAGTGACAACTGAACTGAAGTATTAAATTGATATAAGAAATGATAGACAAATAGGAGTATTACAAAATATATTAATGAGAATAAACCAGAGAATAATAAATGATAATAACATTCACAAAATGAACATTATAATTTTACTGAAGCCTGAAATACAAGAAGCATACCATGCACAACAATGAAACAATGTTACTACTAAATCAGTGTCCTACTTATCGTTTTTATTAAACCTAAAAACCTATATACTTAGACAAATTAGAGGACTTGAAGACTATATAAAACAAGTCTTTATTTCTTGTAGTAAATCTGGATGATATTATATTTTGAAGTATTATTTTTGTACACATTGATATGAAGAAAGCAACGTAGTATGGACATCGTTTAGCATCAGCATCATATTGTGTACGATCATAATTTATTTTGCTTAGTGTAGTGTGTGTACACCAGGTCTTGTGGTTAAATCAAATCAAATTCTACCTACCCTATTCATTCATTGTGTTTTGAATGTCTCATAATGTTGTGATGTTTAAGCTGCATTATCTCCAGTACTGAAACATAAAATCTAAACAACCAAAAATATCACATATAATTTAATAATGAATGGTAATTGGAATTTCATTAGTTGGAATGAAGTTCAAAGTAACATTGTAACATTTCTGTAAAGTCAGTTTTTGAATCAACATTCTAAATTTGATCAAGTCAGCACTAATCTTGAACAGTTCTGGCAGGAAGTCAGCAACATAAATTTAGCACAGGCAAATAACAATTTAAACTTCATGTTGGACTCATTAGAGAATATTTTCTATTCTGATGAAAATTCAGGATAACTCCAGAGGAAACGTGATTCAGTAATGATTCATAATTTCTTGTGCATTGAAATAAACATTAATGAGCAAATATAATCCAGACAGTGACCTACATAAAAGGGCTAAAAATGAGGCTACATATATGGACAGAATGAAAGGCATAATTTTGTGTGTGTGTGTGTGTGATTAAGATTTTTAACGTAGCTTTAACAGTTTTTCAGTCATATTGCTATGAAGTCTGCTGTGTGACAGTTTATAGTGATGTCTAGACTGGGGCATCATGGCGCAGACAGCTGCCAAGTGAAGCAGCTGTTGATATAATTTTTAAAGTCTTTGTATGGCTCTGCCGGGTTTCGAACCCGCAAGCTCCAGCGTCCGAGGTGGATGCTCTAAACACTATGCCACTAGAGTGGTTGCAAAATGTTGCTGTAAAAAGACTGATGTGATGTGATCATGTGCATATTTTAATATATAGAAAGGAGATTTTTCACTTCCAGTAATTATCTTTTTTGTCCATTTGCATACTAAAAATCAGGTTGCTGCAAATTTTTATGATTTGAATTCAAATTTCCTGACCAAATTTACAAATCTTCTAATCTGTCCTATTTTCTCCTGGTTTGACATATGTTGGTACTAAAGAAAAATGGTACCAATCTGATGGCATACATCTTGAAAATCATTACTGTTATTCCTTCTAGATTGAAAGTCATACCAGCATGATATATAGTTGATGTTTTAATGAAAATGCTGCTGATCTAACCATAAATGTGAGCACCCTGGCAGCCATCTTGAAATTCTTCTTCTTACTCAGGAATAGAAAGTCATATCAATATTGGGTTTTGACGGTGTCTTTCTGGTACTGAATCAAAATATTCCAGAGTTGGCATCCAATATAACTAGCATGGTGGCCATCTAGAAAATCTTGTTATCACTACTCATCTAGTAGTATTGATTCAGAGTTTTCACCAAAATGCTTAAGATGACTCTATATGATCCTAAATGAAAATGGGATCTTGTAGACATCTAATATGGCTGACATAATGAACATATGAAAAATCTTGCCACACATTCTCCTGAATGGGATGTTCATATTGGTATGGGGTTTTCTCCAAAAGTTGTTAAATGATGTCTGCTTTGTCCCAAATGATAATGTTACTGATCCTGCATTTATTTTGGCTGCCACAGCATCTAGTCAGAAATCTTCTTGTGTAAAAATATGAGAGATGGTTTTGGCATCTTGGAAATAAAAAAAAAAACAAGAAATGGTCTTGAGTTCCTGGAAATTCTTTTCAGACAGTAGAGTATCAACCCATTTGAGGAATTCCCTTTTTTGTTTATTTTGGTAAGTTAATGGTTTTTTTCTGGGTTTCTTCTCCACCAAATGTACTGGATGTCATGTATAGCCTGTAATATGCTGAAGAATGGCATTAAAGCCTCACAACCATCCAACAACCCTTTGAGGGACCTTATTTTAAAATAAGATTTATCAGGAGATCATCTTTTTAGTGTGACAGGCTGTGATGTGTCAGATATAGTTGGAATAAGCTTATTACTACACTGAAAGCCATATTTTTAATCAGACTGATAAAGCTTCAAATAAAGGCTTATATGATGAAGATCTTGCATGAGTATGACAATGCATGGAATGCACACATATTAATGAATCAGTCTTGCATATGACAGGATGAGCTTGCAGGTCTTGTTAATTAAGCTTGAAGTCACCAAGATCTCAGATGAAGACATTTATGAGAAGGATTCATGTATAGGGCTTCTTACTGACTGAGCTTGTCAACATTTTAGCAACTGATTATGATCTGATTTTATCAAGCATGCTGAATAAATCTGTATGAAGATGAGTATTGTTTGTTTTTTAATTGAGTGTGATCTGTGCATGGATGAACTTCCAAATGATTGTTGAGGTTCTTGCCACTCTTGAGATTTATATTTGACTAAGCTTACATAACATTGAGTAGTTGAATATCATCAAGATATTCAATGATGAGTAAGTTAGACCTATGCATATTGAAAGTTATTTGTACTTTAAATAGGATTTTGATCAAACTTAGTAAATAGTCCTCTGTCATCTAAATCTTGTTTGATTATGATTTACAAGCAAAAATCAACATCTTAAAACACATGACCTTTCATCTGATTGACTGAGCTTGTCAATGCCTTTGCAACTATTTCTTAAAAGATTTTCTATCAAACTTGCTAAATAGTATTATATTATCAAGATGCTTGATCAGTTTTATCATGGCGAAGATCACAATATTTTTACAAGGCAAACTTACATCCAAAGTGCTAAGCATGTAACCATCTTGGTGACCAATTCCAGTTAGATTTTGCCCAAATTTAGTAAATATATTATTATTATTATTGTCTTGGACAGAGTCTTTGATAGGATAATGCATTATAATGAGATGTCTTGCATCTGATGACTAACCTTGTAGCTCTCTAGGCTATTTCTTATCCAGTTTCTTGGATGACTGATTATAAGCCAGTCACTGTTCCTATTAATTATATACCTTGGTATTTAGAGATAATATTTATCAGGTTGTAAGATAAATGGTTACAATCAATCCAATACAAAGCTTGAAAGATGGCTTACATGGGTTGTGTTCTTACAATACTGCATAAGCATGTTGAGTGAATTGGTCAGCTGTTCATTATGCATGTAGATGAGTAAAATGAGGTTCACTTGGGCCTCTTTTTTAGATATAGTATTGGGTTTAGTAAATGAATTGGGGTTGGGGTTAATTAGCTGTTTCCCAAACAAAAAATAATACATGTGGAAAACCAACAATTACATATCAACACTGGAATCAGTTTCAGATCTTCCAAAGTAATAAAAAATGATTGCACCCTTTGTTTTGCTTTTAGGTTTTTGGAAAAAAACCAAAATTGTAGATGCACATCATGCAAATAAATATTGATTATGTCATGCAGAATTGGTACTAGTATTTGGAATTATTATTATATTATTAAATATACTTTTAAAAAACATATGCTAAGAGCTTTCAGCCATCCTTAAACATAAATGTCATAATAAAGGAAAATTCCCCTACAAAATTTTTGTTATGAAGCCTAAATTTAAATTCTGTGTGGTTGTGTTTATAGAAATCACTTATATAGCAGACAATAAATATGGATTCAGTCTCAAAATGGTTTTTATTGCCTGACCACTGTTTTCTAAAATAAATTATAAATTTTATGAATTTCTTTGACTTCCATTTGACAGATACAGTAACCTGCAGATTATCTACATAAAAATTCAGAATCAAAGGCAGGACATTGATATTTAGTCCAAATTTACTTAAGGATATACACAGTAAATTAGTTGGATTGATGGACAGGTGGATTGTGAATTAGAAATCTTTTTTAATAATGTAAATAGTAACAAATATGAAACACAATATAAGATAGCGAGGCAGACAGAGGATCAGACATTGTGACAATCAATTTCTATAATATGTGTTTTAAATTAATATAGATTATTTTTTTGTTATCCCAGAACATGCAGCACACATAAATCTCTCATTCATTATATTAAAAAGTAGTTAAAGCAATTAATTGAGCAACAGTTGCAATATTGAGCTATAGTCCTCAAGTCAGACTTCACTATTGGGCTACACCTTAAGTCAAACAAAAATATTGGGCTACAGCTAAAGTCAGTTTATAATACTGGGCTACACCTAAGTCACACTACAATATAAATCAAACTACAACATATGACTTCACCTTAAGTCAAACTACAATATTGGGCTACACCTTAAATTAAACTACAGTATTGGGCTACACCTTAAATCAAATTACATTACTGGGCTACACCTTAAATTAAACTACAATATTGGGCTACACCTTAAATCAAATTACATTACTGGGCTACACCTTAAATTAAACTTCAGTATTGGGCTACACCTTAAGTCAAACTACAATATTGGGCTACACCTTAAATTAAACTACAGTATTGGGCTACACCTTAAATCAAATTACATTACTGGGCTACACTTTAAATTAAACTTCAGTATTGGTCTATATCTTAGTCAAACTCCAATATTGGGCTATGCCATAAATCAAACTAAATTACATGTGTTGGGCTACACCTTAAGTCATACTACAGTAATGGGCTATACCTTAAGTCATACTATGGTAATGGGCTACACCTTAAGTTAAACAGCAGATTGTGAAAGGTCAATTACTTGTATTTGTTGCACAAAGAGTACCCCACCACAGTTACCAGTATTTGATACACATGCAATGACACCTCACCTCCACTACTAAAAGTCACAGTGCTTTCATTTCTTAGTTCAAACTGAAATAAAACTATTTCCTTTTAAACAATCAGTACAGGATTCCATTTTGTGGAAATTGGCACTAATAGTCTGAATTATATAAATTAGGTGAAACAGGGAGACCTGTAAAAATAAAACCTTCTGTAATGCTTTTTAATACAGTCTTTTTATATCCTCACTCCATATTCATTTTCTATATTCTCAAGAATCACACAATCAAGTTTTTTATAAAAAGAAAAAAAATGTTACTAATTCAATTGAACATCACCCAATTTAATTTACATGTTCTTCTGTCCTCTGAGAGGAATATACATCTTAGATCAAAATCACTTTGGAAAAGTTCACACAATTGATTTGGGATAATGTCTTTGAGAGCAGGCAAGCAAATTATACTTGGATTTAACATTGTTCAGAAAAGCTCTTTCCCAATGACTGGAGTTTTTGTTTTTAAACACAATTTACCAAGAGTTATTAACCTTTCAGAAAGACAAAATCTACCATTTCTTCTATAGAGTCATTAAACATGAAACTTTAATTTTAAGAGTTCATTGTTATCTGATATTGGCAATGTTTTGGAGTAATTTTACATTAACAATCTGTATGATGATACATTTATAAAACTGTATCCAAGTACTTTTAGGTAGCTGATAATTAATGCATGTGACAAGTTTCCATCTGAAGCATTGTCTGAAATCTGCATAGTGAAATATTGTCACTATCATTAAAAAGGATAGGAAGCTTGTGTGAAAATTGTGCATGTAGATAGCATTTGACCAATGTTCTCTTCTTGAATGTGTTTTTAGTTATGCATCAAATGCAGTCCTTTTTGTTCCATCATTAAGACTCCAGTCTCCTGATTGAACCAAATTACAGTGCATCACTTTAGTGATATGTTTTTCAAAAGGAGGAAAGGCTTGAAATTCAACTAAGAGAGTTCCATGCAACTGGCAGGCGAATAAGACGGTATACAAGATTCCGTGGTTTGAAAAGATTCATTTGAATTGACAACATTTTCTTTCATTTTTTCACATTTCATTCATGGAAGGTAGTATTTTAAAAAATTAATTTTTTAGGGAATAAAAGATAGTTTTTATGATCTTGTAGCAAAATTTAATTCAGTATCTCCAGCTGTGTTCTCTTCTACACATATCAATACATATTTCATGAACACTGTTTCCAGCATGGTTTGAAATCACCAGAGTTCCACAAACCCAAGGCATGTGAATTTCCTGTTGGACTAGTAGATTTTCATAATTTCAATAGTCCAGTGACTAGTAAAGTTTAACTTGTTGCAAGTCATTTGAATAATCTCAACTGGCTACAAAGATATTTATGCTGAATTCTAGGCATTAAATAACTCCTGTAGGACCATATGGACGAAAAACAAATTTCTTATGCAGCTACATGACTATGTCAAGAAGAGCTAGCTGGTTTCATTTTTTCTTTTCCCATCAGAATTTGCTGAAGAATGGCACCTGTTTAACATAGAAGTTTGCTTTTGCATGATGAATTGATTTCTGATCAGTAATTTTTAAATGTTCCATTCTTTCAAACTTAATTAGTTATATGACATAGAAAAGATTTTGCTGTAATCTTTCATTTTCTTAAAAATTGGATTATTGTTTTGCCCTCTTTGACTTTAGAAGTTTTCTCACAAATGATGAATTTCATTTGTGCTTGATACAGTTTGAAAATATTGCATGGATTGAATCCGATTTAATATTGGTCATGAGCCAAGAATTTATACATATTTAGAGTCTATTCTGTGATTTGATATTGTGGGATTCATTCTTCTTTTTAAAACTTTGTGCCAGAAAATAAAACCAAATCCATGATAGTCTTGTCTTGTTTCAAGCCCTTCCTTTATTTTCTTTTTATGTTCTTCCTATATTAAGAAGAAGAAAAAAAATTCAAATGGAGAGGAGAATTTTCATCTCAACTATTCAATTCTTAAATGGTATACCATGCCTATACTGTGTTAGATTTTTAGCCTTTTTTGTTAAAATTTCAGTGAGTTATTACCTTTGTTTTGAGTTGACCATTATGATTCTAGGTCTCTTCAGTACTTATAGGGACAATGACATCTATGTTACCTGAATGCGTTTACAGTTTTAATGTGAAGATTTCATTTTAATGTCTGTTTTTGTGTGCACTGTTTCATTATTTAAGTCATATAAATATATTTACATTAGAACCAGCCATGGCATAATTGAAGTCTTAATAACCCCCATGCACAAAGTAACATGTAACTCATGGTACTAGCCACTTCCAGCATATTTAGACTTAATTTCAGAAATTTTGCTTCATACGAAATATGTGATCTCTGCTAATATGGATATTGGCTTAGTCTCAATTACTGTAAATCATGCAGCAAGTTAGTTTTGACTTGCTTGCCAAACATAGGCAAGACTAGGGTATCATGTCTAACAATAATGTTACCATGACCACTATAGCAAAAGTGTGTGTGTATGAGAGAGAGAGAAAGAAAGAGAATCATTTAATATAATTCATTGAAATTTGCCAGATTCTCTGGAGTACTGCCATAATAAATATTATTAGCTTTATTATTATGACTTTATTTAAAGAGGGTAACTCTATTAACAAAGAACTAATCTACCTTAAGGCCCTCATTCAAAGGAATTTAATTATTTTTGCTGCATCTCTGAAGCCATTGTATATACTGGGTTTGAAAAGAGGAAATAGAGTGGGCATTTCTAATCTCAACTGGAGTACTATTCTAGAGCAAAGTTCCCCATTGGTTTTACCAATATGCAATGAAAACATGAAAAAGAAATAGCCTCTGGGCAATCTGAGATTAACATGCAATCAGGGGGAAAATGAAGTTACCTCCCATACACAATATGTTAACATCCTACTTAACTCCATTTTATTTTGATTTCTTGACTTAAAATCAAGTTTCTAATTAAATTTCACAACTTAATTTAGAACCATTTTTACCTGTGCCAAAGTATTCTGAGAGGAAAACTTTATATCTCTATCCTTGAAAATAATCCATTTCCTGATGAAATGTTTGGTTTTCAGATGTCACATTTTTTGTTCATTGGCCTTTTGTTCGACAACAACTACCACTTGCAGCATAGAGCACCATTAGGGTCTAATGCATCAAACTCATTTACAAACTAATCAAATCAAATTGTGTCCTGTATTGTGTCATGCTGCATGTCAGACAGGTAGAATTACACAACTACATTTAGCATATATTGGCTATTTGGTTTGCACTTTCTTCATGGCAAAAAAAGCATGATACATTGAAGCTTGTTATGAACATTAGAACCCATTAAACAAAATGAATTATTAGATGCTTTATTTCAATTTCTGTTTGTGTTGGAATATCAGATTTTGGTTTGTTTTAAAAAAAAATAGAGATAATTAGTGTATAATTTGTATCAAAAGATTTTGTCTTCACAACATTTAATTTTGGGGTTCAAAAATAGTGCTTATCTAAATTCACCCTGTACATGGCCTAATTTTATGAAGAAAATTGTAGTTGACATTATAGCAAATGTATTGTGGCTGAATTCTTTAATACCCATGAGAATTTTTTCATTACTTCCCATTTTACCCATTTCTGAAACAGACAAAAATTGGAACATTGTAGATTATTCATAGTAAATGCACTGTGTCGGTGCAGCGATCTGATTAGGATCTTTCCATGTAAACCCCATTAGAATTACAAATCATACATGTCCATTTGTATCATTATTCTGATTCAACATTCTTGAGCCAACAAGAACTCTTGATGCCAAGATCGTTTACAGTCATTTCTTATATATAGTGTTTTCTTGATTTAAAGTTTTGATTCTTTGGGAATCTTTGATTTTTATTTTATTTGTATAATGAAATAATGAAGAAATCCAATAACTACATATGCTATAAGATGGAGTCATCTGAACCCCTATGCCATCAAAAATATGTATGCTGAGATAAATAAGGAAACAAAAGGAAATTAATATTTAGGAAGAAACAGAAGAATTGTCAGAGATTTGTTATTTAAATAGTTGATGTTTGCAAAATATGCATGGAGATGATAGGCATCATTTTTGTCTGTTCTAGACTTATATAACCACCAAATGACAAGTCATATTATGATAGTAACCATCCTTCTGTCTTTCCAGAAATCTGTCTATCTGTTAGCAATATTATTTGTTTTTTCATTCACAATATTGGAGTTTGCCACAAATAGCAGTTATGAAACTTTGTGAATATCTTGCCTCTTGAGTTCAGGGTCAAAAGATGAAATGTCAAGGCAAAAATGACTGAAAGAAGAAAATTAGTTTCTGCAGAATAGCATTTTACATTAGTGCCAGGACAAAACATTGTGTATAGCTTGCACTTGGGTAAGGTAGAAGCCTATCGATTTCGAAGTTAAATGGTCAAAGAACACAGTTACTACAATTTTACAGTAATCTGCCATATTAAAGTACATTTCATGAGCAAACTCACTGGAAAATCAATTGTCTCAAAGTCAGCTGTCTGTAAATATGAGAATTTAAGATTTTGAACCTATTGTGTTTGCCAACTGTAATATTTTCTTCCAAAAAATGCTTTTCCTCAAAACACATAAAAGCAAGGATTTTCTCCCAATGTGAATGCATTGCTTATGTCTCGCGTTAGTTTGGCTCTAATGCTATTCAGTTTATATAACTCATGGTCTTAATTAGTTCCCTATGCAAACACAATCATATTAAAAATTCAATAGCTTTAAAATTCTGAGTGTTCAGCATCAAGCTATATTTGTCAGAATAGTTTCATCCTTGATTAAAGCCTCTATATAGAGAAATCCATATGAGCAATTCTATTTTCTGAATTTACATGTGTTCGAAACATGTGCTTTCATTTCTGCACCAAAGTCAGGTGCTAATTTCAGTAATGTGTATTCTAAACTTGTGTCTTTTAAAGGACTGAAATTCCTTTAATAAAAGTGTCTCCTTTTTTTCCAGTTATAACTTGGATAAGCTCTCAAGAGATTCTTTTTATTAAATCTGACTTTCATTATCAACCAATTCTGGCCAGTAAACCCCTGTTTGCTCTATTTTATCTTCACCCATTTCTAGACTTGTTCCAATTTTCCCTCATCATTAGTCTGATAATATCCGCCAAGGGAGGTAAGCTGTGATCTTCATTATTATGGTATGATTATTGCAACTATTCCCTACCAATGGCATGTACTAATCTCAGATAATGATATCCTGAAGGTAATATTTATAAGAATGTTGATAAAATGGTTGATGGGCTTATAAGACAAAAATGGTATCTAGCACAGCATTTTCATGAAGCCTCACAAATGCCATTTGAGTTTTCTTCATGAATAATACTTTTTAATTAAACTGATGGTGCTCTGAGATTTTGAAGCTGGTCAGATTCATGGAGATCACTAACATCATGCATCATAAAGATTGCAAATTGCAACAATAAACTTTGAGATAAACATTGATAATACCAAAGTTCCTAATGGAGAAATACAATGTAATTCTGTGTTTGCTCAAGATTAAAACAACTGTATTCACATCATAGTGCCCTTTTCTTTACCAGCATATTAACTTTACAGAGAACTGAAATGCCACTATATAAATGGCATCTGACATCCTACATGACTGCTACAGTACAAATCTTAAAAGTCTATGGCTGCTTTTCCTGAATGGATGGTGGCATTCCCATGGAGTTTTCATTAAAAGACCCATGATGTTTTACTAGTCATCTTTAAACTCATGCCACCTGATTGAATTGTTGTATTGACAGTTAAACAAATACTGTATATAATGAGTCTAACTTCAATTTGCACAGACACAGATTTGCTGGAGCATAATTCATCTGCAGATCAGAGTATTTTGTTTCTTCTACTGATTATGCCTAATAAAGTACATTGGCTTAAATCTGCTTGTGCATTAAACAATGGCAGATCTGGGTCTGTGCAGCTGGCAGTTTGATTCATCTTATATGTGAGTATATATGATAACTGAACATAAGACTAAAAATGCCTTTTTTTGCAGATATGTAAATCTATACAGGGTACATTTATTGCTCATCTATTAAAACCCAAGTGGTACAAAAAAGCATGATATTTTAACATGTGGCATCAGCAACAAATTCAGTTATATCAATTTTTGTACCATAAGATAAAATATATTCAGTTTTTAGATAGAGAAGGAAAAAATATTTTTATTATATACCAATTTTACTTCTGACTCATTGCTGCTATATTAAACTACACAGCACTCACCCCACCCATTCAACACACACATCCTACCCATCCCTTTTTTAATATTCATTGGCTGATAATGAAAAATATCAGTAATGAGAGGGAATGGTGGGTTGTTGGTGTTGGGCTTAACCCGATTTTTCAGCACACAATAGGCTATTCATGGCAGCCAGTATTAATGGTGGAGGAAGAAACCGGAAAATCACCGGAAAGAACCACCAACCCATGAGAAGCTACTGGCAAGCTTTCTCACATATCCACATTAGCCGAATCGTAGACTCGAACACACGCAGACAGAGGTGAGATGGCAGTGATCTGTAATGGACAGCGCTTTAGACCACTCGGCCACTCGGGACCCCTAGAATGGTGGGTATGAGTTGACCTAATCTTTTGCACTAAGTCCAATTTTGATATTTCATAAACTATTTTATCCCATCTAACCACAAAAGCAAGTTTGATGCAGCACACATGTTAAAGAAGTACTAGTAACATAACTTCATAATAAAGCAAATAGTGGCAAGTCTGGTTTTTTTCAGCAAAAAATAATCTCATTCCAGAAAGTTATTAGTTTCAATTTATTGTTCTAGCTCACAAAATGCTTGCCTTTCTTGCTGCAAGTATAATTTCTTACAGGCATACACAATCAAAGAACATGGCATTAATAAAAATCTTGTACATTATAAGGATATATTTTTTTTTACATTTGAAAATGTAGGAGTTTGAAAAGTATGAAAAATATTAAATATAATATTGGATATTTCACACTTAAGGAATCTGTATTTACTTGTTTGTTAACTTTGTGGGTATCAACACCTAAGCAAGACAAAATGTAAACTGTACAAAATTGAAATTAGTTTACAAGAGGAAGAACTTCAGATGTTTTCAGTCACCTGATATTCAAACACCAGAGAATTATGAAGCCAATATTCAAAGTATTCATTGCTAACAACATTGCCAGTTCTGTCCATTGCCATTTGGGTGTTCTTGAAATAACAACATGGCAAGTTGAACAAAAACATGGTATAGAACAGAAGTCGTACTAAAGTCAACAGAACATTTATGTATCAGATGTCCAAAACTATTTCTTGTATTTTCTACTTAAGATTACTATTAATAAAACAAAATCATGGCTTCAAAAGCAGACTTAGAAAGCAGACTCAAAAACCTAAGGTTTTTAAATCGTTTGTAATTGTCAAAAAAAAGCAAAAGTATGAGTCTTCACACACTGTTGACATGACAAGTAGGCCTCAAAAGTCTTAAATTTACATTGTTCAGGGCAGGTTCCTAGATACAAACAACTTACCTTGCGGTAAACTTGCAACAGAAAATGTAAAAGTTGAAAGGCCATTCTTGTGGTCATTTCATTGACCACATACTCTTGAACTTCTGATGATAAAATTACATGTTTGCTCATTATCTGCCAAAACCATCAATACCATGTACATCTTGCTGTTCTATCAGCTTCAGCTTACTCAAGACTGCCCCCAAGTTATCATAAGTAAAACAAACTTCATTCACATGTGGGAGGTTGTGGGTTCAATCCATGGCCTAGTCATACCAAAGACTTAAAAAAAAATGGTACTAACAGCTGCGTCGCTTGATGCTCAATATTAAGAAGTTAGTTCTTAGGACTGGTTGGCCCGGTGTCAGGATAATGTGACTGAGTGGGACATCATGCTACATGTCTGCGGAATGATGCCCCAGTACTAGACATCACTATAAACTGCCGCACTGCAGACATCATACTGATATGACTGAAAAATTCTTAAAGCTATTAAAGCTACATTAAAATTCTACAGCTTACATGACAACAATGCGCTTTAAACAAGCCAAAACCTGCTTAATCATATAAGAGTAACAGAATTCTGGAGATACTTGTGATTAATACCAAAAAAAAGACAAAATGATTAATACAAGTAAGTGTAAGTCTAGGGTGAATCCTGAAGGTTTTTTTGCACTACATGTATTCAGTTTCTGAGTGTTATGAGCCTTGTTCATTACTGTACCAACCAAAACACAAGAGGAAACATTATGTTATTGCAATATTCATAGGAAAAGGAGGAGTCAATATAAACACAAGCATCAAGAGTTTTGACTGTTGTATTTACTAGTTCAGTTTACAGTTTATTTACACCATGGAAGATGTCCCTTTTTTGTCATTACTTAATTCCACATTTATGCTTCCATTGCTTGTAGTGGAGGTATCTTGACTTTATACTGTCTATCTATCCATCCATTTGTCCAGAGGAGATTGTTGTCATAATTGTACAGAATCTATCTTGTTCTGTTTGCCTCTCCATCCATTCATCCCTATAAACTTATTGGCATAGCACACCTTGTCCAGTCTGTCCTTCAGCTATTTGGCCTCATGTTTTTTTATACAATTGCACAAAAACTTCCATGCCTTTTCTGTCCTCCCATTTGTACTTGGGCTTTTTGGCATAATTGCACAAAAACTTTTGTCCAGAGGAGCATATCTTTAATAAGCAGGTGTCTTTTATTTCGAGGTACCAGATAGTCATAAATATAAATATTGAAATTATTGTCCTTAATGCGTAGTATCCTTTGTTTAGAGGACATGCATGATCATTATTGTAAAAGCACATGCTAATATTACTAATGAGCAAGTCTTTTATGTAGATTTATAAATGATTATAACAGCAAAAAGTAAAATCATCCGTTTATGTTGCCCTTAATGAACAGGCATCTTTTATTTCTTTTATTTAGAGGCTTTAATTGACTATGAATGTAAGATAAAGCAGATGCTAATATTGTCCTTAATGAGCAAGTAGTCTTTAAATAGAGGTTATCTTAAATGTCTACAATTATCAGGTGTTTTTATATAAAAATTTTTTTATATAAATTTATATAAATTATCTAAGTTAAAATGACTTGTTTATCCTTAATGAAAATGTGAACTTATTTAGACACTTTAACTTGACATAAATGTAAAAAGTGAAGTGGCCCATTATTTATGTCTTTAATTAACAGGTGTCCTTGATATAAATGTTTTTACTGATCATAAATATAAGAGAAAGTCATTGTGTCCTTAACATGTAGGTGGCTGTTATATGGTGGTGTCTGCTAAGGTAAGTTTCTCAGTATTTAACAATAAAGAAGACTAAATACTAAATAATGCAGAGATTTGTAATAAATACTGCTGCAGTTCTTTTGGGCACATTTAAAGCCCCATTGATTGCCAATTTACTGTATAATTACAGTGCCATTAACAGAAATTGGTAGATACTTTTGCAGATGTGAAGCAAACTTGAAACTGTAAATATTAGCTCCCCATTTGTTGGATATATTTGAGTAATGTAATGTACAACAGACCATGTAATCATTGTACCTGTGACAAAATAGAAAAAGTCAGCTTAGGAAAAATTGGGAGATTGAAATAATTTTGGTGTGGGGGTCTGGACTTCAATTGTTGGATATATTTGAGTAATAAAATGTACAGCATACCATGCAATCATCGTACATATGACAAAACAGAAAATTAGTCAACTTTAAACAAATTGGGAGACTGAAATAATTTTGGTTGGGAGTTTTGACTTAAAAGACAGGTGATTTCAATAAGGTCAAATTTTTCATTATGGAACAGGAAGATTATATATCTGGCTATGAAGTTGGCAAACAGTCTCACAACATATATGTATCCACCACATTTTATGTAGTTTTCGCAAACATGAATTTCAGTGTTGGCATACTTGTTGTCATATTTAATATGCTGCATGATGTATGTCATTCTTCCTACCATAGAAGATTTTATTCATGTTCTAAAATTGATTCCAACCACTGAACTTCCTGTTTCCATCCATCATTTAATTTCATATTTTGGTTGCTTAGACATCTCAACAAGTTTGAACATTGAAACCAAACCAACTCTGTTTTGTTGCGATTGAGCTCTTTAGTAATTCATCCATAATCAATTAATATTTTTTAATCTTTTTGGAATTAATTTTCTGACCACACAGATTATGTCAACAAGCTTAAAACACTGAATCTCAATGACCCTGCAGATGGAATCAAGGGGATATTAACAGCTAGAAATTAGCAACTAAATTGTCTTGCCTAGCTTGAACCAGCTCAGTAATGTGAACACAGGCAGTATTAATGTAAATATACTACACTTGAAGCAAAGTGTGACAAAATGGATTTTTAGACATTTATTTAAGTAATAATTTTGCATAAACAGAAGATGTTAGTGACATTCCCACATCTCTAGAGGAAAACAAGTTCATATCTTGGAATTTTGGAAAATTTAATTCCTTCTAACTTATTTGATTTATGAATATATGAATAACTGGTGAATTGAAAAGATTTTTATCTTTTGTCTCATCAGGTTTCAAGTGTTATATTTATTTATTACTCACCAGAACAAGTTTTACATGTTTACCAGTTAAGGTTCTGTTAGTAACAGAAAGAAAACAGTTTATAGAAGAGCAAGGAAGACTGTAGTATTGCATAGCAACACTTTGGCCAAAAACAGATTTTTGAAGCTTGGTATGCTATACAGAATCAGTCCATGTCAAAACCAATTTTACCAAGCAGGATGACAATCTTGTTCTATGTAGCTCATAACTATGTAAAACTATTGGCCTTCTCAAATCACTCTTACAATCAAGCTCAACTCAGTTATTTGGGGAAATTTTATCATCACAGCCTAAAAGTAGTACTGGTTACACTCTGACACTAAGGATTTGAAAACCAGACTCATTTTCCATGGTTGTAAATTTTGCATGTGTTCAGATGATTGTGAATTATTACCCCGGTTTTCATTTGGGTGCAACTCAAATTTAAGATTAAGCATAAATTGTCTGGTAGTTAGATTGAAATGGTTAGAGCATGGGCTGTGCACATGTCCTTGTCAGCCTGGAATCTGGTTATAAGGGAGCTGTTTTCATGATGTGCAGTCTGTTAGTAATCATCCAAACCTATTTAGGCACATGTTATTTTATCTGCTTAACACTTGGGGCCACCTCTTTGGATGACCTTTTGGTTTTTGTATATATTTTCATAAAATATTTTTAAAAATATTTATTATTATTGCTTTATCAGGTAAGAGACAGACTTATGCCATGTCATTATATTCATTTAAGATGTTGTTTGAGAGAGAATTCAGTTTTAAGTGGACAAAGCACTTATGAAGGAGTCAAGATGGAATGCATCATTTGCAGTTGCTGGCATTCGGGATTTTCATATAATAGTATGTGTATTACAAGCATTTACTTATACAAATTTGGCCTCCAGTTCAGTCACAGAGACTGCCCAAGTTCATTTCTGAACTTGGTTAGACCAGACCAACCATTTGATTTAGGTATGTATCTGACTTTTTGTATGCTTCTAATGTTTTGGAAATGTGTTTTTACCTATGTCCATGCAGTAAAGTTTTACATGTTACAAAGTTTTCAAGTTCAGATCAGGTCAAGTGTTGGGGGATGTCTAAAAAAGTACTGACGTTTTTGAAAGGGCACCAAGTGTCTATTTACTAAAGTGTGCATAATACTAGAGCAAACTAAACTGTAAGAGTTAGTGCACAGGAATAAAGTGATGGTATGAGTTTTAGGGTCTAATGCCATTTTACAGTACTTGATAGGCTGTATATGGAAGCCAGAATATTTTGTTGAAGAAAAACCCAGAATGAAAAACCACTGGCCCAACAAGAGCTACTGGGAAGCTTTCTTTGATATCCACATTGGCTAAACCATGATTCACAACCATGTGGACAGAGGTGATCTGTAATGGTGAATGCTTTAAACCATTCTGACATCTGGGCTCCCCATTCTAATCACACAAATTAGAGTTCTTATTCAGTCTGATGATCTGGTCTGGTGCAACTAAATCTGTCTTGCTAGACCATCCTTTCTTGCCAATAAAATTTAGTTTTCAATAAAGAAGACCATCAATTTAGTTTTGTGCAAGTCTTGATAGATATTATATTTCACTTGCATTGATTTTTATTTACTACACTTAGGCCTACAGATATGTTCTTTCAAGTCAACATCCTATATTCTAAAACCTAAAGCTGTTTACAATGTATGATGATTCAGTCAGCAAAGCAAAGTTAGAGAGTGTCTTAGAATAAGTGAAATATCTATTAGTATTAAGGGTTGATGATTGACAAGGAGGTTTGTCTTTTGTCTGATTGCTCAATAAGGAGTCCAGAATCGAAACTGATTGTTCTTTATTAACAAACCAAGACACAATTGGATTAAACATTTGCATTCAAGCAATCTTTACTACACATTTTGTGGATGTTTTACTGCTGTTCTCTAATTTTTGATTTGTCCTGGTTATCTAAGACATTTAGTCACAGTGTACAAATTAGGATTCTCTTTAGGATAACTGACAATTCATTCTGTTTGAAGGACACTAAATTCTTATCATAGAGCTCTCTTCATTTGTAATGCAAGTTTTTAGCAACATGATATTCGTGTTGAATAGTTTTCAAAGAAACTTTTGTTAAGGATCTACTCCTGCTTTTAGGGGTTACCTTTTCTTGTTTATTTTCAAAGGTAGAATTCATTTAGTTTTAGTCTTTTGTTAAATTTTTTCATCAGTTGAATAAATTAGGGAAAGAATTTTTTTCAACCATAGAAATAAAATTTTAATAAGGTTTTATTTATTTAACAGTTTAAGACATTGAAAGAAATTTGAATTTGTAAAATACTGCAAACTCTCCTTTTTGGGGAATAATGATTTTCATCAATTTCCATGAATTGAAATACCCAGTCAACCAATTCTTATGTGGAAACATAGGACCTCTGAATTTCCCCTGAAGTCAAAATGTAAGCACAAGCAAGAATATAATACAAAGATTGATACCCAAGAAATTTTATTGACAGTAATCATATAGAGATCCCATTTTATGATGTTGGGAGCCATAAACGTGATCATGATAGTAGTTGAAGGAACCTTATTAAAGTGAAGGTTGTGTCTTAATAGTACATTAAAACACAATAATTAATCAATTTTAATGATGTAAAGTCACATTATTATTGGTTGTTATGAATCCAGAAATAAAATAAAGTGAAAGTTGCATTGATATAGTAAAATACATCCATTTAATGATTTATGACAATGCCCCATGGTTTAAAAGGGGATGTTGTATTCTGAAGGGCATTATAGTGAGAGACCATTGGATACCACTAATAAGCAGACACAACTAGTATCCCAAACAATTAAAAGATAGCCTCTTGATGCTCTTGATTACTCTGGTTGATGCCCCTTGATTCTGATTGATGCCCCTTGATGATTCTGATAGATGCTCCTTAATTACTCTGATGCCCCTTGATTACTCTGATTGATGCCCTTGATTACTCTGATAGATGCCCCTTGATTACTCTGAATGATGCCCCTTGATGATTCTGATAGATGCTTATTGATTACTCTGATTGATGCCCCATGATGATTCTGATAGATGCTCCTTGATTACTCTGATTGATGCCCCTTGATTACTCTTATTGATGCCCATGATGATTCTGATTGATGCCCCTTGACATTCTGATAGATGCTCATTGATTACTCTGATTGATGCCCTTTGATGATTCTGATTGATGCCCCTTGATTACTCTGATTGATGCCCCTTGATTATTCTGATTGATGCCCCTTGATTACTCTGATAGATGCCCCTTGATTACTCTGATTGATGCCCCTTGATAACTCTGATAGATGCCCCTTGATTACTGATTGATGCCCCTTGATTACTCTGATAGATGCCCCTTGATTACTGCCCCTTGATTACTCTGATTAATGCTCCTTAATTACTCTGATTGATGTTCCTTGATTACTTTGATGCCTCTTTATTTCACTTATTGATGCCCCTTGATTACTTCCATGCCATCTTGATTACTTGGATAGATGCACCTTGAATACTTTGATGCCCCCTTGATTGATTTTATTGATTTACCTTGATTATTTTCATTGATGCCCCTTGATTATTCAGATTTGTGCACCTGGAATACATTGATTGTTGCCCCTTGGTTACTCTGGTTGATGTCCCTATGATTACTTTGATTAATTCCCCTTGATTACTTTCATTGATACCAAAATACCAAATAAGATAGAGACTTTAACATATACCAAGATATGGGTTAACTGGTTAAGAACTAATACTGAACTGCAATTGATTGTTGTTATATTCCCACTATGAGGTTTGTATTGAGTTGTGATGTTGAAAATACCAAAAACAAATGTATTCACAAATCACCACTTCATTTATAAAAAACCTCCCAAAATATTTGACCTTTCAGAAATCAGAATTCCTCAATAAATCCTCTCATTTTTCAGAGCAAATTCAATGAAATCGGTGCCGCCTATTATACCTGTATGTCCCTGTATACCATTGGGTCAAAAGATGGAGGTTGTTGGAGCTGCTATTGCATTACCCCCATGACACCATTTGAAGCTGGTTATTAGATAGGGCCTTTAGTTTTATTCCAAAACACACAGCTATATTCAAAGATTTTAACTACATTGAAACATCTAAAAAATAACCAAATACATCATCGTTTCAAATTCGCATTGAAAGCCTTGCATGATCATTTGTTAAAATCCAAGATATTATAGAAACATGATCTTCTCATAGAATTTTGAAAACATATTCTGTACTGTTGGCTCCTTAGCCATATTGGCACAAATGGGTAATGAAATGGCAGATAAAGCAGCCAAAGCTACCTAGAATTATTCATTTGTGAATGGAAGATTCCATATACAGTACTCGGAGATTAGATGTTATATAAATCATACTTGGCAAAATATGTACAATGAAAACCCTCAATTGAAGAATGGCATACTTTGCCTCGAATAAATCAGAGACATGAGGTTACATTGTGCATCTCAGTAGGCCTTCTGAACAGTTTTGTAGCAACTGTCCAAGCAAGCCCTGTATTTGCAGAGGAGGGGTTGGCCAGATCCAGAAGAGGTCCAAAGTTGCCATCAAACAACCATTTCTATTGAGACGGGTTCATTTGTATTGCTGGGGGTGGGGGTCATAATTTCTTGCTACCCACTGATCTTGAAGGGTGAACCTAAACCGGTGTTCTTGTTTAATGTGCCAGTTTCCATCTTTTGATGCAGGAGTAGTTGGGCATGAACTCCTTGAAGAATCTTTATGAGGATATACAACACCATACAATAAATTTTAATGATTTCTGATATGTTGCCTTTATCAGTTATTTTATAAACATTTTATGGAATTTTAACATCATTTTTTTTTATTTTTTTTATCTTGTCTTAATTATACATTTTTTGGGAAGTATTTATCTTTGTAAAGTTTTGTGCAATTCAGTTTTACTTTTTACAAACTTAACCCTTTTTTGGCACTACATGGCCACTTTTTTACTGACATGCCATAAAACACTACCTACCTACCTGTCCATCCCTCCATCTAACAACTTTTCTTTCTGTACATCAACTCAAGTTGTCCACCATATATAATTATTAAAATTTGTAGATAGCTTGTACTTGGGGGGGGGTAAGGAAGAACCACCTGTAAATTTCAGATCCAAGAGTCCTTGTCATGATGCCTAAAAGAAGAAATATGGTTTCTACACATTAGCTGAGTTCTTCACATCTACAGTTAACAAACATTGTTGATTACTTTCATGTTGGATAGGAAAAATATTGTAAACTTTTAGGGGCTATAAGGTCAAAGATCAAGATCACTATAAAAGCAGAACAAGGGTTTCCACCAAATAATATACATTATACATCACAGGCCTAAAATAAACATTTTGAATATCTTGTACTTCTGGAAAGGAAGAAGCCTATCAGTTTTCAGGTAAAAAGGGCAAAGTTAAAGGTCACTAGCACAAAGAAGAAAAGTCAGTCACACAAATTTTCTTTTTCAATCATGTATACCAAAGTTTGTGGATGACTTGCATTTTGGATAAGAAAGAACCACATTTATTTCAAGGTCAGAATATCATGTGAAGGTTACCAACTCAAGATAAATTGTTTTTGCATAATTTAGTTTCTAGACCACATACCAATACCAATTTTTGTTTAAGGCTTGCATGTTTGATATGGAAAGAGGTCCTTTGATTCAGGAGTCAAAAGGTCCATGAAAAAATGGATTCTGCAAAATAACAACTCAAACATTGGCCAAAAGGTCCGTCTCATTGAGACCCACCAGTAAATAATGTCTTTAGAGTCAGGTTTATCCTACAATTTATTGACAAAATTTGGTGCATAGATTACTGTTAATTAAGTCATACACATATAATGTGCCATTTATGGAACTATTGTTCACTTTTGCAACACTTTCATAATCCATGTTTTTTTCATTATACTTTTGTAATGCTTTTGTACACCTTTTTCTGGGTCATCTTACCATTGTGTACCTTCATCTAATTAATTATTAACAATTATCTATAGTAACAATTTTGCTTTTAAAAATAATAGTAATGATAATAATTAATAATAATAATAATAATAATAATAATAATAATAATAATAATAATAATAATAATAATAATAATAAAAACTGATCTTTGCCAAGGCCTTATACCATGCTCAGTATGACTGAAAAGGCATGCATAATCCCCATAAGTGACATACTATATTTGATATAATAATTGTATCATCATTGTAAGTTTAAGAATTTTTTTTAGGAAACATTTCATTAAGTTAAAGGCAGTCATAGCACTTAGAAGTTGCTGTTTGTCAACTTTGATGACAGAGTTTATGGCCTTATTAATGTCATTCTTGTTATATTCCCTGACAGTATTGTAGATTTTTTTGATTCACAAAAAGTGTGTTTTGAGGTCACATTGCAGGTTAGTGCATATGACCAAAAAAGACAATGTCCAATTGAGAGTAAATAAACTTCTCATTTAAGCCAATAGAAATTCAAATCTGAAATAAAACTAATTTGTTCCAAGTAATTAATATACTTTTCCAAAGAAAAAAGTTTGTAGATTTATTATTGTCAGACTTAGTATTGTAAATAGCTTCATCGTACACATATGTGCAGACTCTCACATAATCACAATGACAATGACATTATAATATACTTATATACACCAAATTTCTATTTTTTTTCAATCTTTTGGATGACTAAAAATATTTTAGACCTAATTAGATGCAGTCTTTGCTTCTGTCACAAGTTTAGTAGGGTGTTTAAAAGTAATGCTGTTGTTAAAACTATTCATTAGTACACTCACTAGAGACTGGATGGTACTGATGTTCAAGCTTCTCAACCAGATTCTCAGAGCAAATCTTGGTTAATATTAGCATTGTCGAAATTATATCTAATGATCATGAAATATGCTTGTCTTTATAGAATATATATATATATATATATATATATATATATATATATATATATATATATATATATATATATATATATATATATATATATATATGCATACATACCTGTATATTGTACTGGTATTAATGCTATATTAACACAGATCTGTTGAGAAATTACAAGTATGAGGTGTTTATTATTGACTTTATTTTAAAAAGATTAGGATTAGGAAAAATAATAAACTTATCAGAATGTTCAATTCATCATGTTGAATATGTTATGTACAGGTGGGACTCCTATTTTGACAGACATTGACACACATATATGTTAATATGTTGTTTGTTGAAGTTTCCAAAGAATTATATGCTACCTGTGCCAACCAAGAGTTTCAACAATTATTTTTGTTTTGCATTTATTGGGTTATTCAACTTCATGAACTATGCAAATTAGCACATTGGGATCACCCACTCCATTTTTCAAAGTACTTAACTCATCACACTAGCTATTGTTAGTCAGTTAAGAAATATGGTTGTTGTTGTTGGGCTTAATGCCATTTTTCAGCACATGATAGGCTATTCATAGCGGCCAGTATTAATGGTGGAGGAAGAAACCACTGAAAAGAACCACCGACCCACAAGAAGCTACTGGCAAGCTTTCTCACATATCTACATTAGCCGAATCCTAGACTCCAGCACTGAAGACAGAGGTGAGATGGCAGTGATCCATAACGGACAGTGCTTAAGACCACTCGGCCACTAGGGGCCCCAAGAAATATGGGAAATGGTGGTTTATACCTGATCTCTTTTTCTTTAAATGTTGCTATTTAAACTTCCCAAAAAATAGTTGTGCATCATTTCAAATCAGGACTATTTACCACTTATACAAGATATGTGTCATGGGAATATATCAAAGCTGAAAGAGGGTCATCTTTTTATCATTTACTGGTTTCTGACTTTGTGGGAAACTAGCACTTGGGGTAAGAAAGAAGCCTGATGGTCAGAGGGGAAGGAGAAAATGGTTTCTACACATTAACATTGATTCTACATCACAGACCTGGACCAAACTGTTTGGACATCTTGTACCCGGAGTGAGAAAAAAGCCAATTAATTTTGGAGTCATAAGGTCATTGATAAACCTCACTATGACCAAAAGAAGAAAATTGTTTTTTTGCATTGTAAAAAAAAGAAAAACAATTTTATTGATACACTATTTAATTACCCAAATTTAAACTTTCAACTTGCATCTAAGCAAGGCTTTTCTGTCTTTCTAAAATAAATTTTTTCTCTTTTTCAGATTTGTCAGAGGTTCCTACAAAATGTATCTCAGTTACGGTCACCCTGGATATGAATGCCAACATCCAGTACATTGATTTTGAAGGAAGAACCGATGGAGAGTCGATGAGAAAGATCCTGAGTCAGATAAAGCCCAGGCAACTTGTAAGGGTTGTTAGTTGTTGAATAAAAATTCACAATTATTTACAACTTGATATTAGGCGACAAAGATCATTCAGTTCTTCATTAGTATCATGAGGATGGCTGTAGATGCATATTGAGGATTGTAGTCATGAGATTATCCAGATTATCAAATTATTAACTTGTGCTCAGTACATAAATTTGAAAAGCCATTCTTGACTGAATCTAGTATATTGATTTATTGTTGTGGCCATATTAGTGGAAAAACAAAACATTACTTTTCTGCATCTGTGATATCATCCATAGTTCAGTTGAAATATTGTTTAAAGTTTTTAATGAGCATGTATTTCCTTAAGTCTTAATAAATTCACTTAATACTTGGGGTGTCTCCTCATGGAGCAAAGGCTTATCCCTTTTACCTTTGCTAGGCATATATGACCCAATTTTGATACAACATGGTAAGTAAATGAGCAAGACATAAGTGTATTGATGAGGTGATTTTGTATCTGGTTGGCTGAGTTTATTGACCACATTATATACTTTATTTGTTTCAAGCCTGAATAATAGAAAGCAAGAAATTGCATTAATTTTTCTGCTGGCAGCAGCATTATCAGCAGCTGGTTAGAGTTTTGGTTAAAGTTTTTCATTTGCATGTATTTCCCAAAACCCCTTCATAGGTTCTCATTATGGACCTAAGACAATTCATTCTACAACATGCTTGCTTTCTTTTAAGTGTCCCAATCATAGAAAATCTGTGCTAAGTTTTGATTACCTTATACACTTGCTTATAAGTCAAGGCAAACTGCAGACAACATAGAGCCTGATCTGCCATAGCATAATGCCCATGCACATCATGGTCTGTGTTGTCTGTTATACTGAATGCTCCTAACAAACTACAAACACAGATCTGCTGATGTATCATGCAGTGGCAGATCTGGGTTTGTATTGTTTACAGTTGGACTCGACTTATAAGCAAGTACATATGATAAAGATTTTCATTTGCAATATTTCCTAAACCCCATGCTAGATTTGCAAAATACCTACTAATCATTATGAAACTAAGACAGTTCATTCAGTGACATGCACTCTTGCCACTTTGACCTTCGTGTCAAGATCATGGTCATAGAAAATAAGTTAATATTTTGTTTTAAATTTGTTTTTTGTTTCATTATATAACCAGTATATCTTGATTAAATTTAGTAAATAATCTTATATCAACAAGATGTAGAATGAATTTCATGATCAGATTATGAATTAGATCTGTTTATATTTATGATGTGATCTTGATTTGATATATAGGTAAATTGTATGCAACACTATGATTCCCTGGTAAATTGTATGTAACACTATGATTCCCTGGTAAATTGTATGCAACACTATGATTCCCTGGTAAATTGTATGCAACACTATGATTCCCTGGTAAATTGTATGTAACACTATGATTCCCTGGTAAAATGTATGCAACACTATGATTCCCTGGTAAATTGTATGCAACACTATGATTCCCTGGTAAATTGTATGCAACACTATGATTCCCTGGTAAATTGTATGCAACACTGATTCCCTGGTAAATTGTATGCAACACTGATTCCCTGGTAAATTGTATGCAACACTATGATTCCCTAGTAAATTGTATGCAACACTGATTCACTGGTAAATTGTATGCAAAAATAATGATTCCCTGGTAAATTGTATGCAACACTGATTCCCTGGTAAATTGTATGCAACACTGATTCCCTGGTAAATTGTATGCAACACTATGATTCCCTGGTAAATTGTATGTAACACTATGATTCCCTGGTAAATTGTATGCAACACTATGATTTCCTGGTAAATTGTATGCAACACTATGATTCCCTGGTAAATTGTATGCAACACTATGATTCCCTGGTAAATTGTATGTAACACTATGATTCCCTGGTAAATTGTATGCAACACTATGATTCCCTGGTAAATTGTATGCAACACTATGATTCCCTGGTAAATTGTATGCAACACTATGATTCCCTGGTAAATTGTATGCAACACTATGATTCCCTGGTAAATTGTATGTAACACTATGATTCCCTGGTAAATTGTATGCAACACTATGATTCCCTGGTAAATTGTATGTAACACTATGATTCCCTGGTAAATTGTATGCAACACTATGATTCCCTGGTAAATTGTATGTAACACTATGATTCCCTGGTAAATTGTATGCAACACTATGATTCCCTGGTAAATTGTATGCAACACTATGATTCCCTGGTAAATTGTATGCAACACTATGATTCCCTGGTAAATTGTATGCAACACTGATTCCCTGGTAAATTGTATGCAACACTATGATTCCCTGGTAAATTGTATGTAACACTATGATTTCCTGGTAAATTGTATGCAACACTATCATTCCCTGGTAAATTGTATGCAACACTATCATTCCCTGGTAAATTGTATGCAACACTATCATTCCCTGGTAAATTGTATGCAACACTATCATTCCCTGGTAAATTGTTTGCAACACTGATTCCCTGGTAAATTGTATGCAACACTATGATTCCTTGGTAAATTGTATGCATAATTATGATTCCCTGGTAAATTGTATGCAACACTATGATTCCCTGGTAAATTGTATGCAACACTATGATTCCCTGGTAAATTGTATGCAACACTGATTCCCTGGTAAATTGTATGCAACACTATGATTCCCTGGTAAATTGTATGCAACACTATGATTCCCTGGTAAATTGTATGCAACACTATGATTCCCTGGTAAATTGTATGCAACACTATGATTCCCTGGTAAATTGTATGCAACACTATGATTCCCTGTGATCCGATGAACATGCAGGATGGACAAAAACAGATGGCATGTCTCTCAAGCCCCAGTACAGTGGTGTTTCAAAATTCAATATAGAAAAGGCAGAATACTAAGTCTAATTAAAATACCGACAATTTGAAAGTAGAGTGCAATTTTCATCTCTTTTCCAAAACAATTTAGACTTGATGGATCTTGTGATAAAACCTATCTTGGATTACAAGAGTTAAGGTAAACTGAATAGATAAAAATCTAAAAAGAATTAAAAAGTAAGGATATTTATTTGATCAAAATACCTGTCTGAGCAAGCATACTATGGCAATGATGGGCTTAAAACCCTAATACAGCATTATGGAACAAAAAAGAAAGATGGCACATTAGTCATCAAAGTACTGAAACTTTGGTGGAGTTCAAGTCAGTAAAACATCTTATTTTGAGCCAGTCATATCAAAGAAACAGTACTTACCAGCTGTGGAAAAAATAAATAGCAATAAAAGATCATTTCCCAATTTTATGACCTTTTGATAGAACCAGACTCTGCTGTTCAGTGGGGATTACAAGTCAGTTTCTCTCCTTTGCCAGTTTGGTGTTTTAGAGGAAAAAACAGCTTGTATTAGTTGCTACACCCCTGACTGAGACTTCTAGTCTGTCATTTCTGTGCTAGTGATGATCAAGGTAGACTTTTATGTCCACTTAAGGCTTCATGTTTCTATTTTGCAACTTTTAAAGAGAGAAGAAAGGGTGGAAAGCATCTTTTCCTTCCCCTCTTGACACGGCTAATATTTCCACCATTTTAAAGTGGAATTACTCTGCTATTAATTGCTTTCATGAAGATTATAGCCCATAAGGTTTGAATCACTTTATGGACCTATATCATTCATCTCAGGAGGATATGATAAAAGCATCATTTTGATTTTCTCTTTTTATTTTTTTCCTTTTATTATTGAACATAAATTATCAGGATTTTACATGTTCCCCTCTTTCATCACCTGACCTAGTGTATATTTTAGTACACTGTTCTCACATGACCTTCTCTTCCTTCTACCTTCACTTCCTGGCTCATAAAAAATGAGGTATATTTTCATTGGGTCAATAGTAGTAATAAAAGGAGCACGAAAAGTGCCCCATGAGGATTCCATATCACAGAAGTCTACCCTTCTACAGTAATGGGCAATTGTAGTAATAGAAGTAGCACAAAAAGTGCCTCATGAGGATTCCATTTCACAGTAGTTCTACATTATAAGGCAGTTGTTGTAATAGAAGTAGCACAAAAAGTGCCTCATGAGGATTCCATTTTACAGTAGTCTACCCTTCTACAGTATGGGGCAATTGTAGTAATAGAAGTAGCACAAAAAGTGCCTCATGAGGATTCCATTTCACAGTAGTTCTACATTATAAGGCAGTTGTTGTAATAGAAGTAGCACAAAAAGTGCCTCATGAGGATTCCATTTCACAGTAGTCTACCCATCTAGAGTATGGGGCGTGTATTCCTTCCATTGTTTTCTTTGACCAGTTGGTGGGAGGCTGGTGAACCCACAATCTAGTGAAGGAAAAAGGAAGGAATATTCACCCTTACTATAGAAGTGTAAACTAACTACTATCAGATTGTACACAGTAGCAGCAGATTATGTATTACTGATATTAAAATGTGTTTGTTGAGGAGATGAGGGGAATTAATTTTAATGATGTATGTAATACTTAATGCAAAAGGTAAATATTACATTATTAAAACTATTATTATATATACTCCATCCCAACCCCAAGTAAAGCACATTTTATGAAAATTGGCATTTCATTGCATAAGTGTGTGGGGTTTTATTTTAATCTGCTAGGCTTTATGCCATTTAAAGACCATTGACTGGCTGTCCACATGCTCTTGTTTTAACATAGTGAACCAAATTTATGCCAGTGTTCAGAGTATATGGGGTTTCAATTTACCAAGTTGATAAGTGAGGGTGAAGCAAATTAAAGAACAAAAATTTTAGGATCAAAAATGTAATTTGGTTTTAAATGGATTTCAGTGAAAGGTACACAGTGTATATTACAAATGTTGTTTACATTTTTTTATGCTCACTCAATACATTGACCTATTGGCAATGTGAAGTAATGAATAGTTTTATGTAATTGTTGATTTCATCAGTACAAAAAATAGTTTTCATTTAAAGAACTTTCATGAGATATGTATTTTTTTTTCTCTTCTTCCATATAGGTCTTGGTTCATGGATCATCAGAAGCCACCTATGCCCTTGCAGATTATTGTCGTAATACACCAGGTTTGGTTCAAGGGAAGGTCTTCACGCCATCTTTAGGAGAGATAGTGGATGCCACAACAGAGAGCCACATTTACCAGGTTTGTCATTTGGAACACTTTTAACTCATTTACTAGAGTCGATAGTGGATGCCACAACAAAGAGCCACATTTACCAGGTTTGTCATTTGGAACACTTTTAACTCATTTACTAGAGTCGATAGGAACACTTTTTACTTGGTAACTACCAGCACTGCTTTAGCAATCTGCTGCTGAGCATAGCTACTGAGGTCACTACTGCATATGGTTCAGGGGTTAATTACCAGTCTGATGCTGCTAGACCCAAATGACACCTTTGTTAGCTGATGATCTGAGAATATTTGTAGTTAATTTTATTATTATTGATTTTATAAACCATGCATCAGGGGTCAAGCTAGACTTAAACTTCAGGGCAGGGAAAAGTGACTTTTCCTTTTGATCAGAACAGGGAGAAGTGGGGGCTAGACAGGGAGAAGTGAGACCAAAGCAAGAAACTTTATATATATATATATTTTTATATATATATATATATGTGACTCCACTATAATATACTCCTTATAACATGAATTCTGATATAACATGGTCATGGTGTGGTTCCTGAAATTTCATATATGTGTATTTTTCGTGTACAAGAAAAAATTTCTTTCTTAAAAGTACAAAAATAACAAAAAAAACATTTATTATCATTTTAGGGAAGAGATCACATATGAATAATACATGACGATCCTGATATGACTCCTAAAATTTAAAATATATTTTTCTTGTACAAGAAAAAATAGTGTTTTTATCTTAAAAGTGTGAAAAATAATGTGCAAAAAGTTTTTTCAGGAATTATGCAGGATTTCACCAATGTCGCAAATTGCGATTTTGTTCCTTATTAGAAGCAAATTATACCATCTTGCAATTATTTTTTATTGGTGACATTGTTGGCTGTTTAAACTTCATTATACATCCATTGGGTTGAAGTGTAAAAATTCAGAGGCCCGATGAAAGGACACCGCAAAGTTGATATAAAATACACTGAAATTTATCTATTGTTACATATTAAAAAAATTTATATTGACAGACCATCTTAACAGTGCATTGTAGTATCAAAATCTACTTATGTTGACATCTAGCTTAAGTACTTTGTTTTGAGATATCAGCTTTTTTTTCTTCAAATATACATTACATTTCTGGAAGTGGAGATCAACCGGACAAGGCATTATCTCAAAAATATCTTTCATCTGACTTTCAGCCGCTCTCTGGTAATTAATATATTTACATAGACTGACACTCCACTACCACAAATGTTAAAGAAAAAAAAATACTGAAGGAAAAAAGCTCTTGTCTATTCAGTAGGCAGGGAGGAACAATAACTACAATTGAACATATGACAGTGAATTCATTTTTTTTAAATTTACCCAGATAAAATAGTAGCTAAAATTTCAAAGAAAATACTACCTTTGAAGCACCAATTGTGAAAAAGTATCCAACAAATGGGAAAAAATTAGTCTCAATCATGCAATACGATTTTTTTATGTTGATGCCACAGTAAGAAACAGGCATTTGTTTGGTTCTCCAGAACTGTACTTTAGCAGTGACTTCAATAACACATGCACCCTTCATCAAAATAAAGTAAAATATGCCTTCTCTATTTTCATTACAGATGTAGTTTACATTTAGTATGCATTGATTTATAGTGGGGTCACACTGTGTGTGTGTGTGTATATATGTGTATATATATGTGTGTGTGTGTGTGTGTGTGTGTGTGTGTGTGTGTGTGTGTGTGTGTGTGTATATATATATATATATATATATATATATATAATATAATATAATATAATATAATATAATATAATAGTAACAGCTGAGAAGTGGTTATATAGTATTGATGTACAATACAGAAGTCAGTGGGAAAATGCTTTGATGGCATTTATGGCTTCCCTTTGCAAGATGTTGAGCTTTTTCACTTCCATAATTAGTGGCTATTACTGTTGACAATAATTGTCAAGTTTTATAAATCCTAACGGCCACGAGGTGCTATTGTTCAGGTCAAATCTGTGTAAATATCAAAGCTGTTTTTCTCACTTAGTTTACAAGAAATGTAATAACAATAGGGTACCAGACTCTGACTAATGAATCAGGTGACAATCATTGCCTTTAAAAATACATGGCATCTTGTTTAAATGCAGAAAAAATTGTTTTATCAGTCTTGTAGTTGCAACATTGATGATTATAACCAGACGTAATGTCACGATCACAATGTCGGCATTGGCTAAAAAATAGGAACAGGGTACCAGACAAAAACCGAAAAATCATGTGACAACACACTGTCACTTACTTTACGAAGAAAGCATTTTGTTCGCTGAACAAATGTTTCATCTGCATAATTAAATCGCATACATTTAGCAACATCAGAATAAATCATTACCAAACATTAATATTTCATCATGTAAACAGAGATGATTATTTTTTAAAAAGTAAGTTGTTATAGTCTACGAAATTGGGTGAGGTGCAGAGGGGGGACTGGTCAAGCAATTTTAGGTAGAAAAGACTCGGATAAAACAATCTTATGTTGAAAAGACTCGAATAAATAACATTATAATCGATAAGGAAGTTATTCAGCTTCAGTGGGAAAATGGAGCAAATGGAAAGAGAATTGCGTATGTACCATGATTTAAATGAAGTTTTGGCACATCATGTTTAAAATTGTATACCATAAAGCTGAATTAACAGGATAGACTCAGATTTTCTAGTGCAGTAAGCATCTGCATAATTAGGGTCTGTGGTGTTGATGTTGTATTTATAAAAAAAATGTAGAATAATCTGCAAATACTAGACATAGTAATTTGCATATTCACATATTGCATTTGGTATTACATCACAATCTGGTTGAAAAGATGACTTCATATTAAGATGAGTTAATGTTATAATAGCTCCTTGTTAAAACAAATAGGCTTGGATGACAGGGTGTTATGATACCCACATGATTTATTTCTGAAATGCTGGCTTTGTGGCACATGCAGAGGTACAGCATTTCCTTTTGAAAACAGCCAGGGATGTTTTAATAAGACTGGCACAATAGTGCAGACAGAAAGCACAAAATAAAGGGTATGTAATAAAGTAAAGTAATAGTTTGTTCTCATTAGCAAAGAACTAAAACCTAAGTGAAAGAATTCAAGCAAAAATCATATATTAAGATTTAAACAATGGAATCTTTGACCTTGCCAATGTTAAGAGTAGGGCAGTGCTATACTGAGGGACTTTAATGTGACATGCCATTATATATGGTTGCATGGTATCAAAGATTGGTTTCCTCTTGGCCATCCATTTTTGTCACCATGCAAGACCATATTTTGACAATATCCAAATTTCTCAATTATTAGACATTACTTTACCATTAAAGCAAGTAAAAATTAAAACAAAAAAAAAGAAATTAAAATCTTTGTAAATGTCCACTTTCCTAACAAGTACCAGATGATATTGTTGATTAGGATTGGTTTCAGTATGGCTTGAACATAGTTTATATGTCACTCTAATGCACTATGCTTCATTAGGGTCAACACTAATACAAGTTCAGTGATTTATTAATATTAATGTTTCTGTTTAATTATTGTCATGAGGGGTGAATGCCATTCAGAAAATGCCTTTTAGTTGTATTGTAATCTTTCAGTACTGCCATTCGTAAAGTTCTTTCCTCAAGAGGATAGTCATGTATGTTGAATGTTTTTTCAATAATGATCAGAATTAACCAATTCCCAAATGAAAGACTGGTATATTTCATGTCATCGGCATTACCTTGTATTTTTCTGTGGTTATCAGGTTATTCAAAGAGCATTCAATGACCATATTAAATAATCACATGAAAATATAGAGATTACAAGCTACAGATTGTCCCTGGATACACCACATTCTAATGTATTGCAAAAGCTACCAGTGTATTTACAAAGGTCATCTTTGCTTTGTCATTTCCCCATCTGTAATCTGATAAGAACCTATAAAAAGTTTGTGGTTTGTCCATTAGTAATTTCAATTATCTAAAGATTAGAAAGTATCTCATTTTTGCAGATGTAGTCACTTCATATTAATCACCATTTTAGCAATTTAAACAATGTATGGGTGTAACTTTTTCTTGTTATTCTTTTATGTTGTTTTTGGCAAAAACACTATTTGTGCAAGTATAATCTACTTATCAAATTCTTTATAAGTTTGAGAACCTGAATTTGCTGCAAATATATGCAGATAAAGCATGAAGATGTTCTAATTTACTGTATTAGTAAGTAATATTCTGTTTTTAGCTTTACTAGAGAAAGAGTAGAAGAGTTCCCAACAAGGGCTTGTTATCAAGCATTGATGTATCGATACATCTGTCTGTTAGCACAAGTTTGTTGTTGCTGCTAGGATTGTCTTGAAGCTGTACATATGCAATAATCTTTGAAACTGTACACATGCACTGATATAATTATATAAATGTACTGGAAAATATGTCATGTTTGGTACCATATTTGCTATTATTTCAGTTTTGGTATTATCCCTCCATGCTTCAGTAGTTTTCTCTTCAGCTACTGTTTTTAAAAAAATCTATTTTGTTTCTGAAAACTGTACTTTAGAATTTCACGAACACCATTATTTTTATTCAACTCAGTTTTGTTTTAAATTATTTGTAAATTAAAACAACCACTTAATTGATGGGCATTTTGGGTCATGTCCATTTGGTAAATTTTTATTTGATCAGGTCCTTAAATCTTCGAGGTGATGATAAAAGCTTTCTTGTTGTAGCTTATATGTTGTTTCTTTTTTAATTGTACCAATGCTGCACATACTTTGGTCTAAAGATTTGATATGTGATGACAGACCAGCATACAGGATAGTTGTACAACACATGATGTGAGGTACTGAATCTTATGGAATAGCTATTGTATAGACCTTATGACTGTTGTTAAGTAGTAAGGTTTTGAAGTCCAGAATTTAAGCTTTCACATCACCTTTGTTTTGTGCTTGAGGCAGTAGTAATGAAACAATCTGGAACACATGATGACCAGTTACATGAAATAATTGTGAAGAACTATAATGTCTAGTGTCAGACATTAGAGCTCAATGCCTGACACAAATTCCTTCATCGGAATCTCTGATGCATTTATGCATATGATGATCATTCTAAGTTAGATGCCCATTTCAGTTTTGGGTAACTTCTGAGAAATGTATTTTCAGGAACCAACCGAAGCTTTACCTTTTTTGATTATGAAAATTGTGATTTTGACATACAAGGTGGTATATTTTAATTCAGCTCTAATTTCTTGTTTTCTGTTAAAATAAATATTACTGTATGTATTCACTTATTAGATTAGTCCAACTGTAGACTGCACAGACCCAGATCTGCAGTCACATAATGTGATGGCAGATCTGGGTTTGTGCATTTAAGAGTAATCAGTACAACAGACAACAAAAACCTTGATATGTAGACACATTATGCTACTTCACGTCTTCATTGTTTGCAGCTTGACTCAATTTATAAGTGAGTAAATATGTTTTATTTTAAATAAAACTTCTAAGTAAGTAAACAGCTTATAAAATTAGTGCAGATTTTGATGCTATACCAGAAGTGATGATGAAAATGAAAGGAGCTGAATACCATGCATGTTAAACTGATTTATTTATCTTTATCCTCGTCTAAAGAACATGTAATGAGCAAATCAGACATGATCTCACTAGGCTCCAGTGATCAAAACAAAGATGGAAGCTACCACATGTGAGCATGTTTGCAATCCTAGAATAGATATAAAGTGTGCATTTCTTAAATGCAAAAACATGTAATTGTTATAAGAATGAGGTTAAACATTCAGATCATTTCTCTGTTTAATCATGTATCAAAACAATAAATTAGCTATACAATACTTCCCTGGTATGTGTATGTACGCACTTCCCATGAAAAACATAGAGACCAGTAGTCATTGATACAGTTGCACTAGGATTATATGCATTTCACACATGGCAAAGTACCTTTTGTATCTTTTACAAATATCCTTGTTTTCTATTTTTAATGATTATGCACCTTGAAAGTTCTATAAACACGATCAGTATATTAAATTCTAACATCCACAAGCATTGTATATCATTTGTTTGCATAATGAATACAGGAGACATAATTATATTTTTATATTTGCAAAATAATTAAATGCAGAAAAATAAATGTTCTAAACCATTCAATTGGGGGTATAAATAAATCATTTAAGAAATCTAGCTTTCAGTAGCATTGATGAAATTGAAGAGATGGGTATCTTATCAAGACATTGATATTGACAGCAAGGATTTAACCTGATGGTTCTTGTAGGATTGCCTGTTGCCTTTCCACTCATACAAGTGGATAATGCATTCATTTTTTATACTCCTGAGTTATAATTCCTTGATTCCACAGCAACTGGAAGTGTTTAGTTAGTTTTTGTGCCATATGCAAATCTCAGGCTTTGTAGACTTATGCTGGTATAGCATATTGTATGAACAGTTGTAGCAAAGTGAATCTCCTCATGGTAATGTGGAGCCAGGTAATTAAAGAGAATGGCAACCTTCACTAATAGAGATAGTATGTGAATAAAGTCATGCTTTGTTTAAACTCAGTTATCTTTATTACTAGATACATTTGAGTTTCTGAACAATGTCATAGCTGGTTTTAACATTACAGCTGGTTTAACAGTTAGAAAAAAAATAAAAGAACAGAAGAAATTAACTTGGAAACTTGGAAATTCTTTTCAGTCTGTCAAGAACCAGGCACATACATTGACTCGTTTTTCTTTCTTTTTTTAGTTGTTATTGAACTTTTTCTGAGAGAGAAAAATGCTTTTTAGTTAATGCTGCCAGTGAAATAAAGAGACTGATACTTGATTTTTAAAGAAAATGTATTTTCATTCTGAACCCTGTTAGATTTCTCTTAAAAAATAGGACTCTTACAGGGTTTCTGTTTTTAGCATAGTGCATTTATGCACAGGTAATAAATATCAAGTCTGTGGAATGCACCATAATACGCATACACTAATGTGACTGTTTGGTGTATTCTAGCTTATTCTAATATTATTCTAATACAGTCAGACTTACACTAATGTGACTGGTTGGTGTATTCTAGCTTATTCTAATATTATTCTAATACAGTCAGACTTACACTAATGTGACTGGTTGGTGTATTCTAGCTTATTCTAATATTATCCTAATACAGTCAGACTTACACTAATGTGACTGGTTGGTGTATTCTAGCTTATTATAATATTATTCTAATACATTCTTACACTAATGTGACTGGTTGGTGTATTCTATCTTATTCTAATATTATTCTAATACAGTCAGACTTAGACTAATGTGACTGGTTGGTGTATTCTAGCTTATTCTAATATTATTCTAATACAGTCAGACTTACACTAATGTGACTGGTTGGTGTATTCTAGCTTATTCTAATATTATTCTAATACATTCTTACACTAATGTGACTGGTTGGTATTTTCTAGCTGATTCTAATATTATTCTAATACAGTCTTACACTAATGTGACTGGTTGGTGTATTCTAGCTTATTCTAATATTATTCTAATACAGTCATACTTACACTAATGTGACTGGTTGGTGTATTCTAGCTGATTCTAATATTATTCTAATACAGTCTTACACTAATGTGACTGGTTGGTGTATTCTAGCTTATTCTAATATTATTCTAATACAGTCAGACTTACACTAATGTGACTGGTTGGTGTATTCTAGCTTATTCTAATATTATTCTAATACAGTCAGAACTTTCCTAATGGTCACCTGAGTTCAGCAGTCAACTGGTCACAGTAGCCCATTTTATTCTTTCCCACCCACCCCAACAAATTTCCTATTTAATGCCACATAATCAGCAGTCACTGCCCAAAGACAGTGGCCATGTGTTTCTCAAGCAAGCAAGTTGCCAGGTTGTTGAGGTCTTTGTGGTTGGGGTGGTATGGGTTTCTCTCCTCAACTCCACCTCTGAAATTGTCATCTGGACTTACAATGTCTTACTCACTCTCTGACTTGCTGCTCTCTTCTAAAGACAGCTGCTGTCTCTGGAGCAGTAGGTACAGGAAGCTTAGGGCAGTGTGGCACTTGGGTGAAGGAAGGTCCCGATACATGATAGCAGGTGCATTCTTGCCAGTCCGATGTTTGGAAGAGTCTACATTGAAGAAGTAGCAGCTCCTTGAGCAATTCCTGCCAAATTATTGGAATAGTGAACTTCATGGCCTTCATTTCCCTTCTCTACCATCCTGCAATAATACAATTATTTCAACCATGACTATCGTGTAAGAGATTCTTGCAAAATTTTCATATGCAGTAGAACCTCTCTTTCTAGACCATCTCTTTTGCCAAAAATATGGTCTCTCAAGACAGGTGGTCTTTCATAACAGGTCACAATGCTATATAATGAATCAATTTGTGCATTGAGAATGTGGTCTCACAAGACAGGTGGTTTCACATACCAGTGGTCTTTCAAAACAGGTTTTATTTTATTATATATTTCTTCAGTAATGTCAAAAATTGTAAAACATTTTAAAATTTAAAACTTTATAATTTTAAAAATTTTAACAAATTTTATAACATAAAATTCCAAGCAACGATTGTCCATCTTAACTTCCAGAGATTTTTATAATGCACACAGGTGAAATAAGGTGCCAAGGATTTATCTTGATTCCCAACAGGCATACCGAAATATGCCTTGTAAACCTCACACATCATAGCAGATGCTTCCATGGAGTACTTTTTCACTCTTGTGTTGATAAATTGGCCACAGAAAGCAAAATGCATCTGCCTGATGCTTGCAGCCTGTTGATGCCATCTCAGAAAAATGATGATATGTATCCACTTAGGCAGCTGGAACTAAACTGAACTGATTGGATTAAGGCCCCTGTATTTATAATACTATTTATATTACTAGAAAGTTCTTGAACTTCAAGTTTATTTATCACAGAATCTATCTGGAATATTCTGGAAAACAGGTAAATTTCAAAATATCATTGTCATGGTCACAAAAGCTAATTTTGTTGGGCATAATAGCTATTGTTTTAGACTTTTGAGGCATAAGCAATTAGGAAATAACACTTACTACCCACACACACACAAAAAATTGTTACATGTTGTAATGCTAATGCTGTTTGGTGAATAATACATGCATTTGTTATGAACCAAGTTTGAGAGTTGAACCTATTTTCAGAGGTCACCTGTCAACTAAGGCCACTATGGCCTTTTTCCAATGGGTGGCCACTCTATATCCAGGTTTGACTTTATTTACAATTTAATCATCATTGAAACTTCAAAGGTTTTCTGAATACAACTTTAATCAATTTTTCTTTTTCTTATTGAAGATTTCTGTCAGTATAAAAGCCAAGTCTCTGTGTGTCATAAGAAAAAGACAATTTAAACAACCAATCACCCTAACATGGCTGTGTTAAAACATGAATTCCCAATAGTGCATCCATAAGGGATGTTGATCAACATTTGTCAGGTATAATCAAGCAGTGAACAAGCTTTATTGCTCAGTCTCTATAGCTGCCACTGAAGAGACATCCTGTAGGAATAACGAAAGCAGGATGAAGGTTAGAAACTTGAATTATGGTTAAGAGCTGTTTGGAACTCCCAGAAAATGAAAACCATGCAACAAAAAGTTGGATGTTGTATTTTAGAATTATTATTGTGCTAGACATTGCCTTTGAAAAATGAAATAAAGTAAAATTAAATGTACAAAATGAAATAGAAATAGAAATCACCGTCACACTCATATAACCATCATGATAAAACAACTCAGCGTGCTGAAAAACCGGTTTGTCGTGACAATTTTTGTGTACAAAGGGCAAACATTTCCATTCAGTAAATAATATCTTACATTCTTTATCAGTAAGAGTATATTACCGTTAGATCCAATTGGCTTCATTAGCTTGAACTATTATTCATTTATATTTTTTCTTTTAATTATTCTGCAATCAATGGTCTTCCTTTTAACCACAGCATTCCTTATACCTCACACATACACACTCTAATAAAGATGAAAACCTTACTGTCTCAAGAGCTGGCAAGTATGTCAGTTGGATTTCAAGAAATTACTCACTGAAATGCCATGTAACATCAGTCATTTTAAACAAAAAGACCTCATCACAGACATTCATCTGGCAAACAAGTTACATGTAACATCAGTCATTTTAAACAAAAAGACCTGTCACAGACATTCATCTGGCAAACAAGTTACACATAACAGCAATCATTTTAAACAAAAAGATGTCATAGACATTCATCATGCAAACAAGTTACACATAACAGCAATCATTTTAAACAAAAAGATGTCATAGACATTCATCATGCAAACAAGTTACACATAACAGCAATCATTTTAAACAAAAAGATGTCATAGACATTCATCATGCAAATAAGTTACACATAACAGCAATCATTTTAAACAAAAAGATGTCATAGACATTCATCATGCAAACAGGTTACACATAACAGCAATCATTTTAAACAAAAAGATGTCATAGACATTCATCATGCAAATAATTTACACATTTCAGCAATCATTTTAAACAAAAAGATGTCATAGACATTCATCATGCAAACAGGTTACACATAACAGCAATCATTTTAAACAAAAAGATGTCATAGACATTCATCATGCAAACAAGTTACACATAACAGCAATCATTTTAAACAAAAAGATGTCATAGACATTCATCATGCAAACAAGTTACACGTAACAGCAGTCATCTTAAACAAAGAGACTTTGTCACAGACATTCTTCTGGAAAACAAGTTACAAGTATCAGCACTAGACATGTAGACCAGCATATTTGGACCATTGGTTTAATCAATAATCATTTCCTTTTGAATAATGTGGCATCAGATTCTTTTCTATTTTGTTCCCATGAATTGCCATATTAAATGGAATGAAAGTACCAGCAAATTGTAGGCATATTTATATACAAGGAGGACTAATTGTATTGTCCATCACCTCTCTTCCAGATTCCCAATTTACATACTGGCAGTAGTAATATAATTTAAGGTTTATAGCTGCAGATTGTCTGCCTCGAATCCAGCATAAAACTTGATTTCTTCTGAAGCACACAAAGTCAAACATGTTATGTCTGACACAGAATTAATAATACTCGGAAATTTAAAGTTTCACTCATACGTGGTTAAAGATCACAGAAGTGGATAATACATTCCTGCGGTAATTTTCTTTTAGATGGCTTCCTACTACCATATTAATTTGCAGAACCTGTTTAGTAAAATCAATGATGATAACTTTCACCTCAGTGATCACACATTTACCCTTTGTGGAGTACAAACTTGCAGATGATTTGTATCCAAGTTGACCAAAATTCAACAGTTTTAACAACTTATTTTTTTAGGAAAAATATCAGCACGCAAATTTTCACCATTATTTACAGTTACCAAACTTAGTGAATGACTTGCATCTGGGTTACAAAAAGAACCATATCAAAGTCAGGATGAAATGGCATACCTGTCAACTTGTACAATTTACCTGTAATTTGTACATTTTACCTGTAATTTGTACATTTTTTTAAATTTTCATCTGAACAGCTATACAACCTTTTGTACATTTTTTTCTTATAAAAATTCATGGGGTTTTTTTTTACAAAATTTGTTTACATATTTGTTTTTGTTAATCCCAGGAGTCTGAACTTTTTTAAAAAACCGAGCATGATCCAGAATCCTTTTTAGCTATGTGCAAGCAACGTGGGAATAACTCTAATATTCTTTAGAAAAAGATGGAAGCCAGGAATGCTGAAATCACTGGTTAACTTGAAGTATCCTTTTTTAACAAAACAAATAAAAATGTAGTATTAATAAAAAAGAAAGTGTTTAGATAGCTTCTTTTCATTCAAGATTCTTATGATTCTTTTAACTGATTTTGGTATTCCCAGCTTCCATCGCAATCCAGCCAACTGAAATGTAGGCCAATGGAACTTGAAAACATATGTCCATTTGCTTGTGTATGAAATTGAATTTATTAGGAAAAAGACAACAGTGTAAGTAAAGTCCGACTAAAACATTAAAACTTTAATTTGTAGAAAAGCGCCAATATGGGATGCTAAGTGTGAGATATTCCTGAAAATTTGACCTATTGTTAACTAACATCAGAACACTCTACACAGTGCTATCATTTTGCAGTAAGACTTTGATGACCCAAAAATAAATATCAGGTCATGGTCTTATATTGTAGGACTAATATCAGGTCACAGTCTTATATTGTAGGACTAATATCAGGTCCCAGTCTTATATTGTAGGACTAATATCAGGTCACAGTCTTATATTGTAGGAGTTATATCAGGTCACAGTCTTATATTGTAGGACTAAGGGTTTATGGGGGAAACATAATTATGTAATAATGAGACCATGATAAATCCAAAGTAGTTAATGTTACACCTTGAAAATTCATTTTACAAAACACCTTGCACATATCTTTTTTTAACTAGTAGCAACACTTTCACTTTTGAGTTGCTCCACACATGGATCATGAAGCACTTAAAGATGAGTTTGATGATCATTGCATGCCACTTAATGAGAGAGTGCCTGTATTAACATGATTGCCAGAAAAGGAGCTCTTGTAGCTGCAGGCTGGATATTATCAGCTATCAATTAATACTGGTGGCATCTGCTTCCTAAATCTGAAATTAGTTATTCAGCGATTCATTACCTTGCCTCACAACAATGCAGTCTGTGAGAGATCTTTCTCTATGATGAAAAAATAAAACAGATTGTAGAAAGTCCTTGAATGCAAAAACAATAACATCATTTATCTAGTATGAAATAAACTCCGATACCTGCTGCATAGACTTTAAAACCCCTGATTACATTTTGAAACATGCAAGGTGCATGTGTTGCATATGATTACGTGTTTGTGTTACAACACACTCAAAATCAAAAGAATAAAATAATGTTTCATAGATGTAAATAATTAAGTAAATATGTATAAAATTTGTTTGTTAGTGGTATTTGTTTTAAAACTGTTTATCTTATATAATATATGAATACATTTTTTCTTGTAAGGTTTTTATGGTCATTGTAAGATTTTTATTGATGTGGTATACAAATTTTCATCTCGAGTGTTTTACAGGTATGAAATGTTCAATAATCAAGCTCACTTTGACTACAAAAAAATATATGGTTTCCACATAATGACACTATACATAAAAAATGTGGGCTAGACATGGGGGTTGGCATGCTTTGGAACTCAAGAAGAAGCTGATCAAATTGGGAGTGAAAGGTCAAGGTCTTAATTAAAGTAAAATCTGCACAAAAATTGCAGTTTTCAACAATATGTCTTCACAGTTTATTGCTGGCTTAGAAAGAACCCTATTGATATTGGGTTGTCAAGGTCACTGTAACTGAAAGAAGATGAATGTTTTTTCGGATAAAACCTTTAGTTCTAGAATATATACCTGATCAAATTTGTGGAAGGCTTCCACTTGAGTTATGGAAGAGGCCTGTTGATTTCACCATAAGTCAATCCATTCAATTATAAACTTAAGGACTGGAAATTTTTATTCTGGTAGAAATTTACAAAAATGTTTAAACTCGCACAATTATGCTGAGATGGTTATAAAGTATACTGGATTTTTCCGAACTCATATGAGCATGAAGCATTGTTAAATTTTACCTACAATTACAAGAGGGACCCCTTTACCAATCACTCTGTCTGTTCTACCAATGTTGGTATATGAGAAAGATTGTAGGTCCTGTGGGTAGTTGGTTCTTACTGGAATTTTTCTGGATTCTTCCTCCACCAATTATGCTCTCTGCCATGTATAACCTTTCAAGTGCTGAAAAATGGCATTAAACCCACAACAACAATTCAGAGATGATAAACAGAAAGAGAAAAGAGTAGCTTATTATTCCATGCTAATATTCCATGTGTATAGCGGGTATTCAATGGCTCATGATACAATGTGTAAACCTCATCTTGGTCAACAAGTGAAATGGCATACAGTGGTTTTCATATATAAGATCTGGGTTTGTGCATTTTCCAGTTGAATTATGTTTGTAAGCAAGTACATATTCTATATACAAATATCAATTTTGTCAACATTTCAGTACCCCAACATTTCATAGGCAGTCATTCTTAAAGAATCACTTTCTTTAATTTTGCCAATTATGTCCACAATTATGGTCATCTTACATTTCATTTAACAGGGAAATTGATAGAAGAAAACTTAATGCAAATGCTGAACTTGTATTCCTTCTTCAGTATTCAGTATTCAATATCTACACTACAACCTCATTATCTAAAGTACAGCCTCAATATTCAATATCTAAACTACAGCCTCAATATTCAATATCTACACTACAGCCTCAATATTCAATATCTACACTACAGCCTCAATATTCAATATCTACACTAAAGCTTCATTTGCCTATAGACATACAAACTTTGTATCCTAGTTTTGATGAAAATTGTTTTGTTTATACAAATATATATGTTTCAGGAACATTCATATGGTTCCCTAAATCATTAATATGGATGAACAAGGTTATGATAAATAAAGTTAGACTGTATTGATGTTTCTGAGAATTGAACATTAGTTTCCATTTGTGCCTCATTATTCATACTCTAAAATTATGGGCTTTTGCTTAGTTCAGTAAAACAATGTACTTCAGGAAATTAAAGTCTGTAATTTTGTTTAATTACTTTAATACTGTGATGAAAAAAATATCCCAATGCTGAAATTGCAGAAGAATCCAGTACGTTGTATTTCTACAGAATAAAGTTATAAATGCTATTAACAAAACAAGGCATGTGACAATATGTTATCATTCTATAAGAGAGGATAGTATTTGGTTTTTATTTAAAGAAGAATTATATACAATCAAAGCTTCACCATCATGTGTTATCTGTCAGCATTTGACATTGAAACTGCTTAAAATCTACTGGACCAATTTCAGCCAAATTTGGCAGATAAGACCTTGTCAGGAAGCGCTTTCAAGTTTATATGGAAGATGCCAATCTGCTGTCAAATATGGCCAAGAATACCAAAACAGAAAAACAAGAATGCTCAACAGCATTTGAAACATTCTGGCAGAAATGGCTCAAAAATATTTGCAAATCATTTTGACCAAATCAGACACAAAACATTCTGGCTTTAAAAGTATTTCAAATTTATGCAAGCAGTGCTGACCTGCTATCAAATTTGATCACAGTTACTAAAATTTAAACAACCTTTTAACATTTTCTCAAGAAAAATGAAGATCAATATTTGATATAATTTAACAGAAAATAATGTAATGGCTTCATATGTATCAAATGGTGTCAGTTCACCACCAAATATGGCCATTGTTACTAAAAATAAATCCTTTGATACCACTTACCAGAACCAAATTTCACATAAGGCATTCTGGCATGAAGGACTCTTAAAACTTGTAGTAATTGTGCCATCAAATAGATATTAGTAAAAATAAGCAAATCTTAACTTCTCAAAACCTGCTTTGAAGAAATGGACCAAATTTTACAAAGCATACTGGTTCTTTAAAATTTATGCAGTTACAGCCAGTTCAACATTACATATCATCAACATTACTAAAAATTTAAAAATCCATAAACCAACTTTTATTCCAAATATTTTTTTTGCTAAAATTAACAAAAACATTTCTGGTATGGAGGGTTTTTAAAAATCCATAAACCAACTTTTATTCCAAATATTTTTTTTGCTAAAATTAACAAAAACATTTCTGGTATGGAGGGTTTTTAAGTTCGTACAAATGATGTCAATCAGAAAATATGCCAGCTGTTACAGAAAAATAGAAAGCTTGTAATAATTTGCTTTAGAAGACCACTTCAAAGTTTTTTTTATAAAAGTTTGACAGAAAATGTCCAACCTTGAATGTCTTTTAGATTTGCACAAATAATACTGTTCAGTGATTGAATATGGTTAAAGATACAAAGAAGGAGAATCTTTGAAACAGTCGTTTTTGTAAAACATGTATAAGGAATTAAAATCATTGAAAGAAATTTCAACAGAGAGCACCCAACTGACCCAGATTTCTTGTTCAAGTTATTTTGCATTTGGCTCTTGGGCAGATTTTGAGTGAGGTGAGCAATCTCAGATCCTCTTGGGCCTCTTCAGAGTTTTGAGAGTGAAATAATTAAATGTACTTGTGTCTTCACTGTTTTCCCTCTTTATACCACTGTTCATTGGCAGCATAAAAGCAACCTGTATGTGAAAGTGAGACCATTATATTGAGGTATGGCCTGACAAAGCTTTGTTAGAGCAGTTCATAGAAAGCCAAAAAAATGTATGAAATTAATAGCAAAGATAAAAAAAATTAAACTAATTTAATGGACTAACCATGTTATGAGGAGGGTAGCAGAATATTGAGGAGTTTTATTATAAGGGACTTCAGTATCAGACAAAATGACACAAATTATCATTTATAAAACATAATGTTGTATGAAGGCCATGTGTATTAGTAGAGTAAGGAAACAAGGGAGACAATCCATGCATTAATTACATACATCAGCTCAAGGTTATGTACCCTTATCAACATCAAAGGTTTAGGTGCAACAAAAACTTTAGAAACTGGTAATTGTACTTTAATTGCATTTCCTAAAAGAATCTTGAATTGAGCCTTCTTTTCATTTTTTGTAACTTCTATCTCACTTTGAAACTTACTGTTGTTAAATTAACTCCTACCACCTTTTTCAAAGTTAATTTATGAATTTCTTCTTTAAATATTAGTATAGGGAAATATTTTTCATGAAAATTTCACAATTATCCTTTCAAGTTCTTATTTGTGTTTTATAAAGTTGTCTTTTTTAAGCATCTGAAAAAAAGCATTCTTAATCTTCATAGATAACCATTACTTGTACCGTGGTACTTTCATCAGCCTGATGTTGTAAGGTTTAATGCCATTTTTCAGGACACGATAGGCTTAGTGGCCAGTATAAATGGTGGAGGAAGAACCTTGGAAACCCCAGAAAGAACCACCAACCCATGAGAAGCTACTGGCAAGCTTTCGCACATAACCCCATTAGCCTAATAGAGACTTGAACCCAGGCAGAGAGGTGAGATGGCAGTGATCCATAATAGTGAGTGATATATGCCACTCTGTCATCAGCCTGACACTAAGGTCCACTGTCTTCATCTTATATGATGTATTCTGGCCTTGATTTCCTAAAACATCTTATCTTTAAGTACATCCTCAATTCAAATTTTACACAGTGATTATTTGTAGATGAAGGTTTGAGAATTATTCTCTATTGTATTCATGGTACCTGTCTTTAAAGCTTACTGTTGAAACAGATTTAAATTTGATTTTGTAAACAAGAATAAGAAAATTGAAGGAAATAATATAAAAAATATTGGCATACATAAATACAGAAAATATTATAATTATCTGTTGATACCATTATTAGCCATAACAAAATAATATTCTTTGACATGGCCACAAGGTGTCATAAATGTGACCCAGCACCATGGATGATATTAGTATCATGAAAACCTTTTTCTCTGAAAATAATGTACTCATTCACAAAACATGACACAATTATATATATATATATATATATATATATATATATATATATATATATATATATATATATATATATATATATATATATATATATTTCTTAGAGACGGACAGATGGGTAGGAAAATTATTCCAGATACCAGGTCCTAGAACCAGCTTGGTCATTTTTTTATCAGATTGAGTTTCTCCAAACTGATTTTGTTGAGTTTCCCCACCCCATTTTTGTCAATCTTGTCAATCATAAAACATCAAGATGGAAGTATATTTGGGGAAATTTAATAAAAAGACATTCAATGGGGATACAATCTATGACAATAAAGAAAACATTGATACAAATAATTATTAAAGTACTGGAAAATGTATCATGTTTGGGTGAAAGAATTTGCTGCTGCTTGATTGTTAGTATTATGCTTCCATGATACACTAGTTTTCTCTCTAATTATTTATAAAAATTGTTTTTCTTTAAAAAATATTGCAAAATAGAATTTCATTTAACAAACGTATTTTATTCAACTCTGCTACTTTTTAAAAATATTTTTAATAACAAGATAACTTACAACCTCAAAAATACATATTGCCTAATAAGAGTTTGATTATAAAAAAAAGTTTTTGCCACTAGTATATTTTTTTTGGCCTTAGTGCTTGGGCTTACGACTTTTTGTTGTAAAGACATCATTTGCTGACACAGCATGTCAATGATTGCATGATGTAAGAGGCTTATACAGACTCTGAGGTAATCATTCACAACTTGGGTTTATATAAAAGTCCAGGAGATAAACTTTCATGCCTGTTTTGTCTTGGTTTTGTGGCTATAAATGGTTTAAACAAATGGGAAAACAAAATGATAAACAAGCTTAGACTGTGACACCTGTATTGATTAACCAACAAGGAAAGGATGAGCCTTCTTCCCCTTAATGCTTCATTAGAGTAGTGAGTCACTTTCCCCACCTGATGAGTAAGCACTGCTTGGGACTGTTCATTAGCTCCACATAAAAAGTTATGGAATGGGGTTCCTCTTACTCCCATGGCTCTCACAACAGAAGGACATTGAGTTACCTAGTCCTTCCCCTCAGGACTGAGACAGGACATAGAGGTCCTTTCTGTCCTCAGGATTTCACAGATACAGAACAGGCATGCCCTTCCTTTTGATCCTTTAGTAATGGCTGTTCATACTATATTGTTTATGCAAACAAGTTGTAAACTAACCAATAGGAAAGTTACTTGTCATTTGTCCTATGCTTAGAACAAATCAGCATGAGCAGTAAGTGGGGTAGCCATATTGCTCAGAGTGTACAAAACTTCAATAGGTATCTTGGTTTGGAATTGTCTAAATGTATGCATACTAAGACCATAATTGCAGCTGGTGACTTTATTTCAGCTAGCAATGAATATTAATTATACAAAATAATAAAATATCTAATTCTGCCTATAAAAATAAATGAATATATAACATGGTAAAATGTATGATCCTCTGCTGACTTCATAAATGACATGGTTCCCCTTAGCATACTACTTGTGACTCTCCAGTGTCTCATTTTTGTGGTCTGGAAACTGCACAAATAGATTCGGGCCAATTTCTGACTGGAGACCCCATGCACCCCTCAAGCCCAGTACTATCAGATTGAGGGCGATAATCTGGAGCTGAAAGATCTGATTCTTCATGGTTCATGTTTAGAGTATAAACTATCCTCAACATCAACAATTTGCAAATAAGGGCAATGTTCTTAGTCTTTCATCAATACCATACGAATTCACTGCATGATGCAATGCATTCAATGACACATCAGTGGTAGCATACCTCAGGAGACAAGGAGGCACATGTTCTTTCTGTGGAAATCCGAAACCTACTTTGCTGGGTGACTCAGAAAAGATTACCCACCAAACCAGTCACATTCCTTATAAAAGGCTCTCTTGGTCGACAGTCTGTCAAGGAAAGAGAAACAATCCTCACAGAATGATCTCTGAACAAATCCATACCAGATAGATTTATTTAAAAGTTAGGCAGCTTCTACGTCCAGTTAGGTCTTTATACTTTTATTTGGCAGCTTCTAAATCAAGAAGAAAGAGTAGGACATATCATTTCCTCAATCATAAAGATTCAACCAATATTTCAGCTTGCACCAAATGAGATCAGTTGTATTTCCTATCATATGAGTTTATCATTCCCTTCCTGAGAGGTATATTTCATTGATGAAATTAAGTTCATGAAGTTCGAGCCATTGCTAGAACTTGGATCTGTCAAACTTATTAGTGTTTGAAGGATGTGATTGAAGATGCATTTTTGCAATTACACACCACCTTTTCTCTTTACCTTTCCCCCAACCAAACTGACAAATTCTCAGCTATGCAGTAGCAGTAGATTTTGTATTACTGATACTAAAATGTAGTTTGAAGTTTTGCTGCTATTGCCAGATTCCCTCTTTCTGCCCAGCACTGATGTCCCACTAGTTTATGTTGCATTTTAAACAGAGTAAAGAACTGTGTACATGAGCAAGGTATCTGTGGATTGGATCTCATATTCTAGAATCCTCTTGGTCACCTAATGGGAAGATGAATTCTGATCATTTGAGCAAAGCATTTTCCACCCAGAAAAGTATTTGCTATCCTCTAACAATAAAATAAGTATTACATCATTCAAATTAGTTTTACTCACCAAAAGCAACATTTTCACCAAGGGAATAATTATGATATCTAGTTGGTTGTGAATGAAAATAGTGCTGATCTTACCTTAAATATGGCTGCAAAATGAACATATTGAAAATCTTTGTTTCTAATTTTCCAGAATGGATGGTCATATGATTAATAATCAAACCTAGGTTTTTTCTCCAGAAGTCTTCTAATGGTGTCTTGTTTGTCCTAAATGAATATTGTTAATCTTTCATTTTATAGGACTGCTACAGTGGCTGATTTGAGAATTGTATTGTTTAGGAATATCAGTAATGGTATCAACACTCAGCAGTGAAAAATTATTAACTGTTGTTAGCTTAAATTCCTTTAATAAAAAAAAAATTGTATTAGTTGGGGGAGATAGCACAACATCACTTACTTCGACTGTTTCCATCTGCAGAATAGCTTGTAACCTAGGAAACCATTAGCCTTCATTAAGGTGTTTATTTCACACTTTAATAATCAATTCAAAGATATTTTAATCTTGTGAGGTTTGAGATATCTTATGATTTCAATATGTGCCATTCACAACCTTCAGTCAGTCAGTCATGCCCAGGAAATACAGTGAATTCAGGTTCCCTAGTACATCTCTGCTTGGTCACATCTTACATTTGAACATCACATTTTATATATTGTCAGTAATGATATGTTTATTTCATAAGGATTTCTTGGAACTATGCTTAAATTTATCAAGTTTGAAAACAAAGTTAATTGTTTTTAAATTTTAAGTTGTACATTGAATAGGAATATACTATATGGAACAAAAATGCCTGCCTCTTAATTTCTTCAGTCTGTGTTTTATTGAAGCTGTACAGTTAGTTATAAAAGAAACATATGTTATAACAATAAAATTGATCATAGATGAGAGCACTTTTTATGACCCAAATTTAACTCGTTTTCATTTTAATATGACTAATATCTTAAATATATCTTAAACCAGGTAAAATTATTTTATTACAGCTGTTTCATTTAAGAGATTTTTTAATAACTTTTATTTCAATACTACTATGTCATCATGAAGTATTTAAAGCTGACCTTTGACCTTTTACTTGTAAAATCTTACAAAAGATGCAACTTGAAAACTGCTTTATATTTCATAACAACAATTTATAACATCATTTCTAACTGGCATCATTTATTTAATTTTGTTAACTAGCTTTGTCTTATGACATACTTTAACTTAATATGTAAGATTTCAATAAACACAAGGGGTTGGGGTTTAACTTGAGTGAGATAAAGTTGTACTAAAAAACAATGCTAAAAACATATTGCATTAAATTGCACACATATTGATCTAAGCTCATAACAAATAGCAGATTCCTTATTAGTCAGTTTCAACTGAATATACATTTTTAACTTGTTTGTTGCCAGTAGCTTCTCATGGGTAAGAGGTTCTGTCCAGGGTTTTCCCTTCCTCCACCATTTATATTGGCAACCATTTATAGCCTATCTTGTGCTGAAAAATGGCATTAAACCCAACAACAACATGTTTATTTGCATGAAGCTAAGGGGAACCACTGTTTAATTAACATGATGAGAGGAAGCTGAATTATTCCTTTGAGCCAAAAAAATCTTTTTTGTCATGGTGACAAATAAAACATGCAGACATAGGCAGATTTTTTTTCCATTAGACAAGGAACCATTTAATTCTTTAAAGGATAGTAAATAAAGTTATATAGACCAAGTAATGACTCGCTATTCTGTGCTCAGCCTTTTATGAATCAAGTTTGTGGCGGTATTGTATGGGTTGTTTTTTATTTATTATGCAGTCAGATCATAGTGTACTTCAGTTCAGAAGTTACATTAAATAGTAATATTAGTGTTGAAACATTATACATCTTCACTGGTACAAAGTGATTAAAAAGGTTTTTTTCCAATTGACCTGTTGCAGCTCCTCACTGTTGCAGTTCCCCAATCTTTTCACAATAAAATTGCTTTTGTGTGCCTTGTCTCAAATGAATAGAACAATACTAGACAATAGAAATAATGATTAACATTGGCACCAAGAACATTTTATGGCTTAAAGGAAAACACCTGTGTATCCAAAAGCAGTATGATATAAAATACATTTATATGAGTTAGGAAAACACCAAGTAATAAAAAAAATAGAAATAAAGTACATAATATAAGGTGTTATGTATGGAAGTACATTCAGATGCCTTAGATGTCTTGCTTTATCAAATCATGACACCATTTGTGATATCATGGGGTGTTGGCACAGTTGAATATTGGATATATATAAAACACAACAGTAAATGTTAAGCAGTTTTTTTTCAAAGCAAAGCTGTATAAAAAAAATGTTAAAATACAGTAAAATCTGTTATGAGAGACCACCCCTTCTGCCAACAAAAAAAAGGTCTCTCAAGACAGGTTGTCTGTGATAACAGATTTATACAAAAAGACCAGTTTCCAAGGTCCAGTTTCAGAAACATTTAAAGAAATATAACCACTATCGCTGTAATTATATTCTATTCTTTTTTGATAATTCATGCTAAAATATTGTATGCATTTATCTGAAAACAATATTTTTAAAGCAAAAAAGATATACTTCTATCATTAAACATGAAATCACATTTTCAATTTTTCATGTGCCACCACGACGGACAAGTCTAGGTGTATAAAATATAAAAATAATAAGGTGAAAGGTATAACAATTTAATAAACTAGAATACATTGTTCAACAATTACAGGACAATTTTCAATGCAAATGCTTCCAATCAATACAAGATGTATTCAAATTGCCAGTTATTTCATCATACAAAATTACAGGTGAGTGCTTCCTTCCTCATCTGCAACTTCCACCTTGTATTCCTTTGTCAGTACTTCTGGTAGTCTTGTTTCCATTCTCCCGGTCCTATTTGTCGGAACTTCCAGAGCCCTCATTTCCATCATCCGGCCATGTACCTTTGCACTACTGCCTATTCTACCAGCCCTCCACATATTCTTCTCTCTAATCTTAGGGTGGGATTCTATCCCACCCAGAAAGCTTCCTCAAAAGCATTTATTCCAAATATCATCCAAAGTTCCCACACTTTTTCAAGTGCCCAGTCTCCCACCTCTTTCCATGTCCAAATGTGCACTGATTCTTTCCCAATGAATGTAAGAGAATAATGTCTGGCTGCATGAGAAACCCACCCCAAAATTTGACTTTGTTCTGATTGGAAACTGGTGGTCTCTTTGAAAACTGTCAGGGGTAGTAGTACTGATATGTTATATCATGTTTCCCATCCTCTAAGCCAAAGCCAACTAGTGACATCAATTACTGATGGCAAAACAGAGTTTCTCACCACATGGCAGGGTTCTCTTTGAAGTAACCATGTAAGGCAATGGCTAAGGCATGGACAGGTAGTTTCTTAGTTTCAGAATCAGTCTAAAGTCAAAATACAACACGTATTGACATTGCCCAAAATACTCTAAATTATGAATTCTATCAAAAGACATTTATAAACATCAGGCAGGAATTGTTATCAAATTTTCTCACACAATGTGACACATTAGAAGATCACATGTACATGTATTAGCATATGAAATTGTTTCTGATTTACTGCTTTTCCTTTATAATACCCTAAATTTGTTTTACCAACATTTAAACAGCTATTTTGCCAGTGGTCTGCTCTTTATCACTTCTTTCAGTTACAATAATTATTTTCTCCAGCATTAAAATTTGTCTCGTTTTAGTTGTAGGTTCTTCATTTGTTATGAAGGTACATGTAGTAAGTGTTAACATTATGATTGCTTGATTGTAATATCAACTGTAAAGAGCATTTAAATAATAAAATTGATCCATCCATTATGATTGTAGTTAGAAATGACAGGTTTTTGCTCAAAGCAGAGGTCACTCATAACAGTTTTTACTGTACTCATTTTTAGGGTTAAAAATTGCCTTTTTCTTGTGTTTTTGGTAAGTGAATCAGCTGTAATATGATGAAGATAGAATCAATATGAACATAATGTTCGAATATGGAAAATTAATAGATGTTGAAGGTTTTTCTGCTGATCCTGATCTACACTGTAAATGATTTTAGCCTTGTAAATAGCATCATCTGTTCCAAAAATTATTTTGTTAAAGGTCAACTTTTTTTAATTAGCAAAATAATGTCCAAACTTCCTATTCATATTCATTTGGAAAATTACCTATTATTGGGGTAAAGGTAAGAAAACATTCTCCATTTATGGACATGGTAAGACATCTATCCATCTAATACCTAAGGAACTGATTATTTAATGGAGGGGTATATGTCAAGGGTGAGACTTATTTGAAAGAAGACAATTGGCCATGCCCCCTTTTTCCCTCAGAAATGTATAAGTGGTCTGTCATTAAACAGAAAAAAAAGTTTTCTAGAATGAAAGAGAAGGTATCAGCAAAGAAGTGTATTTCATTAAATTCTTTCTACATTTCTTGAAAAACCTCTTCAAAAGCATCTGAAATTCAAATACTCATTTAAAAAGGGTAAATAAATAATATCAGTCTAGTGACTAAATATTGAATCACATTCTGACTACATGTATCTCATTGTCTCAGGTCAAGCTAAAGGATTACCTTGTGTCAGCCCTGGATTTTGCTAAGGCGCGTGATGCAGAATTAGCCTGGATCGATGGCAAGCTGGATATGGTTGAAGCCAAGATTGACACCAGTCCAAAGTATGAACCAGAAGATGGAGAAATTGCAGAGGAAGAAAAGGCAAAGAAAGAAAATGAAACAAGTACAAGTAAGTATTTATTTGCAAGTTATTATTGATTCCATTTTTTATGTATTTACGTGACAGTATAGTTAGCTCTAATGATAGTTCACCAGAAGAGTTTATGGGATGCCCTTTTGTTAATTAAAGTTTAAAATTCTTCTTAAATTACTTAATTTAAACTACTATTGCCATGAAACTTCCAACTTGAAAATAGTATTGCTCAGACATCCAGTATTGTCACAAGAGCCGCCACCTTAAAAATCTTGTTATGGCTTTTTTTTCAGAATGGATGGTAAAATCAAATTGGTGTTTGTAGACTTTGTACACCTCTCCTTCGATAACTCGCACACAACAGGGTCCAGAAACGTAGACCTTACTATATACGAGGTGGCAAATTATTGAGGGAAACAAAATGAAATGATACCATCCTCACTAGATCATCAAGAACACTGTAGGGGGTGGGGGTAGCAAACTGGTCTTTTTAATGGCTGAATACTCGTTTTAAAATCATGTTGGAAATAATCGTCAATAAAGAGCTTTTACTAATGATGTTATTTATTTTTGTGTGAAAGTGAGCTTTATTTTCAGGGTATCAAACTGCTGAGAGAATGATTAACATTATTCTAACTAGTTTCAACAACCTTCATGGGCATGTGAAAACATTGTGTACTGTATTTGCCATATATATTGGGATACAATAACATATTTTTTTCCTGTCCCAGAACGTATGGTGAAATTAATTTTCACCTAGGCCATATGTCCCAAGACTTTAGAAAGGAAATAAATTTGTATTGCATTTGTGCAGACCCCCAGTGCATGTTGCAATCAAATAGATCAACAAAATGCTTTTTTGAATTATCAATACATTTATTCCTTTTTTCAACAAGAGCATTAAAGAATAAAATTTATCCACAAAGTATGCATTTGTAGCGTATGCTTCCATGCTGTAGAACATGTATATATTGTTTATATCAGATAACACATGCCACATTGTTCATTGACATGAACATTATGAAACAAATTTTGTTTGGTTGTGCTCAAAGGTTTGAATATGTTATCCCACTGAAAACTGGGTCCAACAATATCAGAAACAAGAAGGAAATAATCAACCAATATCTATACCTTGAATACAACTGCTATTCACCTATAATATGGTGTTAGGTGCAAAATAATCAAGACTGAATTATATCCAGGTCTACTACTGTAGACATTACAGTGTATCTCCCAAATAAAAATAATTATTTGAAAACAGGTTTACTTAAGTGTGACAATCTTTTCACCATCACAGGTTACAAAGGTACCCTTACTATTGATCTGTAGACATTAATGCTACTTTGTAATTAATTATTACTATACTGCCACACACATCAAAGCCTGATTGGTGAATAAACATAATTGGCAGTGAGCAGTAAATTCCTTTGAACTTACCAACAGGACATCAAAGACAAAGGTTATTTTCCTTACAAAGTAAGCTGACCTAAAAAGCCAACTTTGGATGACTTTTTTTAAAGGATATAAATACAATGGTTATTTTATTACAAAGCCAGCTGACATCAGAAGCTAGCTATTGATTCTTTTAAGTGTGCCAATTTTTTTTGTTGGGAAATACAGAGAGGGCCAAGATATGGAAACAAACTTGGTTTCTTTTCACCAGTATTCACAAAAAAATTTAGAAAATAAATTGAAACAATGGAACAAAATTTTAAAGTGACAGAATATAGTGCTTCATGCACAGACGTCCATGACCCAGCATCGCCAGGAATATTTGGAGAAAATAAAATGATGTGATGAATTCGTGCAGGCCAGAACAAAAGCAGATGATTTTGTAAACGAGAGGGAAATAATTGACTGATATATTGAAGACAAACTTCCATTGATGCATCACACAATTTTTTGATGCAAAATAATTAAGATTGAATTATATCCAAGTCTACCGTATGTTAGTATCTCACAAATAAAAATCATTATTTGAAAATACATTCACTTGAATGCAAGTGACAATCTTTGCGCCAGCATGGGTTACAAAAGTATCTTTGCTATTTACCTGCATTTTGTATTAAATATAACTACAGATGCCAAACATGTAGATGCCCAGGTGGTGAATAAACATAATTGGCAGAGAGCAGTCAACTCCATCTTTGAACTTCTGACAGGAAATAAAAGATTTTATTAAAAAGCAAGCCATCCTCAGAAGCTGAATTTGTATAATCTGAAGCTTTTTTTTAAAGGATATAAATACAAAGGTTATTTCAAAGCAAGCTGACCTCTGAAGCCAATCATAGATTCTTTTAAGTGTGCTGATTTTTTTTTTTGATAAACAAAGACTGCTCCAATATGGAAGCCATCTTTGGTTCCTTTTCACCAGTATTCATGAGTATGTTGAAAATAAATTGAAACAATGGAACAATTTTTAAAGTGACACTATAGTATTTTATGCATGGACAGTGATGACCCATTGTTGCCTAGAAGATTTGGAGAAGAAAAAAAAAATGTGATGAATTTGTGATGGTAAAAAGAGAAGCAGATGATTTAGCCAACAATATGATCATTAACATGGAAGAAATTCTAGTGTACTTTGATGACATTACTCGACAGACTGACAATAAGATGGGGGTCAAAAGTATGAGAATAAGACTGGTGCAGATTGCTAGGCCACCAGAGCAGTGTGACTCAAACTTAGTATAGTATTTATATTAACATAAAGTTTACTGAGCATTTCTTTTTATATGCCTGTCATATGGCACAGTGTATTATTTTGTTATGCTGTCCATGTGTCCCTCCATCTGTCTGTCTGTTGTACTAATAGTTTTGCACAATAGTTATCCGCCATCCAAAGTTACCAAACTTTGTGGGTGGCATGCACTTGGAGAGAGGAAGAATACTATTGATTTCAGGTTCAATAACTCAAAGGTCACAGTTACTGACTGAACAAAAATTAGTTTTTCACAAAATAATTCAATAACATCTAAAGTTTCCAAACTGTGTCAATGACTTGCACATGAGTTTAAATAAATACATATGGTCAAAAGACAGTGTAACTGAATGAAGAAATATGGTTTTTGCACAGTAACACTTCTTCATTGTCTGCATTTAATAAACATTTTGGATAGCCTGAACTTGGAGTATGAAGAACCTTAACTGTTTGGGGGTCAAGTGGTCAGAGGTCATGGTCACTTTCTGAAGGAAGAAAAATGAACTCTGCACAGTAATATTAGTTTTTTTATCACATACCTGTACTAAACTTTGTGGATGGCTTACATTTGTGGTTAGGCAGAAACCTATCAGTTTGGGGGTCAGAAGATGTAAAGGTCAAGGTCATAGTGACAAAGAAGAAAATAGCTTTTTGCATAATAACTTTGGTTTTTGAATATGTACCTTGTTTATGGATAGTTTGCACTAAAGACACAGAAGAGGTCTATTGATTTTGGAGTCGGAAGATAAGATCATTTTTGTGTTGTCTTAAGAAAGTTACAGAGTTATGCTGACAAGCATGCCTGAAACATTTACTAAAAATCTGATCATACCATCAATTATTATTATTATTATTATTATTATTATTATTATTATTATTATTATTATTATTATTATTATTACTATTATTATTATTATTGTTGTTGTTGTTGTTGTTATTACTACTACTATTACTAACATCCCTTAAGTTACTATTTCTCATTGAATAGTAAGTTGATACTGTAGAAAAGACCCTACCATTTTGGATATTCAGTATTATACAGATGATGTTGATCTGCAGTTAAATATGACTTCTTATAAAAACATTCAAACAACCATATCTCATCACTTTTTTGCTGGATATAATTTAACTAAGTTTAACATAAAGTTTCCTGGCATATATAAAGTCATTGAATATTAAATTATTAAATAAGTGATGCTATGCCACCAAAAAAATTATATATATATATATATATATATATATATATATATATATATATATATATACACACACACATATATATATATATAGACACACACATATATATATATATATATATATATATATATATATATATATATATATATATATATATATATATATATATATAAAAGAGAGAGAGAGAGGAACTTTTCATTGTCATCATGACACATGTAATTGAAAGTATTGAAAGAAATTTCATCAGAAGGCATGCTGCTGACCCATATTTCTTGGCCATCTCTTCTTCCATTTGTTTGGCCATTATTCATAAGTCAAAAAAGGGAATAAAGTTAAGTCCACTTGGGCCTCTTGTTTCATTGCTTCATTTATCTTTAGAATGAGAGTTTACCTTGTTCAAAAGCTCTTTCAAATTTATATTCAAAGAGTAGAATTTAATATTTAACATACAAGCTGAAATCAAAATGAATGTATACAATTGCAAATCTAATATCTTAATATATTGATATTTTCTTCAGATAAAGACACTTCAGATATAGCAATAGACATAATTCCTTCTCTAGAAGCTTTGCCTGTACAATTGGTAAGTCCTCTCCATCTTATATCCATCTCTCTTGTTTTCTGTCTCCCATTATTAGAAGTTGTACTTAAAAATGAGACATTCTGTAATTCTTCATATTTTAAAATAAAACATTTTTAGATTTATTATAGGTACAGAACAGCATTCACATTCTGGTAACCTCTGTCTTTATCCTTGAAATGTATATTATTTAAGTACATTTACTTTTAATTTATTTTAGAATTATTGTAAACTGCATTAAATGAGACTGTTCATGTAAGGAAGGCAACAAACAGTTTCCATTGCAAAATCCACCTGTAGATAATATACTTTATAATATTTCCAGAATTCTTGTCAAAATTTCAGGTCTTGGGTCATCGAGCAGTGTTTGTAAATGAACCGAAGCTTTCCGATTTCAAGTCGGTCCTACTTGGACAAAATATTCAGGCAGAGTTTGGTGCTGGGTCTCTCATCTGTAATGACAAAGTTGCAGTCAAGAGGGTAAGGACAACTACTTTTTATCACCTAGTGCCATTTTTGGTGTTTCTAGGCTAAAAGGTATGTCTGTGAAAGTTTTTACACTTGGCGACATTATCCACATCTCCATCCATCCATCACACTTTCATTTTCCTTCTATAAAGCCATTTGTGCTTAAGGAATGAATTTTCATTCCTTAATGGCCAAGGTCACAGCTTGGTATATTAAATATTCCATCATCTTTTTCTTACCACTCACAAGTTTAAAGCCATTTGATATTACAGGATGAAACTTGATAAACATATATGATTACTAAAATTGTGGGTCCACTCTTTGAGGTTAAGATAATGGATAAGTATTATGTTTTCATCACACTTCTTTTGATAGCTTTAAAGCCTTTTGAGATTAAGGGATGAAATTAGATATACTTATAAAGCATAACTAGATGGAGTGGCCTGTACCATATTAAGGTTATTTTCTTTAAGAGCAATGTCATGGCTCAACATTTTAAGTTTTCAGTCACACTTTCCAATCTACTGTCTGAATTTAGATTATTTGATGAAAATTTGTGTATAACATCACTAGAAAGTGTAAAGTATACCACATTTGGATTCCTGTTTTAAAGGTCATATTTATTTTCCAATACACTTTACTTTTGATTCTTTAATTTTAGAGTTATTTGTGATTGAGATATGTAACTTTGAGTAATTGAACATTTACATTAGAAGGTATGTCAGATACTAAATTGGAATTCTTTCTTGAAGGTCAAGCTCATGGAACACTATTTTAAGCTTTCTGTCTTTCCATTCCACTCCATAATTTTACAACTATTATTTTATGTTTCTATATCTAAGGGTTCATATCTTCATGGTCATAGTCACAGGTCAATATTTTAGTTTACAGTTAAATCAGTTCTTTTTTATCAATTTAAGAGCTATTTTAAGATCAATAGATTGATATACTTGTATACTCTTGTACTTGGCTCCACAGTTGAGGTCAAGGTCACAGATTATTATTTTCACATTTTTTATGTCTCTGATTATTCATAATAGCTGTTTGAAGTACAGGAAGGAACATGGTACACCTATGCTTCCCATTCTTTAACCATAAATCTTACCATAAAGACAGAATAATGGTAAAAATTAGAAACATATAACCAGTCAAATCCAGATACTATACTGGTTTGTCAGTGTTTGATATGGAATCAGGTTCCATATTATATTCATTGCAGTTGGTCATAGAAACAGGAGTGACTTAGAAGCTTTAAACTGCCTATATTTTTCATGCAAAACATTTGTATGATAACTTGTTGCCATAAGCATTTTCTTTAACTGGCATCCAAAAAATGAAAACATGTTCAAGGCAAAGGGTATGTGTTTAAACAGTAACCACACAAGTAAAAAGGAATATTCAGATTCTTTTAAAAAGGCAGAAAAGTCAAGAATTATGTTTATTGGATATCATGTCATTGTTGATTTAAGTATTTTTTATGTGTTCCATATGAAATTGTAAAGAAAAATAATGATTGCCTCAAGTTGAGCAATAGCAAGAAGCCATTTAGCTTAATGGGATTCGAAATTAGTTTATGACTTGGATATATTAGACTTGTAATCTTGATGTACCTTTTGCTGGTTTTTTTCTCAGTTTGTTGCTCCATTCATTACACACTTTAATTTCTGAAGCACAAATCTAAAATTGTTCAAAATATCACTTTAAAACTTAATATACTCATCAGATTCATGATAACAAGTTCTACCATTTTGAATTTTTCAATTTTAATATTTTTAATATTTTTGTCCATATGTCCATCCAGTTTTATTCACACCTTCTTTTCAGAAACCTAGATCAAAAACTGCTCATGGGGTAAACATATCAGATGAGTAGCCTAGATGTGTATTTGTTGTTTAGCAATATTCACATGAATTTTAAGTTCTGCTGATTATAGACCATCATGACATACATTAACATGAGTATGTTATTGCCCTGACATTTTACACACATTCAGCCCAAGTTCTAAATAAAAAATCATGGACATCCAATACCGCCAACATGGTGGCCATTTTCAGAATCTTATCACTGCATTTTTTGAATAAATGGTCATAATTAATATAGGATTTTGACTACTAGAATTATTGTAATGTCTTGGTCAATCTTGAATGAAATGGTACCAGTCTGGCATACAGTATGGTCCTCATGGTGGCCATCTTGAAAATCTTGATATATCTACTTCAAAACAGATGGTCATATCAAAATGAGGATTTCACTAACAAAACCTTTTATGATATATGTAGTTAGTCCACATTAATTAATGGTGACCTTTTATGATATATGTAGTTAGTCCACATTAATTAATGGTGACCTTTTATGATATATGTAATTAGTCCACATTAATGAATGGTGCTCAGAGACATCCAATATGGCTACCACAATGGCCATCTTTAGACTATTATTGCTGCTGTCTCATGTGTAATAATTTCTCAAATGTGCATGTTGCAGAATATCTTGGTTATAAGCAAACACATTACACAATAATTTCACAAATTTTAAAAAAAAATTTCAGGAATATGCCCAAGAATAATTTTAAAAATTTAGTGGACTCAAAAATATTCATCATTTTTATAAACTTTAATTTAATTTTATATCCATCACAGGGCATAAACAGATTATTCATTCAATCTCTCGCTGTTAAATTTTGTAAAGTAAATAGGCAGTTTTATGATGTGAAATGGCAGCAATTTAATGGTTATCACTTATATTTACTCATAGATAATTTTTTCTAACTTAACCTTTCAGAATGAAGCTGGTCGGATTCAGCTGGAAGGCGTGATTAGTGAGGATTATTTTGCAATCCGTGAGCTGCTTTATGAGCAGTATGCCATTGTCTGATCTCAGAGTATCCAGTATTCATACAGTACTGAACTACTTTACGTGGATTTAACAGATTCAACGAATCTCTTCTACATGTTGCCTTCTGCAGTTGCTGACATTGCTTAAAGATCAAAAAGGGACCAGTATTGTCTGTGACAATTAAAACCTACTGTTTGTGAAATTAAATCTTTTTTTATCATATTACATTTTTTAGCTTCAAGAAATTTTATTCCTCCAAAGCCTATGACATGCTGTCTACGCTTTCTTGCTAAGAATAGTTGGTATTTCTGATGATAGGCTCTTTATTAATCTTGGCTCTTTGGCCTTTTGGCCTTGAAGGGACATAACTCATATTCTGATCCTTAGAAATTGATTAGACTCAGAGTGGATAGTTTAACAGCTTGCATATACTTAAATAAATACATCATTTTTTAAAAAATGTTTTAGAAAGGTAATTTCTAAAATATATCTTGAAATGTTTTTCAGAAATTGTTTGTCAGTTTTCAGATAAGACCCAAAGAGAAGAAAAGACTTAATGCATCTGTTATAGATTTTATATACTAGAGTGGTTAAAAAAAAAAAAATTTCAGTTTACAGTCATCAGTTTAGTTATGTTCATTGTACTATACATGTATTTTACAGAAACAAGAAGCCATAGGTACTCTAAGTACTTTGATTTTTTTTAAAATAAATATCTAATTCTAAATGCATGTCATTGTGTTTTTCAGTTTTAGATTTAATCAAGATGCTTTGTTTCACGAAATTTGCATACACATTTGGTTTCATTCATTTTTACTGCTTAACTGAACTGTTCTGAAGAATAAAAAGAATTGCATTTGCCAAATAATATCGTTTAAGGTAATTACTTTTGATTTTAAAGAGCACATGGATATCCTTCTCTTGGTTTATACACACATGGAAGTCCAGGTGTGTGCCAGCAAAACATTTGCAAAGTCTTTCCCTCTCTTTTTTGAAAAGAATTAAACTGACCATCATTTACATTCTAATTTTTTTAAAGATGAAAATAATTTGGGTTTCACAATCAGATAATTCATCTTCGGTTTTAAATTAGTGTTTTCTAGTTTGTCATTTACAGTGATGAAGTTGAATAAAATGACATTCAAACATGGAATAGATGTCTGTATTTTATTTTATGAAAACCTGAGAATTAGTGGATTTTCATATAGAAATAATTTTGCTAATTCACTGGAGTGAATGGATATATTTCATCCTGTGGTTAAAAAAACTATAGTATTTTAACTTACGGCTTTGCCTTGCATGAAAATAACGAGTTTTCAACACCCAGTGCAATATATCCATTATTCAATCAATCCAAGCAAATATCCTCTATATTTATGTTCACAATTTTATGTTTCTTTTGAATAAATAATATGGGGATATTCAAGCTGTTTTAAACATTAGTGAATGTTTGATAAATACATCCTTTAAAAAGTAAAGAAGAAAAAATTAAAATAAATTGCTGGTGCTTACATAACACAGACTGTAAAACATGGTTTCTTTGATTTATGTTAGAGGGCCAGTCCTTTTTACAAGATAATTGCAATGATAATGATTAACTCTTAATTAGTCACACTAGCTTTCTTGCTTGTTTACTTAAGACTTAACCTTTAACTGTTGTTCAGTTTGGCTGCAGCTGACCAGAATATGAAAAGAGGGTAAATATTGCACATCATGGGGAGAAACAGACACATCTTGAGAATTTGACTCTTATTAGACCCAAAAGATCAGTCAATATTTAGTATTTAGTGAAAATGAAGCTGAAAAAATGCCATGAAAAACCTTCCGATTTTGGTACCAATCTTTTTTTATTTAATTTCCCTGCTTGGCTTTTTAAAAGTTAACTGGTATGTCTGTGTATTTAATTTAGTTCAATATACCTTTTTTAGGTCAGGTGTGGACATTTTTTTCAGATACTGTCCAATGCGAAAAAGCAATATGTTAACAGTCCTGCGAAATAAAGCAGATGGATCATAGATATTATTATCCATCTTCTTGCAGAATGTATTAACTTTAAGAATTTACTTTTCTTTCTTGCATATTGATTGCATAGATATCAACTAGTATGGTTTTCCCATAATTTGTAGGGGGGGGTCCATTTTAGTCAGTGAACATAGTGTGGCAGACATAGTGGTATAACCATAATTTGTCCAACTTTTCTGTGTGGAGATAAAGTCAATTTATTAAAAAGTTTGACAATATACTAATTGAAAAAAAATAGTCTGCTGAATTTAGCACTGGGATTTTAGCATGATGTCATATTGTTTAATTTTACGTAATGCAAACGGGAAGATGCATTGCTAGAATCAAATAATACTTGGGAGGCTGAAGTCAGGTGATTTGGTTCCACCTCCAATGTTTGAAGCAGCTGGGTCACCATTACCAAGTTTTTAAGGAATATCTTCACACAAGATGATTTTCCAGGCATGAATGGTGCTTATTATGGCTTCAACTTCCAAAGAGCTAACATGGAGGGCCTTTTCCTGAAATCTCTCTCACAGAAACCACTCCCTGATGGAAGTCAATAATGAGCTTGACAATGTGCATTGGAGTAGGTGAACAAAAGCTGAGATCAGTAAAAAAAATTATTACTTAAATGGATATAATGCCCTACTAGAGTTAGATTAGATTTTATTTTCCAGTTCATAAGAAATCCAAGCAAAGAGAAAACGAAGAGAAGGCCATTAATGTCCTGCAATAGAAGTATTCATTCAAATATGCTGCAGTTGATGAGATTGATCTGACTAGATTACAACTCAGTTGATGGTCTTTGTGGGCTATAGTTGAATCTACATGTGGGTGCATGAAAATGGTATACAGTTCCTTTCTAAGCAAAGGGACTTGAGGAAATAAAGATGAATTGGGATATGAAAGCACTGAGCCAGTCAAATTATGACTGATGACAAACATCCTTCTTGATGGAAAGTGTTACAAGCTTTCCATTGACTTTTAGCTATAATAGTCATCCTATGAACAGTCCCTGCTGCCCATGCCTCTAAGAAATTGCAAATCCCCTTGTGTAGAAGACACAACTTTTCTGGATTGGTTGGAATCACCATCATGAAGGAGGGGGGCAAAAGGGGAGGTTGCTCAATGAATGAAATCTAAAGTCCCTCTGAAACAACTAAGATGACCCAGTTATTCTGTGGACTGATGTAATGCCAGGTGTTCTCTCATGGAAGTTTCTATGGTGGGAAACGAGATGCTTCAGCATTCACAGTGATCATTTTGGGGATTGAAACTAATTACTGACAATTCTTGGGATTTTTTTTATGGTTTATTTTCTAATTATAGTGTTATTGTAGAAAAATGTATTAAGTTTTAATGAATAATATTTAAACTTAACATTCTATTTACTGAAGAAAAAATTCTTTGACGTGTGATAATAATTATTTTGTCATAACAACATTCACATGTGATAAAATAGAACATGGTTTCTGTTGATCGCATACACTCTATTTATGTAGGATAATTTAGGAGAAATAAAAATGGACAGATATAATGTAATAACTGGGAATTCTTTGCAAAAATCTGGAGATGTTATGATTTCGGGAGATAGTATGGAACGACCCCTAAAATCACTATATTTTTTTTTCTTCCAGCATGAGAGTTGACAGGTATGCATCAAAACAATATCAGAGAAAGACTTAAATGACCTTTTTCAGAAAAGTATGTTTTTTAAACAAGAGATAAAATGACAAAAAAAAGACAATAAAATGTAGGTTCTATTTTTTCACTTAATGAAATATGATGCATTCAAAATTGATGTCCAAAACTCGTTGTAGGAAGCAAGACCAGGGAATGAACAAAATCAGAACTTCTGGTTCGTGCATGAAAGTAACTAGAGGAAACATTATAAGAGTTATTTTCCTTTCCAATCTACAGATTAGGGGTCTCAAATACATGGCCTTTGGTGACTAAATAGAAGTGATCAGTTTTTAAAAATACTAAAACATTTAATGTTTCATAGCTATTTTTTTTTAACAGATGGTTGCATTGACATAGGGTTTTCGTTAAAAGACTTTAAAAGACTTTATAACATTTTGTTGATCCAAAATTAAAATGGTGCACAACAGACATCAATTACATTAACCACAGTGGACATATTGAATACTGTGTTATTGCCTGAAAAGATAGTTCTATAAGAAAATAGTTTTGTTACAAATTTGTGTGTTGGATTTAAGAGGTTGTTTGAATATTCAGCAAAATGATGTTAGTTTCTTAACCCATAAATATTTTCAGAATTCAAAACCTGTCAAAATTATTTAGAAGTAACTGTATAATTGAAATGTACAGCAGTGACATATACACATCTTTCCACCATAATGGTCATGTATTAAGACCACTGGTGAGCGACCTTGGCTTTACAGCTGTGTAAGGATCAGTTCATATGTGTATTTAAATAATTTGGACTTTATTATTTTTTAGAGCAGAAACTAAGTTAAAAAAAATACATTCTGTCTAGTGGAAGTTATTATTTTTTGGTGCACAATTTTTTTTTTAATTCTAGTGGAAGTATTTTTTTTATAGTGCAGGAACTAATAAACATTGGTTCCATGATATTTTTACAGTCCTAAGAGAACTGTAGGTAATCTTTGGACATGACTTTTCGTACGAATAGATCCATGCAATAAGAGCATAAAAAGGTCCTCAAACTATGATTTTAAAGGGTACAATATTTTTTAGTGTTTTTTAAAAAGTTTATTGGACATAGAAATAAATATTACATGTATGTAGTACTTAAATATTGGTACATGATTTAAATCATAAGACCAGAAAGGGAATATAAAAGGAAAGAAGGTAATATGGAAGAGAAATCAAGCGAACAGAAAAGGAAATAGTTTGCATGAATAATTTCAAGATAAAACATATCAATGAATTGTGGAATCGCCATAAATATTTTTTTCAAGGTAATTTTGTACGGAATCGAATATACCTTATTCCACCAGTTATCTTTTGGACTGCTGAATTTAAATTAAAAGAAAAGGTCTTTTGACCTTTAGGACACTGTACTAGTGGTTTTATTAAACTATTACATATTTCTTTTCATCCTTTTTGTTTCTTGAGTAGAACTTCAATATTTTTTGGGGGAAAGGGTGCAGATTATCTCGTGTTGCAAATTTAGTTGTTTTTTTTAAAATATAGTATGATTACACTTATTATAAGACCATATAATTGTGTATCTGGAGTGACAAATCTTATAGATCGCAAAACCCATCATTTGATAAGCATTAACCTTGTTCATCTAATGAAATGATATATCAATTTTAACCCCATCAACAGCCATGAGCGATATAAAACTGGTCTATCGTTCATCCTTATGTTAATAGTTATTTTTTCCAGACACACGCGTGTAATAATTTCAAGGAAGTTTCAATCTTTTTGCATTGTCATAAATTCTGCCCATTCTAAAAAATTAAAACATCCTTCCAAAAGAAATTTTGGATAATCTCGATATTTGTAAATCATTTGATTGAAAAAAGTGTAATTGGACAAATCGTATTTCCATAGAATGCAGTCTTATATTTTTGTCATTCTAAATGATTAGTTACACCATGATATTGGGTGTATGGTTCTCATTTCCTCGAATGGGGTTAAAGCCCTTTTGGAAATGGGTTTCCAACTCTTCATAAGATTTAGGAACACTTCAGAAAACTTGTTTTCATATCAGGCTTAGCTTGGAGGAACAGAGAAGGAAGATGATACGGCGGCATAATTCGGTGTGGTGCCTACAGCTTGAGGTTTCCATAAGTACGTGCGGGTTTGGTGCCTACAGCTTGAGGTTTCCATAAGTACGTGCGGGTTATAGCTACAATACCAGTCTCTCTTTAGCATGAAATGGTAGCTATATTTGTTGGGTTTTTTTTTTTTTTTTCTTGGGGAGCGGAGGATTTCGAGTGATTTGAACTTACTGCCACTCTCATCTTTTTCGTCTTTTCCTTGAATTTGGGTTTTGGAGTTTTCATTCCTTGCTTTAGCTACGGTATTCGGATCACATCGTAAAAGCAAACGAATACCTACACCTTTTTTTTCTTTTTTTTTAAAATATCCACTTCCACGTTGTTTCATGATAACGTGTTTTCGTTGTTTGGGCATCAATACTTGATTGGACAGTTACGCCAAGACACTTTATGCTTTTTTCACTGCCCCCCCCCCATGAAATGTTGTGTTTGATGAAGAGTGTGAATGATTCCTTGTTGTAATTTTAGTACCTTCAAAGAATATGATCACGACTTTTCTGACAAATAAAACGCGCTTTTTTCGCGACCGTAGGCAAGCTGTGCTTGAATCAGGTTGCAGAAGGATGATATTGAAAGGACACTATATTAAAGTCAGAGAGGACGGATATGAATGCTGCTTTTGTAGTTTTGTTTTCCATACACACGGGGAAAAAGAGGAAGGCAACGTGTACAATCACTGGACCTCCTGCTTAACAACAATTGGAATACAAATTCTTAACAAATGTCAAATAATTGGGATCAGTAGATTTTGCGTATGAGGCAAATGAATGTCATCATCATAAGCATAATTTAGTTAAAGTGTTTCTAACAGTCTGTCCAATCCCTGAATTTGATATTTATCTCTGGGACTTTTAAATAACACCACATAATGAACACTTACGATGCACATTATTTTGTTGAAATAAATTTTGATTGACATAAAACACTTGCTTTGTAATGATATCTATTTTAGTTTAAACCAAAGTTTAAGTTTTTCATCTTTGAATAATATATCAATTGAAAAATGTGGACACTAATTTTAATATCTATTGAGCCCATACAGCTTCATTCGAGGCCATGTCGTACTCCATAATTATTGACAATATTGTGTTACATGTGCCGTTAAACCTAAAAGAAGCAAAAAGCTTCCTTGAATTTTGACTTCGTCCCAGCTGTGCATTACCAGGTCCGTTTGAGACCTTTTTCTATTTATCGTATAACAAATTCATTGCTTGACCAACCACAGTCAACGGCGAAAGAGCTATGTTGCTATTTTCAGGAATAGGTCACGAAAGTACATAGGTTGCATATAAATCGTGATGGTTCTCATCTTTAGAGAGGTGTATGACTTAAACAGACTTTTGAGCACAGTTAAAGACTTCTGTGTTATTTATGAGTTGTTAATAAAACAATCGTTGTTTATAATTATAGGATATAGGTTACACCAGTGAAGGCAATAGCTTAGATTAATGGTCAAGTTAACGTTGGGTCACAAAATCTATTGTAATTTCGGACAGCTAAAAAATACAGTTATTACACACCATTTTGTTGTTTCTTAATCAAAGACTATTGAATATTCCCATTCATATAGTGTGTCAAGATTTTGCACACCTCAAGAAGTGTAACGTGTGATTTATATCCTCTAGGAGGTAAAAGTTACTAGCATGCTTGGACTAAAAGTCATTTTGACCCTTTGTTCCATTGTTTATAACCGCTTTCTATCATTGTTTATGGGGGGGGGTATTCGTCATATATCCTTGCATAAACTAAAGGCTTATATACATAAATTAAAGGCTTTTATATAGGATTACATTTCGGTCATTAATGAAAACGTTTTTACACCAAACAAGCTTATTGAAAATACACAGCAATGGTTGATAACTGACCTCGTTCAAAATCTTGATACAATTACTCAGTAAAGTTTAGGATAAGAGTCAACATTTTGTGAAACCTATGCAGTAGCAAGAAGTTTTGCCCATAATTCAATGTATCGTCGGCTACCAATAAGTAAACAAGAAGTCCGATACTAATTTAACAGTTCTCCTCATCATCATAATTGCTGCAAGTTTAATTTTATTGCCATACATATTTTCATGTCATATATATTAAGGTTACTGCCACGTTAATAGGGACTTTAGGTGTGCGGGGTGTCTCGCCTACTTTAATATGAAGAAACATTCGTCACTTTTAATACGTTAGCGGCAGTGCCAACGCTGTCAAAGTTTCTTTTTCAAGATTTTGCAAAAGTCAGATGTATTGATGGTATATCAATACACGGACGTAGATGAGACACCGGGCTATGAGGAAAACATTGAATAGTACTTAAATGCAGGCTGCCCTTCGGTTCCTTTAGTGTTGTTAATCTTTCAAGCATAAGATGATTCATTGGTGCATTGCTGGTGAAAACAGTTTCTGGGGCCGCTGTGGTACCCCGATTGCATGTAGGATAAAGTAGTAAAAGAAATTCACCAGTTATTCTTGAGGTGAATTATATACTATTAATCATATCGCAACTGACAATCCTATACTGCAGCAACCTGTATACCTGTACATCTTGTTATTTTTATTTTTATGTATCTTGTGCGATATGCGATATATTTCATTGTGGGGTGGGTGTGATTACATAACATTGAATGCAATCACATATTGTACGAAAATGCACATTTATAAAAACTCGTCTTTAAATGATGATTGTAATTCCACGGAGTGATCACAAACTGTCCATAAATCTTACAGGAACTTGTATGACAAAGTTATACATGATTATAATGTAAAAAAGCTGGTGTTTTTCAAAGAAACGGACCATTCTGAATGGAGGTAATTTAACAACTTGTAATAATAAATGAATGGAGAATAAAACACATTTCATATTTACATATGTGGGAACGTACATTTGTCTTTGTAACTTGGTTTCAACCATGAAAAGATAAGAGGAAAATGGGTCCGGATCATATCAACGTAGTAATGTAGTTATTTGAGTCTTAGACTGCACATAATGCATAGAAAGGAAAAGTAATTAGTGCAGATATGGTAAAGGAATGAACGAAACATAAAGCAATATCTTTGCTTTCCGTATAAAAGCAAACAACAACATGCATGTACAGATGAGCGTCCGACTAGGATGCGGAAGGTCGTGGGTTCTATCTCCGGCCCAGTTATACCCAAAACTTCTCAAAATGGTAGTTACAGCTGCCTAGCTAGGCGCTCAACATTCAGAGATTAGTATTAAGACTAGTCTTCTTGGCATCGGGACATTGTGACTGGGTGGGACATGATGCTACATGTCTGCGATGCCCCAGTGTTAGACATGGCTCTAAACTGCCACACTGCGGACATCGTAGTGATATATATATATATATATATATATATATATATATATATATATATATATATATATATATATATATATATATATACATACATACATACATACATACATACATACATACATACATACATACATACATACACCAGACAGAACGGTAACCACAATCCGGTGGCCTAGTGGTTAGAGCGTCCGCCTCGGATGCAGGAGGTCGTGGGTTTTATCCCCGGTCAAGTCATACCAAAGACTTACAAAAATAGTACTAACAGCTTCCTCGCTTTGCGCTCAGCATTAAGAGGTTAGTGTTAGGACTGGTCGACCTGGTGTCAGGATAATGTGACTTGGTGGAACATCATGTTACATGTCTGCGGCATGATTGCCTCAGTGCTAGACATCACTATAAACTGCCACACTTCAGACACCGTAGCAATATGACTGCAAAATTGTTAAAGCTACGTTAAAAATCATAATCACGTCACATCCAGGCAGAACGGAAAGTCATATCGCTGTATTCTATAGAATAATACTTGATAATAGTAGGCAGAATTAATATTTAATGCAAATAATATTATCATACAGGTTAGTAGAGAATTTTTATTTCGTACTCTACTTAGATTCGAAACATGTCCGCGGGTAAACGGCACCCATCGCCTTGCCTGCACGCACCAGCCCCTATATTCCTTCACGACTAAGCACGCATCACCAAAACTTGATGCGACTGAATCGGTGTTGTATGCATTCGTTGTAGAAGACACTCTCGCATGACGATTTAGTAATTAATTCTAATTTATATACAGTCATTTTGGATTCCTATGAAAGAAATCACCATTTTTGCACAACCTTTGACATTCCATATTTATATGTTGATACAATTGTATAAATTCACGACGACATCCAAATTAAATGTGACTCCATATACGTTTTCTTAGTTTTAATAGTCACAGCATAATATATCTCGTTTTATTCCTTTAATTTAAAGCACATAAACATACACCCATACAACCTGAAATGGATTCGATTGTCCGTTCTTGGGTTATTCAACATTTTCAGACTTGAGTCTGTTTCGAATCTTCAATTTGTCTTGTCACATATGTTTTAGGTTTAAAATAATTTGTACATCTTTTTTAATAAAAATGTGAATCCATATTCGGTACCACACACTTAAATGACTAACCCCCCTATGTACGGTCTCGCAACCTTAAAACTCTGCCGTACTAATGTTGTAGATCCTCTGCAGCCGTTGCATCATGCAAAAGGCGACAAATGAAGACAGCCCACTCTCATTGGGATGTGTCACGTGGTGATGTTTTGGATAAGAATGGCATGGATTTCTGAAGAGAGTGTTGTGTTCATTTCACCTTTTTATCTTCTTAATATTTGTTTTGTATGCCATTACCTAAAAGTACTCAGTTTATATATATATATATATATATATATATATATATATATATATATATATATATTTATATATATATATATATATATATATATATATATATATATATATATATCCAGAATTTTTAAAATTGTTAAACTAGTTTTGGCATTTAATTTTAAAATATCTCACGAGAATATTCATCAGCGGATCCTTACATTTTTTGACACAATGTCATACATTTTTTTTTGAAAATTCCTGGGTATCATTGTGCATTGTACCAGAGCTAAGAGTTTTTTTTTTCTTTCTCCCTTAGAATTATTTTCAAGACTGTCAAATTTTCTTGTTATGCACAATTATATATTTTATGCGAATTTTAATACACTAGTATTGAGAGAGAGAGAGAGAGAGAGAGAGAGAGAGAGAGAGAGAGAGAGAGAGAGAGAGAGAGAGAGAGAGAGAGAGAGAGAGAGAGAGAGAGAGTCTTAAATAACTGCTTTTTAAGAAAGGGTTATACCTTTTCTTTAGACTGTTTAATGGTTGGTTTCACGTTTCCAACTGAAAATGATATTGATTATATGCCCATTGTTTGTTTAACCTGTCTGGGTAATTTTGTATTCATATGAGATGCATGCTTTCATGCATAATGTATAGTGTTTCATTTGGCTGCCTTCTGTAATATTATAAGAAAACAAGAAGAATAACGAACGGTACAAAGAATCTCCCCGCAGAAGAAATGACATTGCACAAAAAATGGCATTGTTCGTACCAAAAAAAAAATACATATACATTTACTTGGACTTACGTAAATTTGCAAAGATCAAGCATTAATATATCATTAATTTGCGCCTGTTTGCGTACATGTTCCTGTTAAGCGAGAGAGAGAGAGAGAGAGAGAGAGAGAGAGAGAGAGAGAGAGAGAGAGAGAGAGAGAGAGAGATCCGTCGTCACCCCGGGTGCTATTTACTCTGTGTACGCCACTGTATTTCCTTTGCTTTTCGTGGTTAATATGGCTTCTTTCATTCCCAGCAGGAGGCAGACCACTGCCCTGAAACAGAAACCTGTTTGTATATAGATCTGATGCACACTTCCAATCCTATGGTGAAGTGACAACGCTCAAGTATTCACATCAACGCGCACAATTATTTTAAAAATTGAAGCCCTTAGAAAGGCGCAGACAGACATACACGCAGACGGAATTAATATATGCTTTATCCCATGCTTGACCTTTTTACTTTTGATCCTCAAAAAGACATGCACACGCTGTAGCTTCAGAGATACAAAGTTTCTAAACCCAATTAAACATTATGTCAGCTATAATCATCCTTTGTCAATCATTTCACACAGAATTCAGGTTACGTGCATACTATTGCCTGCACCAGGGTTGAGACTTTTTTTCCGCTGGTGGAAATAGTTGGTTTATACGGGTCGTGGCCATCAGATTAACATCAAATTACAAAATTCCGTCTTCGTAGAATTTCTCAGTTTAATCTTGGCAATAAATTTATACTTGCCTTTACCAGTAACTAGTTATAAAAGAAAAGTCAGGGAAGAAGGATTTTGTTCACTAGAAAAGTCAAACGCTTTAAACACTTTCGCTAATGATTTTAGCAGTTTCTCATGAGATAAATACAGGTGATGACATCGCAGTCTAATTGTGAACAAGAGTTCCAACACTAAAACTACTACCTCTCCAGCTCTCAGGATAAAACTTGGACGGTAAACCTTTTCGTCGTCATGTACTGATCAGCATGAAATAGGGTCATACTAAGTATGGCAACCCTCCGTCACACCATGAGTCAACGAAGACTTGATAGATGGACGTGTATGTGTATGGACAATATGTAAACACATATGTATCAATGTGTATGTATGTATGTATGTATGTATGTATGTATGTATGTATGTATGTACGAACGTACATACGTACATACATGTGTGTGTATGTATGTGTGTATATATATATATATATATATATATATATATATATATATATGTGTGTGTGTGTGTGTGTGTGTGTGTGTGTGAGGGACCAAATTTTAATTCGATCTTTGTTAGAATTAATTATGGTAGAACACGCTTAGTTGCATCCATGTACCATTAACGAGATTTATGGGAAATGACCACCCAGCACAAGCAATAAAGTACAGATTATTTTGGGCAATACCAGAAGTTATTAGTTTTTAATTAAGGGCTTAGTTTGTTTAAAATTATTGAACGGGGTTTAAGTTTTGTTCTGTGTAAATCTGATTGCAGGAGACAGCACAGTCGTATCGATTTGTTGAATAAAATAACGCAGTGTTTAGTGCCAGAAAGGCGGGAATTATTGTAAATCTGATTGGTTTTGCTGTTGACGGAAGTGTATTTTAAAACGAAAATCCTTAAGTGTAAATGTACTGGAGGGATTTTAAGACTGTAGTCTACATTTCTCTGCGAGAGAGAAATAATAAATACTGGTAGATTCCGGGGATTTTAATAAGTAAAGTTCTCATCAGTCAAAATTCTATCCAATAAAGATACGTTTGTCTGAAGGATTCGACAGACCACCAAAAGCATGAAAAACGAGGTAATTGAAAAAAACTCGCATACTTCTTTTATGCTATGATTTAATTGCTTGTAGGTACTTGTATTTGCAGAAATTTATAGACGTCGTTTATGCTTAGACTTAATAGCTTGTAGAAGCATGTATTTGCAGGAATTTATTTGTTGAGTCGTAGATTAATTTTCTTGATATGGCATACGTGTGTCTAGTTTTTTTTTTATGTGAGCCTGCGCAAAGATATTTCCTTTTACATATGCGTTGGCGATTTGCTAAGTTATAGTCTTGATTAGTGTATGAATAGGGTATATTGAATGCATACTTATTCTATATACGGAATTATGTATCCGACATAACTGTGTTGAATTAATTTATCTGATAGTATAGACAATGGATGAATCGATGATTAATGTTACGGAAGTAGTCGGAACTATCCGAACGAATTTATTATGTATATGGTAGCCTTGAGGTTGAGGAGGAATTTCATTCATTTACGTGTAACGACACTGAGTGAAGGACTAATGCCACATGGGGCGTAAATGGCCATTCGCAGATCATTAGTCTGGGAGATAGCCGCATAGACTTTTTGAAGTCGATAGAGTTAATTTCTGACCTCGAGGGGGTCAGTCTAATGATATATTCCCGTATAATGTGTGGGAAGGAAAAGGACAGTTAAGAATCAAAGGAAAGACATCTAGAATTGTTGGAACGAAAGAAAGTGGAATGGAAGACGCACTAAAACAACGGAACCAAAGTACACTCTAAGAGGACCTGTGGGACAGAATCAGTCAACAGGTTATGAATTGATGCAAGACAGAGTTATTAGATATACTCGGACTCGTAAATGATGATGTTTTAAAAATTCTATCTTAAACAGAATCTGCTAATCTTATAATTTAATTGTATTTATGGAAATTCCTTAATTAGTTAATACGTAAAGAAAAAAGTGTATCTTTCGAACTGTAACTTTCATATTATTTACTCGTGGAAATTTTTATTGTTTGAAATTTTTATTTAATTTTGCCTTTACTTGTAACGGCAGCATAACTTATTTGTTCTATAAATTAGCTTTTTTCTATACTGGGCAATTTTCATCGTTGGAGGTCACTCCTAGATACGAAGCCAAAACCAGTAAACCCGCTACAAATAAGATGAGGAGGGGTTTACCACCACAATATATATATATATATATATATATATATATATATATATATATATATATATATATATATATATATATATATATATATCATAGCTATCGATCTTCAAGATTATTATATTGGGCTGTGTACAACACCCATGTGTATTTGTAACAATAATTAAGTTTTCCATTAAGACTAAGACACGATTACCTGTTTGCATATGATGAGTGTACTCCAATATAACGTCTATCAGTACATAACGTTTCTATTTTATGTCCTCGTTTATAAGATTTGACAATATGTCACGCTTTTATATGACGATATCCTTTAAATAAGACTTCCAAATACATTACGTTTTTATACGATATCAAAATATATCTGAACATAAGTATAAACTATAATCATCGACTCCCACAAACTGATATAAAAGATGAATGAATAAGTGTTTATCAGATTCTGTCTACTTGACGTAAGGAACAATAGAATTTCTAATGGAAAAATCCACCAGTTGCAGACAATGTCGTGTCATGAACTCAGATTAAAGTATTTAAAAAATCTTGTTTACTTCTTAAAGCATGACAAAAGTCAGGAAGGCATTAACCTTGATTATGGACAAAACTAAAGTACACTATATATAGCAATTTTCCGGAACAAACCTGAGTACACTTTAGACTCATACCGGTATTTGGTAACAGCCATATTAAGCACGAATTACATGACAGAGGTTTGTGTTATTCCACTTGGATTTACAAGTCACCAAACATTGGATTTGCACCGGAATATAACGAACATGCCACCAAAAGAACCCTTCAGCCGACGGTAGCTCCACAGCCTTGAGAAATATCGGTAAGTGAATAAAATGTAGACCGGTGCGTGCAGCCAGAATTTTCTGCATATTTTGCATGTTTTAATCAATAGGTGATATCATCCCCTAAACCGCCAATCAATGTCATCACGGATGAAGATGTCAGTCCGAAAGTTTTTTTTTTTTTTAAAATATTGATGTCATACTATGTAACGGTTATAAGTACATTATATGTAAAGCTTATTGGTACATCATGTTATTTTTTATATCACAATATCTTCTTGCGTAAAGATTATCGCTGCATAACGTTGATTTAATGTTCAATTTTACTTCTGTCACATACCGACCTTTAAAGAATTCTAAAAATGTCGATCAAACATTACAAATATTTCACTGTTACATGGTTTAGGATAGGATATGATACAAACAAAGATGTAAAAAAATAAAGCAAATTTTAAATTATGGTTAATAAATAGAAGAAGGTGAGCTTACTTCCCTACTCGCACATATTTTCCCTGCAGATGTAACATTACATCAGCAATTGGTTCAAACAATATTTTTAAACATCGTAATTCATAATTTCATGTAAAGTATTGAGCACCAAGCAAGGTAGCTTATGCATAACTCTTTCCTTATTATCCTACGGATTAGAGCGTCTGCCTCAGAAGCGGGAGGTCGTGGGTTCGATCTCCGGTCGAGTCATATCGAAGACTTACAAAATTGGTACTAACAGCTGCCTAGCTTGACGCTCAGCATTAAGAGGTTAGTGTTAGGATTGGTCGGCCTGGTGTCAGGATAATGTGACTGGGTGGGACATCATGCTATATGTCTGCGGCATGATACCCCAGTGCTAGATATCATAATAAACTGTCACACTGCAGACATCGTAGCGATATGACTGAAAAATTGTTAAAGCTACGTTAAAAATCATAATAACATCACATAATCACATCACTTTCCTTATTAGCAATATATTCGACCCAGATCAACTTTACATTGATGAGCGTGAATTCACTGAAAGAAAAAAATTAAAAGCGTTCACAACCATAATATTTGCGAAAAATTATGTAATCTGAGAATTTGATATTTTTAACATTTGTATGGTGGTTGTGGTATGGTGTGACGTATATCTTGCAGTGAAAACGCATTACGATCAGGATTAAACCATAAAGTAGAAATAATTTAAATAATCAAGATGAATAAGTTGGTGGATGACGACGTAATGTTTCTATTTTGTGATTTATAACTGTACTAACTTGGCGATGATCCAGAAGATTCTGGCATCCCATATGAACATCTGTCGCTCAGTAATAACTTATATTTTAAGAGAACTATACACGAACTTTATTGTTTGACTTCTTTGGTTAATATAAATGTCCTTTTTCTAATATTCCAAATATATTGGTCCTGGGAATGCAAAGATCCTATCAGACCTATCCGTGTATGCCTTATTACGCCCTAACATATTGAATTGAGACGGCGTCACACGCTTATCGACTTCTGTTCCAACTGGCTTTAGCACGATCAGTTTTGTATATTTGGTTGGGTTTCGGCAGGGAAGTGTCCAGTAATCTTGAGTTCACACACACACACACACACACACACACACACACACACACACACACACACACACACATGTATTTGAATTTGCGTCTCCATTGATAGCTTTGTTACATGTTCGTGATTATATTTTTTATAGGGAGATGATGTGGGAAGATAATTTATAAACCATGTAATTAGTAAACGGGACCCTCTAAGATTTTATAAGGAGTTTTCTGTGTATTCTAATATATAAGTGTCTAATAATTTGAGATTGGGAGAATATTTTATATTATGTGTTTGGATTGCAACTGTGGTGAATGACATAAAGTACCAGTATTCGGTTTTGACAGACTTACTAATGGATCATGCAAATACGAAGGAAGAAAACGTGTATGTGAAAGATGGGGTCTGTGATATGTAGTCATTAGGCGATTACAGAAATTATTTGTAGTAATTTGGTCGATATATTGTTACAACGCTATAGTGTTAAATTAAAGAAAAGAAAGGAGTGAAAACCACCCAAATTTGTACAATTCAGCAAATAATTTATTTTCCTTGAATACAAGGTGAACATTTTGAAAAGAACATTAGGATATATATATATATATATATATATATATATATATATATATATATATATATATATATATATATATATATATATATATCTTAAGAGCCATTATGAAGACCAGGTTACGGATGAGTAACTTAACTTTGCAAATAATTTGAAGAGGTTATTTTTTAATAAAACTGGGATATTTTGGACTTGGCGAAGTTTTACTGAAGCTTTTAAAAATAAAATAAAAATTAAATCTTTTGTATCCGTGGCAGATTATTGGCTATTTGTACCTATGTGTAATTATTACAATATATTATCGGTTCTCTGTGAGTTAGAGTTAATTAAAATGTAGTTTCTGATGTTCTCACTTGGACTGAATATTAATGCAAACATCATACAATATATAAATTAAGAATAAAGGCAGTCCATTTATAGATTAACGTGGAATACGAGCTCTGACAAACTGTCTTTCATAGCTAACTCCTTCAGTAAGAATCGTTTCCATCCTGTAAGCAAGATAATTATCAAACCAATCAAACAGACTACCACAGGTTGTCCTAATTATTATTATATGATTTTTATGATTCCTTTGCAAAATTAGCAATGTAAGTAATGATATATATATATATATATATATATATATATATATATATATATATATATATATATATATATATATATTACTAAAAAAAACAGGAATGATATCTTTTCTACCGGTTTGCTTTCAATGTATATATCCTACCTGTCAAACCGATGATTACACTACTGGGAGAATGGTTGCAATATATCAATAAAGAAAATAGGACAAATTATTTACTTGGACATATGTAACCTTAGTATTTCCACTCCCCAGTGACGTTTCAAAGGTCGCCAACAAGTGTACCTATGCAAAACTGTGGACTTAGTTACCATTATATCGAAAGTAAATTGATATCTAAAACAAAGGTTGTAGACGAAATCTTTTGTTTGACGTTAAAGTTATGAATGAATGGTTTTCGTTTTGTAGTGAAACTGTTTATTCAGTAACGGGTCTAACGAGCCATGAGTCATGTAGTTTGTTGCTATCATGGATTGACTTTCTGATTTTCAACACAATTTTTGTATTAGTACTTATTGCAGTTTTGTGAAAGACAACAAAAAAAATAATACTGCATGGAATCAGCAACACATTTCTGAGGAAATAGTCTTAAAATCGTCTTTACATTTCAAGGAGCGATCGTTCGAAGATTTGTGAGATGTACGCCATCTTGGATCATTCAGTACCATTGTCATCATAATCTAAATAAATTAATCTGCGTTTGGAGTGTTTCGCGACTCCAAGTTCATCGGAAGCTTGAATATTAACTGTTTCATCATGATTTAGGTAAAAACAATTTAAGTAAAGAGCAATAGATTTTAAACTTTTGGCTCATCAGTAGCGTGAATTATAGGACACCTACATACTATATTGGCTAGAAATTTGAAATTCAACATGACAAAGGAACTGGGGAGCAGATTTGATAACAGGTTATCCAGGAAAGATCAAATGTTGGTGGAAGAGGGAAAGATGCAGAAACTGTTGGACTTCATCGATTCAAGATGCCAGCGACAAAGGCATCGACTGCATCGGCAGATCACAGAAACACAACAAATAGCAGAAGATACACAGGAAAAGAAAAATCGAATGGCAATTGAACTATTGACAAATTATTTTCAAGTGTCCAACGGTAGGCTCAACGCAAGACAGATCAACGATGCTCCAGACGAGCGTTTACTAGGAGTGATGAGTGAGCCAGCATTCCTACCGAGTGTACCGGAAATAGACCCTGATATTCTTTCTGCTCCAAGATCTATGTATGACAAAGTTACGAGTGCATTTTACAGCAGTAGACTGCCGGCGGTGACCGATAACCCGCTAGTCAAGCAGATGTATACAGATGGGAGCAGCGGAAGAACAACTCCTAAGCAAGAAGACATAGATTTCACCCCGAAAACAACACCTCCGCGAACTCCACCCCATCTAAGTTCTCCCACAAAAGCCAGGTTCACTCGAGCAGATGCTAGGCAATTAGAGCGAAATGAAAAAGTCACTGGTAATGAGCGCTTCCGTAGTCCCAAGAGAAACAACAATTCAGAACAAGAACCAGAATCCGGACAGGAACGGAGTAAACCTGGTAGTCCCGAGAGACTCCGGAGCCCTAGGCATGAAAGAGGACGTAACGAAAGACTGGAAAGTCCGCAGAGGAAACAGCGTCTTTTATCACGATCGCAGGTCGACGCGCAGTTCAATAGTGTCTTAGAAAAAGTCAGACCAAGTCATAAAGTTGAAGTTGTTGTGGGTAACGAAGAAGCAGTTCATAGGCTGGGAGACGGCGAATCCATGAGGAGATCGAAGGCATCTGGTAGATTTTCGAAGTTGTCCATGTCAGGATCAGTGATTAGCTTGCCAGACATTTCAACAACAAGAAAGCAGAAAGCGGCGCTGAAACTTAGAACTGCTTTAAAGTCAGTAAAACTGAACTAATCGTCACTAAATGTTCTGATATATTTGCATTTTATGCTCCACTTAGTCAGAAACCTAGACTGAAGTGGGAGTTTTGAGTAAAGTTCTACACGTCCCTCGCATAACTGTACTGGTCCAACAGAGGTAGAATCTTTTTAACACTATTCCATTGACGCATTCTGTTTTGATGTGAATCTAACCATTTAGGCAAATATGATAAGTGCGAAAACTATTACATATATAATAGCTTTAGCAGCATTTTTATGGATGCTTTGTCCTGACTTGTCACTACAAACCAGATGTGTGACGGATTTGAAGAATTCGGCAATTCAAGGATACTAAACAGTTATCAGCATCATCATGGCGCTGGAATCTTTCAATGTTTTCCAGGGAAAATGGCACCCAAAAAACTCCAGCGATATTCCGAATGTGTCTGGGTGCCAGCGATGAAGCAAATTAAAATTTATACATTATTACATTTTTATCCGGCGAGCAAAGTTCAAATTATATAATGTTTGTGTATCTAAGCCACGTTTCTTATTCAGTAAGATTTTTCGCTTTCAACTAGGTGTAAGACGCGGTTTGACTGAAAATTAATTAAAGTATTTTATCTTTTAAGCAAGAATCTTGTATTATATCTAAGCTAAAAGCAAACGAAAACATGCTACCAAATTTAAAATTAAGCATGCGAGAACGAGCGAGTGAGAGACTTAAGTCTGACAGATAAATAAGAACAGATGCCATTCTCCTTGGTGCCTTAACGAATGCATTTTCCAATGTTTAATGTCTAACAGTATTAAGTGATTACTTCTTTAAGTTCTCATAAAATGATTCTTTCACATTTGTTACAATTATGTTAAAAAATACTTATCGAATAAAATGCGCCAGGACTATAATAGCGCTTTCATTCATATGGAGTTAGAATTCACTAATTTCTTCTAGATATAAGAAAAATGAAGAAAGTTGTTATATACTCTTAAGATGATTAATACGATTTCTACCTACTATTAGTACCTGCATTAAAAAAAACGTAACTGTGCCAACCGAAATATAACAGTTATTTCAAAAATATCAAGTGAGATGTGGATGTCTGCCGGAATTGAATAAATCCCGCCCACCATCCGTGTGGTTTTCTGATTACTTAAATATCACAAATAAGAAGACAAAATGCGTATACAATCTGCAAACGGAGGTTCGATAGTTTGCGCATGATAGTTTGGTAAATGGAAACATCTTTAATACAACCACGTGTCATAGGTAATGCAGGAAGTATTACCCTTATAAGCCTTGAAAATGCATTTATTTGTGTTTTTACCGGATGAAATAATACTTATTGTATGATATAAAATTGAATAATGTCCAAAATAGTTCAGTATTTTAGCTGAGTGACTTGTATTATTAATTATTGTATTAATTAGTTGTATTATTAATTCGATTTAAAAAGTAATGTGAAATAACAATATATCTGAATGTTGCTTGTCTGAAAGTTTGGATGAGTTTTATTATAAGGACAAATTTGGAAGAATTGTATTATATGAACAAATGTTGGTGAATTTTATTATAAGGATAGATTTGGATGAATTGTATTTTATATATATATATATATATATATATATATATATATATATATATATATATATATATATATATATGTTCTTCAGCAAAGATGAAAATTATCGTACAAGTCTAGTAACATGTCACCTTGTTATAAACTTCTCGTATGAAGAAAGATATTCGTCTTCGACGTACTGTAAGACATTTATTTCAAAATGTTTTAATCCATACCATTAAGCAATAATCATAGTACATAACACATAATTGAATAAAGATGGTAGTTATCCCAACTTCGAATTTTTAATTTTATGTGTATATTTTTAGGTCCAATTTTTAACCTGACATGCGCTTGTCCAATTTCTAACGTTATATGCATTCTGCTTATCCATTTTCTAACATAACACGTATTATAGTTCTCATGCTACCTTCTTCCCCTGTCGTCTTTCTATTCACACCTAACAAAATGACACTTCCCCTGTTCTCGTTTGCTTAGCTAGATTATACGTTTGCACACACACACACACACACACACACACACACACACACACACACTTTTGTCTATATACATTCATATACACATGCTTACAGACAGTTAGGCAAATGATGTGATTATATAGATTTAATAACGATCTAGAAAAGATAGTTTAAACATTGATTATGGCCTTATTCTCTGACAAGGACAAATCATGTTGAACAGATGTAATTTAATGTAAATAACCGAGCTAAAGGGCACACTAGAATGTGAACGGCTCAGAAATTCTGAACATATTAATTTCTTCGATAAGATTTACTTTTGTCTAAACCCTTCTCATGGAACAGTTCTTTCAATCTATTGGGAGAAACCTGAGCCACATCTTCTCTAAAACCACGCAGTGACAAGCAAATTCTCACAACTTAAAAGGTTAAAAGCTTATATTCGCTAAGATGTGAATGGATCTAGAGCACAATGCGTTAGCATAAGGTAAGACTAATTTAAGTATTTTAATACGCAACGGGGGCTGAGGAACTCAACAGTTGGAGAATAATGGGAAAATCCCGCAAGTTATAGCGTGTTGGCGTATTATTTCTGATCGACGATGGACTGTGCAGTTGGTCTTTTAAGTGTAAGACAAGAAGGAAAAAAGGAAAAAGAAAACTTCATGTTTTGCATAATGTACCACAACATGCCTACTTTGAATTGACATTTTAAAATAAATAGATAAATAAATAAATAACAACTGTATATATTGTGAATATGCAACCGTATTTGGAATTTTTACGCACTTGTGCATTCATACTCTTTAATTCTTTTAATTTGTATATAGCTGTGTTACACAGAGATTTATGAAAGCTTAGCCTAACTACAGTTGACATACAACCGCTCCGGTGGCCTAGTGGTTAGAGCGTCCGCCTCGGATGCGAGAGGTCGTGGGTTCGAACCCTAGCCGAGTCATACCAAAGACTTCAAAAATGGTATTAACAGCTGCATCGCTTGGCGCTCAGCATTAAAATGTTAGTGTTAGTACTGGTTGACCTTGTGTCAGGATAATGTGACTGCGTGGGACATCATGACCCAGTGCTAGACATTACATTAAACTGTCACAATGCAGACATCGTAGCGATATGACTGAATTTTTTTTAAAGCTACGTAAAAAATGTAATAAAGCTACGTTAAAAATGTAAATCACACACACACACACACACACACAATCGACCTACAGGTACACCTGGATTTAATTAGACTCACCGAAAGAGCCACCTCTATGGTCCCTACCACTATATCTCTCCTGCGCTGCCTCAGGCCTTGATTAGTAATTCATTTTTTAAAAATTACATCTTCATTAAACACTGAAACAATTGCATTCAAAAAATAAATAATAGATTCCTGACGTTGCATAAGGCGAGGATAATTTTTTTTTTATTTTCCTCGAACATACGTGATTATTCAACAATATCTGCGGACCCAACAACTGCTTTTTTGGTGTGCCAAACACGGTGTGTGTATGTGAGTGTGTATATATATATACTCCAATGTTTAAGTTATACCACTTAAATAAGCAGAATGAACCCCGATAGAAAGATCATAAAAACAGTCAAATACGAACAAAGGATAAATGACATATTCTCTTTTCTAATACATTTTTTTCTTATGTTATGAATTTAATAGGGTCAACCTACAACGATTCAACAAAATTAAACAAAAAAAAAAACAAAACATCCCAAAAGCAAACAAGACAAAAAAACGAAATAAAACTAAAACACCCCAACACAAAATAACAAAATAAATAAATAAAAAACAGAGCTATATTTTATATTATAACAAATGATAACTCTACATATGTAAAATGCATATGTAATTTTATAGTGAACCGTAGGAATGACAAAATTTGACACACACACACACACACACACATATATATATATATATATATATATAATATATATATATATATATATATATATATATATGCACATACACATACATACTTACACCTAAAAATCTAAAAATATGAATCAGGCACAAACCATTAATTTTTCAGAATTGTTTTGGTTTACCATTTTAAATGAAACAGCATTCAAGAACCTTTACCACATTTTGTTTTTGGAAAGATGAGCTTGATACAATAATACAAGACAATGATTCTGCTGCTTTGTTTGCCAATGCAAACAAACATTTAGCAACATTTATTAAGTCCTTTTAATTTTGTCAGCGAACGAATCATATTTGCTTTTTGATGTGTTACAACTTCCTCTTGTTTCTTCACCACCTACTAAACTGTTAAATACATTCTCTGTAGACATAGCAACAGTCTTGATATCCACATTTATATACATAATTGATTTCTCAGTACTTCCTCATATTGCCTTTGGTAATGTTCTACAGATTTTTGTCCATTATGAAATTGTCTTAGACGTTGATCATGAAAATCGTTACCAAGATTTATCGTTTCTTCTGATTGTATTTGATCTTTTGCATCTATTATATCATCATATTCACGTGCATTATTTTCAACTTTATAATCAATATATATATATATATATATATATATATATATATATATATATATATATATATATATATATATATATATATATATATATATATCTATATATATATATATATATATATATATATATATATATTTCTGAAAACCATTTTCGAAATGATGGCATTAAGTCATATATATATATATATATATATATATATATATATATATATATATATATATATATATATATATATATATATATGACTTAATGCCATCATTTCGAAAACGGTTTTCAGAAATATAAAACGTCTAAAATCTGGAGGGTTTAAAAAACTAGAAATCTCATAATATACCTTCTGTATAAAGCGCAATATGTAATAAAAATGATGTACGTTTTAACAGCGCGATCTATTATTGAATAGAATCTACTGACACCGTTTTATGCCTCTCTTTTATTGTCCAAATATCAAAAGTGTTTCTGCTTTTAAATAATAAAATGCCCAAACCTACACAAAAGAGAAGGTTAGATATCAAGAAATTCAATACCATTTAGAATGCTATGACAAGAATTCATGCAACCAGATCACTGGAACGTTTTTGTCTGTTCTTTTTTAGTAAGAAATAACTTGTACAAAATCATATGCTTTTATCACTGGATAATTATCATACCCTATATCTACAGATAAAGTCCAAAGAAAAATTAATATAATGGGTCATTCAGCACTTAAATCTGCCTTCAGCGTTGTAATCAACACGCCTTTGAAAAAGCTGTTTAAGGTGAATTAAGGTCATCCATTAAATAGGATAATGAAGAAGTTGCAAAGTAACTATTTTATTTTCAATTAGTTCACTACTAGACATCGTATGACCTATTACCGACACATTTATTAGCACTGTACATGGAAATGTAAAACAAACGTATATTGCTAACCACTTTAACTTTTAGGCTAATAATAAGATAAGAGCAGAACACAACCTTTACCTTTAGATGCGTAGCATAGCTTTCACCTTCACATAAATGGTGAGTGGAAGAAAAATGCGTTATCAACACAATTTGTACCATTAAAATTCTATTTTAACAGTAGCTTAAAGCATACTTTAAAAAGCTCTGTAAACGTTTACATTTGTTTAAAACCATGCTTAGATATTTAAAAAATTTGTAAAGTCAATCATTCAAGTTTTTTTTGTGAAGCAATAAAATTGCTGATGAAACCGGCATATATGTTGCTATACGAAATATTGTATTGAAAATACTGAAGGTGTCTGGTTGGTTGAATTTAAGACCTGGAAAAAAAGAAATAATGCACATTTTTAGAAGGTGTTTACGTGTGTGTAATTGTACAAAGTCACTGGCATGAATTTAAATATATTTTCATCTTATTCTCACAGGTATTACTGGATGAAACTGGAGAGACCTCAGCTTTACAGATTTGCACAATAACACCAACAAGGCAATTTGTTTTAACAACAATATGTGCAGTATATAATTGTCATCGTTTTAAAATATAATTTAAAACCGGATTTACCGGTCTTACTATAGTTCTTTGGCCAAATATTAGCATTTCGGTATATAGGTATGTAATTCTTTAACCGTGTCCATTACAGGCAAGCAACTATCGTTTTTCTTACCAATTTTATATTGAAAATGACTTGAGCCAACTCATTCGGTTCTGTTAGAAAAAAAAGACAAATACAAATTATCCAGAAGAGACACATATTTTAGTACTTGGAATCAGAAAATTACAAAGTTCTGCCAATTCAGAGTGTAAAAGAGATAATGAGAGCATGTTCAAAATTTGTAACTCACTCATAGACCAATTTTATAAATATCAACTTTTCGTAAAATATTGCTGTTGTTCGTTGTTCGAGTTTAAAAAAAAAACCACCTGACTTCACTGATTAGTTTTATTTTTGTTAATAGGTGAGTAACTGATCGGACCAATTTGTGATCTGAACCATTTGTGCCCGCGAGATCGATTTCCCTCTTTCAATTCGCTGTGGAAGCTTTTCTTTGGTAGTCGCTCTTCTGACATACTGGTGATATCCCCTACCCATCTTATCTATAATTTCATCAACAAAGAGTGGATTATTTGAACACCTCAGTGTCTGAATCTCTATCCTGCTATATTATTCTCGTAAGTTTTCTTAGAAAGCCTATGAGAAAATGGTTCAGCTTCTTGAGATGACGTATGTATACCGTCTAAGTTTAGCAAGCATGCAGCAGGATCTGCAACACAATGACCTTGTAGACCGTAAAGTTTGTTTGGAGACTGATACCTCTACGCTCCCACACTTTTGCAAGCAATCAGCCAAAGGTCACACATGCATTAGCTATTCGTGCATTAGTTTCATCATCGATTTGTACTGCATGTGGTAGTGAGTTACCGTGAATTTTTCCACTCTCACGAAGGTCTGCTCACTTAGTGCGATGGCAGGCTCTATCTCTGTGTTTTTGATACTGATTGTATGACCGAAATTATCACAAGCTAAAGAGAAATGGTCCATACTTTGTTTACAGGTCAGACTCAGACTTGAGATTCAGGAAACATTAGTCAGCATATAGGAAAGTGAGTTCTGTTCCTGACATTTCTCCTGGAGTTTACGGGCTGAATATATCACGTATACACTTAAGCCACACTGACTCTATGACAGCAGCCATAATATCGATGCACAGGACCTTTCAGCATAATCCTGCAATGAGTGACATAAAGTATATGCTCCAATGGTTGTCATGTATTGTCTGTTGCCTTTCCGCTTGTACAGGTGGAAGATGGACGCACCCTTGCTCTCCAAGGATATAGTACCCCAAATCTACATTGATTAGGAGAATTCAGTCAGTCTCTGTGCCATGTGCGATCCTCCATCTTTGTATACTTCTGCTAACATAGCATCTGTTGCATGTACATTGCCATTTGAAGTTATTTACCTATATGTAATGGCTTATGACCAATTTTGTTAGAGGTCACTAATATTTTGGTACATAACAACCTTAAATATTACCTTTCGTATTCTCCCTCATACTTTTCTTTCCATCTCTGTCCGAGGTATTTGCTTAAATATTTTGGTCATAGCTAAGCACTTTCTTGATAATTCTACATCTTATTACAGTATTACAGTTATGTGGATTTCTGAGTCTTGGAGAGTCGAAATGTTCGAGTGAAGTCATTAGTATATTTTATGATAGCCTTTGGTTTAAATCGGTACGTGCCTAATACTGGGTTCATGGCTAGCCATGTATTCATATGGCCAAATATTTTTATGCTTAGGCGCTCCTGATACATTTTCATCAATCAAATCTTTAGCCAGTTATATTATTTTTCGCATGAATCAAAACTATCGTCATATGTTTTTTTTTCCTTTTAAGTTCTGTTTCTTTTCCTTTCCACTCTTATTTGAAGCAATCAGATATAACATTTATTATTACATTATGGCTTCCATAATTTGATAAGTAATGAATGAATAATAAAATCAATTTTATAAATCTGAAATTTAAATTAAGTATGCTGGATTCTTTATGCTAGCCTTTTGAATGGTCACATACATGCATATTTGTGTGTTAGATACGTCGTTTCTTTCTTTATTTTCAGATAGCTCTTTTCAATATTTGTTGTTGAGATATGACATATTTGTTGAGTTAAAATATCTTTCCCTGTGAACACAACAAATTTTGTAATTTAAGACTTAACTCTTTGCATACTTGTTGTTTTCTTTAGTTATACTAACACATCGTAAAATATTTTAATACAATCCATGTCTCTGTATAATATTGGTTAATATTGTTGTTCAATAAATTGTGGGTGGGGGTGGGTCCCTGTTCTTTTGTGTATAACTTGTCATGAACATGCATGTAGTGTTTAGTCTTTATACATTCTACATAAATTACCTTCCTGGTGTTATATGTTTAAATAAGTCTCCATTCAAGATGAACTTTGTGAAGTGAGCAAGCTAATGCTATTATATAATATTCATTTACCTTTCGTTGTTTTAGCGCGGCCATATTTGATTACCTTCTTCTGGGGTGTAGCTTGCGTTCTGATTGGTTCGTACACACAGTTGCTATGATGGAGAGTATAAAATCCGTGCGCAGCAGTCCAGCGCGGCAGATTCAATTTGATTTTGTAACCTCCAGCGAGACATTTCAGGTTTGATCTTTACTTGCACTTTCTAAAAACCAACATGGCTCTGAAAGCTCTTATATTGAGGATATTAAATCCTGTGATGGTATGATAATTCCTAGATAATACTCTAAGCATAGTGGTGTGTTTATTTCCAGTGAATGATTTGATTGATACACTAAACCCTCGTTTTGGTTGCGTATGAGACTCGGAAACTTGCTTTATTTATTGCTTTATTTATATTATAGGCTATATCCTAATTTCATAGTCAATGAACTTTCGGAATTGTATATATTAATACGTGTAGGCCCGTACAAATGTAACAAAAGAAAAGGGTGAAGTCAAAAGGCTTTGTAAAATTTAACATCAATAATTTATGTCCCTAGAAAACACAGTAATAAATATAAAATAAGACTTACGATTTGTGAAACTAATCCAAAAATTATACCAAGAATTGAAAAATATAAGTTCCATCACTAAACAGTTCTTATTGAATCCAGGTTCGAATCTTGATGAAGTTCCAATGTGCAAAGCGAAGACGTAAGATTAGATCGTTGTACTGATGGCAACAGTTCATCGCTGAATATTGTGAATCAAGAATGCTATTCCGGCTTTAGAATTCCAAATAATTTTCACCGAATGTCTTTGTCAAAGACTTTGATGAAAAAGCATATATTTTCCAGATAATATAAATTACTCTTAAATAATAAATAACTCAAATGGCAGTAATACAAAATACATCTGAGCTTCTAAAGGTATTGTTTTACGACTGAATAAATTTAATACCAACTGGCTGCTTTAAGCCTCGAATTTAGACAACATGATAGTTCCCATGACAAGGTACGTGATTTCTAACTTAAAGATCGCATTTTTTAAAATAAAAAAAAAATGTCATTTGTCACGTACCTTAGAGTAGCCCTATCTAAAAAATCAGATTCTCGCGCTAGAAATTAAAAATAAAGAAATTGTTTACAACATGGGCCACACGTTGGCAGAAAAAATTACATTGGCAATAGCTAGTCGTTATCACCCCGTGTTTACAAATTCCATATAGGAGAGTGAGCTAAAACTAATGCTAATGTAACACCTTTTGCGCTCTATACAAACATAATTTACTGGAAAAAATATATAATCCCGTGAAAATAATCATTACAATAAAATGTAATTAAATAAAAATAAAATACAAAACTAATTTTAAAACGAACACATATATGTTAGGATTGTGAACCTTCTGGGTAGCACCTTAACCCATTAACCCAGTACATGCAACTTCGGATGTTGTAATATGTGCACCTTAAGCTACGGTATGAACACTGGCATAATTATATAATTTGACTGTACCTTCGTCATGGTAAATTTTATCTGTGGCCACAATATACGGTGCACTTTTGTGTGGCAAGGTTTCAGAGCACCTTCACTTGTGTATCTCCTGTTTGCAACTTCTACCTTTGCACTTTTCTTTACACATCAACAAATTATTCAATTACTCCTTTTGTAATTTTCTTCAGAGATACATTCTGTTATTTTGAATTATGCTTATATATATATATATATATATATATATATATATATATATATATATATATATATATATATATATATATATATATATATATATATATATATATATATATAAAGAAAAACTAAACATACATGGTCCAAACAAAGCGTGCAAGACAGAGAATGTGATTTATCTCATCACATGTAAGATCTGTGGCCTTCAGTACGTGGGAGAAACTGGAAAGCTACACATAAGGATAGACCTTCGTGGATCTGATTGGATGACAAAAGGGCTGTACAGAAGCCCGGTCGCAGAACACTTCTCTTCCCCTGGCCACACTTTCAGTGATATAATACTTATCGCTATTGCCAACAACCACAGCTGGAGTTCCGAAACCAGGAGGGAAAAGGAATCATACTGGATACGCCGCCTTGGAACATTGAGGCCAAGCGGTCTGGACCAAGAAGACTGGAGAATGAAAGCTGTGCACTGGTAGAATTTAACATTTTCTAGGTCTTCTTATCCTTCGGTTTTTACTGTGAGAATAACCGGTATAGGGTCAAATATCCGGGATATAATCTGCGTTGCGTGTGTACACAGGGTAAAAATAGATGTCGCTTTGGCTTGTAGACTTTTAGGGAATTATACAACGTTTTCAGTTTCCGCAACTAGTCTATACAAGCTGGTTGTATTTATAGTTTTAGCACATGTGAAGATAGAAATGTAGAGGTTTACAAACGCAACGTTTTTGTGTTTATTTGTTTGTCGTAACTATGTTTTGTATTTGCCTTTGAAAAAGACTCATTAAGAGTCGAAAGCGCTTAGGCTAGTTAGTTACTAGTTTCGTACTGTTCGTCGTCAGTTTATTGCATCTATTTTAATTAATCCCTGACAAACGTGATCCCTTGGTGGATCCAGTACGCTTGAGAGGGTTGTTATTCGCCATATGATTTGTATTCTTTATATATATATATATATATATATATATATATATATATATATATATATATATATATATATATATATATGTATATATGTATGTATGTATGTGTGTGTGTGTGTGTGTGTGTGTGTGTGTGTGTGTGTTTTGACAGTTCTTTTCTCTTATAACTAGACTTTGGAAACCCACAAATATGTCACCACCAGAGTGATAGCAGATATATTTTAGATTGAACGTATATTATATACTTGTCTGCTCTCTCCCATAGCTGTTGGCGTCATCGTCGCGGAAAAGTATAACAACCACATTTTGTAAGAACAAAGTGTGGTTGGCTAACAGAATAACCAATTGTGCCAGCCATGACTACTGTTTTTTTTTCCTAACTATGATCCAAATACGTCCATATGTGGTGTTCTAATATCTTCTTCCATCTGGGGGTGGTGTTCCATAGCTGTTAGGAGTAGGAATTCTAAAGCTGGAATATTATTCTAGATCAACAAAATCAAACATCGAAATTTTGATACATCAGTACAATACTGCATTGATCTGACGTCATCGTCAGCCATCTTGGAACTTCGTTGGGATTCGAACTTAAATTCATTTATGACATTTAGTGATAAAACTTATATTTTTGATTCGAGGATAAATTTTTGGACTATAATCACAAACTGTGAGTCGTTTTTATATTTTTACTGTGTTTTCTTGGAAAACAATTTTTTCTTGTTAATGATTACAAAGCTTGTTTCCTTCACTATTCTCTTTTATTACTTTTAAAACTAGACTAAATATAACAATATCTATATTTTATATAAATAAGTATTCAATTACGTATCAGTCAAGAAATAAATATATTAATCAAATGCTATGTTATAATGACGAAGAACAGAAGAAGAAAAGATATTATGAATTTTAATTAAAAACGTTTGATATAATTATATCATTTTTTTTTAAAACAACAGATAGAATTATACATGTTGGATATAGGTACAGAGATACATATATACATACATGCATGCATGCATACATACATACAATCGTACGTACTTATATATATATATATATATATATATATATATATATATATATATATATATATATATATATATATATATATATATATATATATATATATATACATGCATGCATGCATGCATGCATGCATGCATGCATGCATGCATGCATGCATACATACATACATACATACATACATACATACATACATACATACATACATACATACATACATACATACATACATACATACAAGTAAATAAAGACAAAGACAAAAATATTTCTAAAAGTTGGGATGTTATTTTTTGTAACGTATTTGGAGTTGCTCATTCTTCACATAAAGCGGGACTCATTTTGCTTACTGTCAAGGGAGACAAATCTTGTATGAACGGTTTTATTTTTGGATTTATTACTTATATTGTTAAAACAACACAAACTTATTCTTGCAGGTAATAGATAAATAAACACATTCATACATCTCATACATATATACAGACAGACATGCACATACAGACACAAGAATAAGCACACGACCTATTAATTTAGAAAGTGGGACTTTGCTAATACACTTTTGGACTCATTTATCAGAGAAGGTATAGTCATTAATTAGAAAAAGTTGACATGTATGAAGGGAGGTAAATCATACAAAAAGTTTCATCTGTTTCATACATGACTGCCAAAAAACAGTCCAATTTTTTTAACCAGTTTCATACTTGACTGTAAAACATCTAGTTTGCATGTTGTTTTTTTTTATTGGACTATACAGATAGGCAGTCAGACGGACACAGAGACAGAAATACATACATATAATTATTTAAACACCTAGGCAATTTATATACTGTTGTAAAGCCTCGGGTCTCAGCTATAATTTTACTATAATAACATAAATATATTAAAATTAGAAACCATACAAACTAGCGTAGAGTCTGATGGCTTGGATGAGCACATAGGTGTACGTTCATACATACAAACGTACGTACGTACGTACGCACGCACGCACACACACACACATACATACATACATACATACATACATACATACATACATACATACATACATACATACATACATACATACATACATACATACATACATACATACATACATACATACATACATACATACGGACAGATAGATAGATAGATAGATAGATAGATAGATAGATAGATAGATAGATAGATAGATAGATAGATAGATAGATAGATAGATAGTCCGGCACATACAGGGACAAAAACACGTACACGAACTATTAGTTTAAAAAAGTCGGACTTTGTTGGAATAAAATTTGGACTTTCTCATTTATCAGAGAAAGTCGACATGTGTCAAGGGAGGTAAATCGTACAGTAAGTTTGACAGCAATTTTTCCATCAGTTTCATATAGTGACTAACAAAAACTTTTTTCAGAGTTTCATACATTGACTGTAACAAATCTCACTTGCATGGGGCTTTTTTTACTGGATGATACAAAGAGACAAAAAGACTGACAGACAGACAGACCGACAGAAATACATTGCTGTTAAAAATATTGGATATCAGTAATTTTAAAATGTCTGTAAAAGCAAAGATACAAGTATTTTAATCAAATGATATGTTGTCATGATGAGGAACAGAAGATGAAAGGATTCAATGAATGTGAAAAAGTATTTCAGTGTGTTGTTAAAATAACATATAGACTTATACATACATACATACATACATACATACATACATACATACATACATACATACATACATACATACATACATACATACATACATACATACATACATACATACATACATACATACATACATACATACATACATACATACATACATACATACATACATACATACATACCTAGGGCAAAATCTGACTTTTTTTTCGAAAGAGAAGATACTGGCAAGCTTCCTCACATATCCACATTCGCCGAATCATAGACTCGTTGAGAACCGATGAACCGGTGAATCTCTGAACACGTTGAATATGCAGGAATTACATTAGCCTCTTCTTAGTCGCTCGTAAGGATCAGACATTAAATGTATGACAATAGTTGATATTGGGACCTCCTTGTTTGATTTTCTTTCGAGACAGCATGTTTTTTTTTTGTGGTTTACCTCAAAATAGTTTTATTTCAACTCTTATAATGTATTTGATACTTCTTACACCACAACCACCCATCTATCAGCACGAATTCAAGCTATCTTAGGGTCGGAATTTTTTTTAAATTTTAGCGATTGAGGTATGATGCTTATATCTTCTTTATAACCTGGATGTTTTCTTAGTTTATCTCATGATCATTTTATTCTTCAGCTAATATAATATATATTTATGGATACTTGGTTCTGAGAATTAGAGCAGAAACATTTTGCTTCAAATCAGCCACACACCTGCCCCCGTCCCCTTCCCTCGCATTCATCCCCAGATTATAAATTGGGTCGGTCCCTTAGAAAACGGTTACAGTACAACAAAGATCGAATTTTCCAAATATTTGCTGGTATTCTTTTTCAGATCAACCCTTCAGCTAACGATATTTAAAAATACCAGACATTATTTTAAATAAAGCGGTAGAAGCAGAAATTGAAATTTTATGTTCTTTTTAACACTGGAAGCTTTACCATTTAAAACTGGTAATTTCTACATCATCCGTCCTTATATCAACAAGTATAACGAAACTCGTTATAATTTCTTAAAATTCATAAATTATGCAAGCATGCACCATAAGTGGTCATTTACGTGTATTTTATAGTTTCAAAGTGTAACTTTTACGTCTATGATACTTTTTTTATTTGGATTGTATCGATATGCATGTATTGCTTCCCAGGCTGTTTTCTATTTTATTTCCCCCATACTTTCTCCAAATAGAAAATCCGTAGATCATAAGAATGTTTTAATTATCATCTTCAGACAAATCACAACCCCAAACCGGTTCAGTCAAAAAGTGTGAATGCTTCCGTGTTCGTAGTGTATGAGGTTGTGAAATGTCAGTCCTTAAGGTAACAAACTGAATACTGCTAAAATCTGGTTTTCATTTTTAAAAATCTGACAACTTTCAAACAAAAAAAAGTATCCTGGGGTGTTCACAAGCCATTAAGTGCCGATAAGAGTTTCTCTCGAGCAAGTGCAATAACATCTCCGCTAGCCAAGTTTCCGATATGTTAGCCCTGTCTACACCTTGGCGGATCCAGCAGATATTTTAGTCTTTTTCCTAGCGACATCTATTCATGAGTTACCTCCCTTAGTATGCATTGCCAATAGCGTATACCGGTTGTACACTGTACATCGGCTGATAATGGTGGAGGCAATTGACTTAGAAGGATACTTTGTAAGTTTAACATCGTAAGTATGATTACGTACAAAAGAGAAGCTATTACAGGCGTGTTTAAGTGAAAGGAACTTGTACGAACAGCGGAAAATTGCTTATTTATGAGTCCATTCAAGTTGTGTGCTCCTTTGTCTTGATCTTGTAGGAACAGTGTGCAAATTTGAACAATTTAATTTTGATTGGATGTAGTGGTTTGATGCCGCATCCAATGAAATTGACTGATTTGATGCACATAAATATCTACTCGATTCGCCAAGTTGTAGATGGCGCTAACATTTCGGTACCTTGTCTAGCGAAGATGGTTCAATAACTAATATAGTAAACTAAATCTCCTAGTTACTGGATTAATTAACTATAATGTTGGATTTAAGTTCCGAACTAAACCACAAGGTCAACCTGATTAAAATCAAGATTTATTTATAATAATTACTTCTGGCCGGCACCGATAAAGGTTCACGTACTGCTTACCTTTGGAATGCCCTGTCCACTGATTTATAGCAACATATCAGATAAAGCGTTGATTTCGTGCGACAGACAGAGACAGATACACAGTTATTGGCGGAAAGTTTACGTTCCAAATGACGTTTATTCTTTCTGATAAAGTATTTATTACATAATCAGCCATTGTCACTTTTGTTTTATTCTATTCTTCTTAGCCTGCCGATTTTTTTTTTTCATTCTGATCAGTGTGGTATAGATGTGAGCATTACAAGTAAATAATGATTTGTGTAGTATTTATAATTCGGATAAATAACTCTCCCAGTCAGTCACATATAATTTCGACTAAATATTAAGAAAATATGTCATAAAATTGAATGAATCGATTGCTGAATTTTCAGAGATATTTAGTTCGATGGCAAACAGTCTACTTCGAAAACTCCAAATGCCCAAATATATGCATTCGTATATTTATTCGATTTCGAATCCATATTGTTTTATATTTAATGAAGAGAATTTTATAAATTTCAAAATGCATACACACAAAAAAAACAAATCGCAAGAAAATAGAAAACGTTTTGATTTAGATGCACATTAAAAAATATGGGGAAAATTTACAGAGTGTACATTAAATATATGAAAATTTCAAAAGCAGAGTGATATTTCAATAATACTTTATTGAAAAAAAAATGTGTATACTTAGCACTCTCATTGTAATCGGGTATCGATTTTATTGAAGCAAATGCTATTAAACGGCGAATCTTAAATATTTTCGAAAGACTTCTTAGTGATAAAAAATGGAAAATTAAAAAGGTCTCCCTTACAGATAATATCTAATGCATTCTTCTGCATTACTGGACTAAGCTTATCTCTCCATGGAAAATATGTCATATGTAACCTGAAATAGAAAGCCTTCCAGGAATCTAAAACGGGGCATCGCTTATCCATTATTTATTGAATAGTCTGTTGGGGATGTGTGAATAAATCAAGATGTTGAGAAGTTTTTCGTATCTTTGGTTAAACAAATTCTAGCTGACCAGCTTATTAAAAATTGACAATCTAGAATAAGACGATATTAAAGGCCAGATTTTGTTAAAGTTTGTCCTCAAATGGTTATCTAGCATATTTGAACATAGTAAAATGGACAACATTTAGAAAATCCTTTTACCAAAATGGAACTCGGCTCATACTTTATATATTGTATCAGGAAGACGGATTAGACCACACTCGACAAGATCAAAATGGGTTTTATTTGTTTCCAATATACTGGGAAATGAGTGTAACTTTTTATATTAAAATATCAACTTTTTGGGCATCTAAGAAAGAAGCAGATAGACTCTTATTTATATAAATGCCAGAGTATGATGAAATTGATCAAATTGCTGAATATCGGTAAATTGGCGGAAGTTTTTTTTGAAGTCTTGCAAATTATATCCAAAAAGCACTAATTGAAATTAATAAAAACATTACTGCTACATAAAATTACATGATTTAATGAATTTATTATTGATTTTATTATTTTGTACTTACTTTCACTGTTACTTTCTTTTTCATTGAATGTATGTGGCTTGTGCACGCGTACCGGTATATTTATGTCGATTCGGCTATGTATATGTAAGTAGGTATCTTTTGTATTGATTAACTGTTTGTACGTACGATTTGTTTCACTGTGTATCAAACATGCCACCGTCAGTTTATGTAACAAGTTTGAAATGTATATGTATATACTTGCTGGTGATTAGTCGGCTAAATACAAACAAAGAAAAGCTGCAATTTAATTCGTGAGTCTAAAGGTCAACAGAACGTGACCTCTTATCGGCTTGCGTCCATGACGTATCCATTATTTGTTGTAGATGTCGATTTTAATCGGATTGATAACTTGGTACACAGACGAGAGCGCTGTTTACATGAATGTTTTTATAAGATGACGTACATGTTCTGCTTCACACCTGGGGCCATACAAGCTACTATGAAATGCACAAATAAATGGTGATTTATCGCAATCTTTTTCTGTATATTATTTTTGCTATTAAAAGCAATATACAGAAAAACATTATTTACTTGTTAGGAAAAATGTAAATCGATTCAACTTTATTTCGACATGCCGACAATGCACTAAAAAGGAAAAGAAACATATTATCCGAGACTTGTACATGTGCATGTATCAATAAATACGTTTCTTAAAAATGTTCAGAACTTTCTTTCTTCATAATCCGATTTGGGATAAACCCAAACACCAGAAAACCAGTTCCTCGGATAATAACTTACTGATAATATTTTCCTTTGATTTCAAGGTGGAGAACTCTGTCAGTCTTGTTTATTACTCAGAATGACTTGTCGATCATTCTAATGACTCGTATTGAATTGTCGATTCCTCTACTAACATGCCAATCACTCTAATGACTTTCTCGATTATTCTACTAACTCGATCACTCTACCGACTGGGTTACTCTGAAAACAGATTCAATAGGTGAGCCATATAGTATATTTTTCGTGTAAAGAGTAGTCAAGTAAATTCGTGAACTGTAGACGATTCCTAGTGCAACCTTTAATGAGGAATTTCCTCGCGTTGTATGGTACATCAGTTTCATTCTTACAGGCTAATGAAACAGAAAAATATCTTCTTATACAATCAGGAAAAGTTCATATGCAATTACAAAATCATGAAGATGTTTTTTTTTTTTAAAAAAATTCTTTTTGTCATAAGTTTTACTTTCTCTGCGTCAGCCACTATCCTGTTATTAGGTCGTCCATACGTCTGTTTTGTGCAAATTTCGTTTCTTCACAATAGAGTTGTTCACCATGGTCAGTTTTCAAGCTTCAGTTATGGATAACACTTGTAGTAAGTAATATTCCTTCAAATTTTGAGTCGAATGGTCAATGCTGAATGTCACTGTGACGGAGAGAAGAATTTTTTCTTCAAGTAATTGTATGTTAAAATAGGCAATACATGCGGAGTTTGGCTTGGAGCATGGTGAAAGGGAGAGACCTTTGACCATAATTGGTGTTTTCCCGCTAATGAATGTTCCACGGAAGAATCATCCAAGAAGAAGAACAGGGAAAAGACCGTCTGCATTGTTGATTGAAGACAATTGCAGAATTTGTTTTCATTTTAAAATGTTGGAAAATTGTTAGTTTGCTGACATAATTGGAAATTAAAATGTATTCATACGTGACAGAAATTGCTGTTAACATTAATGTAAACCAGGATATGCTATTCCGCCTTATCAGTGGTTACTTACGAGCTATTCTTATTCCACTGAAGATATCAAATAAAAATTACAAAATTTCCGGTTAATAAAGTTCAAAAAGGTTTCCAAAGTTTTTCACGCCTCCGATTACAGAATTCGCTTGTCCTGAATTCTATAGTTTTTCCAGGATCTAGCGCGACCCACCCTTGAAACTAATTTCTTAACTTTTACTGAATTCTTTAGAATATTTAGTTGTAGTGCTTTTGCATATTTTTTTTTTTCATCTGTTCCAAAATATCAGATCTCAATCAATGATCGTTTTGAATTTATGACTTATCTAATTGTATTGTTATCCAAAACCCTGTTCACCGACTGATCTGATGGGGGTGGGTGCAGCTTTTTTTCTTCGTTTCAGTTTTAAAATCTGTTTAGCGTTTCTGCTCACCTTTAAGTTTATATGCTATCCTGAGTAAGTACAATAGGAACCAATAAGATCGCAGACTTGACAGACTTTCTTCTATGCATTCAACATAGACTATTTAAGTAATCATATGCTTTAGTAAGACTAACAATGCTAAATAAAACTGAATTTGAGTTTGCTTGCCTGAAATTAGATACAAGTAACGAAACAGAGATTAACATGCCAGCGATTATTGACCCGATTTCGCTTTGTTACATCATGTTTCTAAAATTGAACCAGAATACGGGCCATGTGACAACCATTTTAAACATGTGACTGTAAGTATATCGATACATTGAAGTCATATAATCTGTATCCGTATATAAAATTACATGTATATTAAACATATACGCAAATCGGGACGCTATGTTATCGCACAAGGTAGTCATTTAATTGTAGTGAAGCACCCCAGAATAAGATACACCACTCAGATCACAAGTCAGATCAAATCATGAGTAGTAAGAGCGCTTTTGTTTGGGTACTTGTGACCTCAACATGGACTATTTTGCTGAAATTTTCTGGTAACCTCTCTCTCTCTCTCTCTCTCTCTCTCTCTCTCTCTCTCTCTCTCTCTCTCTCTCTCTCTCTCTCTCTCTCTCTCTCTCTCTCTCTCTCTCTCTCTCTCTCTCAATTTTTGTATGATTGTTTTTGTAACTTTCTCTAAAGTGTTTTCCATGTCATAAATTAAAACTAAATGCACACATTCTCGGGACTAATTCAAAAAATACTCTCGGCTAAAGATGTGTGTGAGAAACACTCAGACATAACATAACAAGCGATTTTATGGTTATAATCTTACAAGTATAAACCTTTTTTCAAACAATAGCACAGTTTATGCAATCAAATGGTTGAACAAATTGTCCATTGGTTGTTTTTTTGTGAACTTATTTTTGGATTTTCAGCAATAAGTCCTATAAGATTGTACAAATTTAAAGTCAAACAGTAATATTTGATTACATTACAAAACAGAGCATTTAAAGGTTCCAGTTTCTCTGGGTTTTTTTTACTATTAACACTTTTACCTGCATTATTTTAATAACTTTACAGGAAAAATCATACCTTAACAATTTTGTCCCGCAAACAACCTTGATTTTGTGGAACCAATAACTAATCTTGGATCATTCCTTTGCTTGCTTGTTTCTTTGTTTATTTGTGGGGATTTGTTTTGTTTTTTTATCATGCCTTCCTTCCATCTTAAGCCTCGAAATGGTTTGAAAAATATTCGTGTAGAACAGTGTAGGAATGATAATATCATGGGATGTTTTAACTTTTATGATTTCCGACATCTGTATCAAAACATTTTAATCGGAGAGAGAGAGAGAGAGAGAGAGAGAGAGAGAGAGAGAGAGAGAGAGAGAGAGAGAGAGAGAGAGAGAGAGAGAGAGAGAGAGAGAGAGAGAGAGAGAGAGAGAGAGAGAGAGAAAAAGACAAAGATCTGGCTTTCACTCATTTTTACCATTGACAGGAGCTGATTACGCTGCATATCGGAAGTACATCCAAGAACAGGCAACGAATGAAACTTTTGTAAAATTATTCCAAGAACATTTGAAGCTGTTTCAACCCAGCAATGGCAAGGTAATTTTTACTTTTAACGCTTTTGTTTAAGGTTTTATGTTGAAAACTTATACAAACAAATTTCTAGGATGGTAACAATGGTTTTAAAAAAGCCGATATCTGATATGTTTATTTGCCCGTAGAAACACAATACTAAGTATCAATAATTTGTTAACTAAAGAAAAATTATTATGGTGTTAAAAGGTTAAGAACATTTACATTTAGCAAGTTGCTAAATACTAATTTTAGTATTGATCTGTTTATAGAAATTTTTCAGTTACTCTGATTACCGTGTAAAATGACATCTTGTATATTCGAACTGCTGATTAAACAAGCACTTCCTCTTTCACTACTTATCTTCACTGTGCACTTTACTCGCTACACCACCGTACGTAATCACTTGACCTCGTGTGTCTTGTTTATGCCTAAGTTGGTAATGAATGTCATGTTCTGTTAAAAAAAATTAAAAATCAACTCACGAAAACGTGCAAAATAAAAATTACGTCGATATTATAACTGTTGAAGTATACTAACAATGCAGTCATTGAAATAAGCATATGCATATAAAACAAATTAAAGATCACAGGCTCCAGATGAACTTAACTAACAATGAAGACACAATAAATCATATTTGCATCTATAATGAATTTAGTTGACTGTTTATTTGGTTTGGACTTTGACAAGGCTTTTCCCCTCTTTTTCCTTTCTAGCTTAGAAGAAAGTGAGAAAAAAAGAGAAACAAATCACGAAATCAATTACTTCCTATTAGATCATGAGTGAAATCACCTAACGGTGACAGTTGAGATGTTGCTTAATAATAATAATAATAATAATAATAATAATAATAATAATAATAATAATAATAATAATAATAATAATAATAATAATAATAATAATGATAATAATAATAATAATAATAATAATAATAATAATAATAATAATAATAATAATAATAATAATAATAATAATATAATAATAATAATAATAATAATAATAATAATATAATAATAATAAATAAATAAATAAATAAATAAAATAACAGGAAATTTCGAACATATGAATGTTCAAACACATATCAATAGAAACATTTTTGGTGAATAAGGATTTTGTATTTTCATTATATCAATAAGCAATTATCAATAAAATGGATTGAGACAATAAAGCAAGCCATTAAACTCACCCAATTAGATGCCTTGACAATAAAGATGGTCTTCTTTGTATTCAGTATGCAAAATATGGTATTTATTTATCATGGTTTTGCCTATTTGGTACACATGGCAATAACAGAATATTGTCTATAATTTAATTGAAAACAAAATAGATTAATTTAGTTTTCTGAAGTTTGAATTTATCAATACTGGTTGATGGCTACGAACGCAAACGTTTATAAATGTTCAGGGTTGTGTAGGTTTTGAATTAACACAAATGATATTTGTAAAGCAATTTGAGGATGCTCTTCTAATATCTCTGCTCAATTATGGCTCTATGATATGGGTCTTCCACTCAGAATGTTGAACAAATTCAGTAAACACTTTTGGACGACTATTAGAGGTGAAAACGTGTATAGAAAATTGAACTCGCGACCTCCCGCATCCGAGGCGGATGTTCTAACTACTTAGGCGATGTGGACAAAGGACATACGCTTTTCCAAGTATTGATTTCGTAATGATTTGCCGAGGCGGGCTAATAAACTGGAGTGTGATTAACTAAACAAATAATAAATAGCCGATATATGCGAATTAATGCGGCTTATTAGTTACCGAAATCGCCACCATCACTCAACTAAGGGCTGGATCAGGTCAAGTGTTGGGTCGGTGGTGGGGGTGGGAATGGTTTCCAAATTTTTAAACAGGCCCTGATCTTCCTCGAAAGAACACCAAAGCAAAAGTCTATATGTCTGTTTTCTCAAAGTCTGCATAATACACAATAAAGAATAAATTTCAAGTGACAAGTGGCTTTATGTTTCGCGTGTATGTTTTAGTTTTTGTTGGGTTGTTTTTGTTGGGTTTCTTACCTTGTTTGTTAGCTGGGGAGGGTTTCTGGAAACTCCGAAATCTCCCCTTACCCGATGAGGCCCTGTCAGCTTGGAAATTATATGGAGATCACTCAGGAACCCTTCTACAGCTGCCCAAAGTGACAAGTCATGGATGAAATGTTTCTCGCTGAAAAAAAAATGTCAGATTTCATTTTATCTTCTGACCTGATAATTTTTTTTTTAATATCATTGCAATTGACCGGCTGGGTTTCAACATCGGGAAAAATGACATTAATATTTGTGTATGTGTGAATGTGTGTGTGTGTATGTGTGTGTGTGTGTGTGTGTGTTCGAACTTTGTCACAAGCACATCAATCGAAATCCAGTCTAGAGTGAAATAAGTTTAAAAAAAACCCATAATACAATTCAATACGTCATACTCAACAAAACAATGGAAATTTCTAGATTATTTACACTGACACGTAGCTCAATTTACTTACTAATATTTCAGTTTTTCTCCTCCTAGTTATTCCTTTGTTCGTTATGATTCTCGTCTTATTCTTCTTCTCATTAATGTTGTCATTCAAAGTATCTTCTTTGACAAGAAATATTTTTATCTCTATCTGTAATAGGCTTTGGGATTTTCTGACACTTTTGACTGTAAGCAATTTCCACACCCAGCCAGAAGTGCTACTTCAGGTAAGTCAGAATTTACAATTTCACCCAATTTTATTTTTTTAAAAAGTCTTTTGTTAACAGAAAGATAAATTATATATATATATATATATATATATATATATATATATATATATATATATATATATATATATATATATATATATATATATATATATATATATATATATATATATATATATATATTGTTTGTATTATACTATTATTTCTGCCCAATATTATCAAGATTCTACTACAGAATCCATGGATAGCACAGTCTGTTCTGTCTGGTATATATTTATAATTATTTGTAATACAAAAATCTTATATACCTTGATTCCTTTAATAGGAATCTGGAACGACTGTATATATATATATATATATATATATATATATATATATATATATATATATATATATATATATATATATATCTGATATATATATATATATATATGTATATATATATATATATATATATATATATATATATATATATATATATATATATATATATATATATATATATATATGAGAATTATTTACTAGGTCGTCATGAGAGTGTGTCTGCTACGCACGAGCTTATATAACACCGATTCAGTGCCATCATTTATTGGTGATGCGTGCTTAGTCGTGACGGTATATGGGCTGGTGCGTGCAGCAAGGCGATGGGTGCCATTTACTCGCGGACCTGGGTTCGAAACTCGGTAGAGTACGAATTTAATTTCTCTAACCTGTATGATAGTATTGTATATACTGTTAATATTTAATGCCATTTGGTTGTACTGATAATTGGATATAGCAATTTATTCGTTGTCAATAAGCTTAATATAATGGAGGTTTTACATCCAAATGTACTTCAAGTCTGTTCGTTTCTCTTACAAAACTATTACAAGCGTTTGAAAAAGCAATATTAGGACAGTCGACAAAGATACGTATAATTTTTCCATATTTGGGTTATAAACATCGCCTAAAAAGTTAATGATTTAATTAATGTCTAATATTGTTATGCTTTTATTTTTTAAAACATCAGACTTCCACTGAAAACTTTTGATGAACTATGGCCATCCTTTTGTTTTTCAATAGTCAAATATTTTACTATTTCTCCTGGGGTATGGCGCTATTTGTCCTTTTCGCATTACATAGTACTCTGAGCTATTCCGATTCCAATATAGGATATTTCCTAACTTCTTTTAGTTGTTTGAGAATTTTTGAGGAAACAAATAACTTGGTTAAGTCTATAATATTATGATACTGCGTCTGCAACAAAATGGCTTTTTCGACAGGCAGGTCTTAAACAAATCTCATGCCTTTACCGTATATTGTACAAAGGTGTATTTAATCCTCAATATTCAACAATTAACCAAATAAATTGATTTAATATATTGAATAAACACCATCAAGTCTATATCCCTGTAAGACGTTGCCCTCTTGAGCTCAAAGTCTTTCCAATAAGAATTTTCTATTCTCTCAGATAAATCCTTTGAGCCGTTTGGTCGAAGTTTCAATATATGGTGTAACTTTAAATAGGAAGTGAAAGCAAGATTTTTGTTTGAAAACGAATATTATTAGAAAGTGACATCGATCCAGGTAGTTCCTACGGCTTCCGCAAATTCTTAAATGCTCAACTTTTGTAATTTTCAGTATAAGGATTTTGGTGTTAGTTGACTTCAATGGATTTTGTTTCGCACACATAATAAAGAGGTATGGAAAAAACGGATGGCTCTCGTTTTTAACATCTTTCTACCTATGAGAAATTGGTCTGAATTCTTTGTGAAGAAACGCGTGAATACGCATACCTAATGCATATCGCCAAAAGACAGCTATATTTGTATAAGAAAAGAAACGCATACAAATCGGAATGAGGAAACATATTTGTAAATTTCCGTGAACAACGATTGTAAAATTAATTTTCTTTACGTTAGTTCGCGATTGTCAGCTTTAATATAACAATTGTTGATACAGAAAAGGATTGCTGCGTTAGTATGTGTACTAAAAGTCGGAAAGTTAAAACATTTAATTGTGGTAATGCAAACATTTGGATTTCTCAACTGATGTATATTCCTTCGTATAAAATCATTACACACCTTGTCTCGATATATATATATATATATATATATATATATATATATATATATATATATATATATATATCTCTATATATATATATATATATATATATATATATATATATATATATATATATATATATATATATATATATATCGCGAGAGCTTGCGTCCAATCACCTTCAGCCAAAACATGTTAAAACAAATGTCATCAATTATCAAGCGAATTAATTTTAAATGTCGTTTTGAGGTTTCCTTTGGAGAAAAATGTTTTTAAACGGCACATGCTACTCAAATGTGTGTGTGTGTCTATGTGTGTGTGTTTGTGTGTTTTAGATTTTTAACGTAGCTTTAGCAATGTTTCATTCATATCGCTATGATGTTTGCGGTGTGACAGTTTATATTAATGCCTAACACGGGATATCATACAGCAGACATATGGCATGATGTCTCACCAGTCACATTAGCCTGACACCAGGCCGACAAGTCCTGACACTAACCTCTTAATTCTGAGCGCCAAACGAGGCAGCTGTTAGTACCATTTTTTAAAGTCTTTGGTAAGACTTGGCCGGGGTTCGAACCGGCGACCTCCCGCATCCGAGGTGGACGCACGCTCAAACCCCTTAGCCACCGAAGCGGGTCCACAGTTCTAATATATCAAAACGACAAACAATCGTACGTCTTCAGCCAAATGTGACAGGCATGATAATATTAAAACAAAATATAAATATGTGACCAAATAACCTTAGCAATATTTTGAGACTTTGAGATATCAAAAGTTCCATGACAACCCACTTGCATGAAAAATATATTTATATTGCAATGTGTGAATAAAAACAAATTTCCTCAGCAATACAACATAAAGGAACACGTAATTAAGATGCGAGTCCTTTAGTAAAAACATTTATTTATTTCATATGTGTTCGTCGTATATCAGTCGTGTTTTAGAAAATTCTATACAGCCATATTCAGGGTCCAGAATGGCAAATTGGTCTAAGTCATTCATCTTTACAGATCAGAGACATCTCACGCCTTTACGGGTGGGTTTGAGTCAACGTGAGTATGTGAGATAGCTTGTGTGTAGCTTCCCGTGTGTCGGTAGTTCTACATGGGCAACAGACAGAATGGCCGCAATCTATTGCCTGTCAAGTATAAATGGTGTTAAACCCACAACAACAAAACCAGTTGTACTACAATATCAATGTAGGACTAATATGAGCAAAGGTGTTTTCAAGCCTATAAGTTCAAAGTTTTTATATTTAAATGAGTATTTTTTATACCATTTATATCGGATATTCCTAATTTATTAACGTGAAATGCATGCAAAGCAAACAGTATTAAAAAAAATCTTCATTTTTTTTCCAGTCCACAGTTTGACACCCTATGATGTTAAGGTTGTTGGGGCTATGGGAGACTCTATTACGGTAATTTACCATTTCTTAAAGTGTTTACAACCGCTGTAAAACTTCCAGAACACTTCCAAAACTTACAAAGTTTGTAGAATATATTGTAGTATTTACTTGTATAGCTTTTTGGTGGTGGTGGTGGAGGTGGTGGTGATGTCTGTTGTATGTGTGTGGATAAAAAGACGGATATAATTTTATTTCTGCTTACTTGCGCATTTAGATTTGTTGTTCACATTTCTGGTCAACATATTTTTAACGCTTTTTGTTGTATCGGCAAAGCTTGGCAGGTGACTTTTCTATAGTATAGAATTTGGAGTTTCAGTAAGATTTTAGAATAGCTCCCATCCTCTGTGTGCCAGGTCAATCTCAAAATACGTAAACATTCTCGTCATTCTCTGTTGTTTGATTTAAAATAATAAAATCAAATAGAGACAGTCATACATATAATGATATTTTTATAAAGGCTATACATTTATCAATTTATAAAATATTTTATACAATTTTCTATAGTGCATTGGTATTAAGGCCATTAGGATACGAAGTATCTAATTTATGAATCCAATAAGTTTATTTTATGAGTCTATTCAAGTCTCCATGCACAGTATATATTGGCAAATCGAGTTGAGTGTGATTATTGCTATTAAAATATGTTGAAATATTAGCTGAAAACCGAGGAGCTCTATAATTTTTTTTAATATGAAAGCGATAATTATTCATTCTCTTAGAGGTGGAATTGATATCATCGCAAGGAACTCCATGATCAACCGTCATAACTACACTTCAACTTTCAATTTGGACCACACATCGTTTGAACTCGTCCAAACTACACTCACACTAGAACAAATGTCAGCCTATTTTTTTCTTCCTCTACTGCCCTCCTCCTAGTAAAAAAAAAAGCTGGCAGAATCTCTCTTCTTGGAGCAGTTTTTGAATCTACTGGAGTATGGAAATTCTATAGGTGGCAACCTAATTATTCTGGGTTATTTCAACTTTCACTGTGTCCTGAAAACCCATGCACATCGAAACTCCAAGATTCCATTCACGTTTTCGACCTCAAACAGTCATTTAGCCAACCCTCCCATAAACGTGGTCCTATTTTAGACTGGATTCTTTACAGATCTAGTGATACCATTCTTCAATCCTCCCTGGTGTCCCACGAACTTTCATCAGATCACTTCTGCATTATATGCCATCTTGACGTATCAGTCCCCAACCCGCCACCTTTATTCGCTACTAAGAGAAACCTCCGTATGATAAACAGAACCAAACTAATGCAAGAAATTCAAGCAAACCTAACAACTAGCTTAACTACTACAGCAGAACAACTTGATAACTGCAGAACAACTTGATAACTGCCTGCGTTCATTGCTCGACAAACACGCCCCAGCAACCAAGTGCAAAGTAGCAATTTAGAAGTGTTCTCCGTGGTATAGCAGTGTTAGGGACCAGCTTCGCACTGATAAAAGAGACCAAAGCTGATAGACGTTGGCTTTCAACCAGACTCAATATTCATAAGCAGATTCATGATGCCGCCAAGAAGAATATCACAAACATAGTCCATGCAGTAAAATCAACACACTACAGTACTGAGATCACGGAAAGTTCCAGCTGCAAAGAGCTATTTGAGATTACTAACAAGCTACTGTCAAGGAACAAATGTACACCACTTTCAGCTACCTTCTCTCGAGTCGACCTTCCGGACCTGTTTGCAAATTTCTTCCGTGATAAAGTACAAACTATCAGAGATAAATTTGATAACACAATTTCAGTTGACTCGTCATCAGCATGCAGCTGCGATACAGAATTTTAGCGGCAACTATTATTAGCATTTGAACCTGTCTATATGGATTTAGTACGTACAATCGTGAAAAGTGCACCAAAGTCATGTGAATTGGATTCGTTTCCGACGTCACTGCTGCTACACTGCTTGGGTCCAATATTGCCCGCGTTAACTGATGTTATAAACACGTCTCTCTCATCTGGGGAATTCCCATTATTTTACAAAACTGCCATTGTAAAACATCTGCTGAAGAAACCAACACTTGACCATAATGATCTAAAGAACTACCGTCCAGTTTCTAATCTCTTATTCATGTAAAAAATCTTAGAAAAGTTGTTCTATCACAACTTCACCGTCTCCAGCATGTGTTTGGCATTCATGATAGGGCCTTACTATGGTTCAAGTCCTACTTGATCAAAAGGACACAAATTGTGTCTGCAAATGGAAAACACTCCAGCCAAGTTGATCTATGCTGTGGTGTTCCACATAAGTTTGTTCTTGGACCTGTTCTCTTCATTCTGTACACACAGCCACTCTCAAGTGTCATAGGTCATCATCCAGTGTCTCACCAATTGTATGCTGATAACATCCAAATATACAAATCTAGCCATCCAGCTGAAGTTGAAGATAGCATCCAAGACATAGAGGTGCATTTCTGATGTGAAATCATGGATGACATGGAACAAGCTGCAGATGAATGATGATAAAACTGAAGCCATCCTGATTACAATACAAAGACTTTCTCATTCACATCCTTTACCTCAGATAATAAATATCAGCAACCCCAACAATAGATTCAAGCAGTCAGTATGAAACATCGGTGTCACTCTTGATAGTACTCTCTCATTGCATCAACATGTCATGAACATAATCCGGGCTGCATATCTTGAGCTGAGACGCATCAGCTCCATCTGTCAGTTGATGCCACTAAAACACTTGTGTGTTCCCTAGTACTTTCAAGACTGGACTGTTGTAATTCAATTCTGTCTGGTTCATCTCAATATCTAATTCGGAAACTTCAAAAAGTTCAAAACACTGCTGCTCGGATCATCCTTAGAGTATCACGATCAGAGAGCATGCCTCTTCGTTGCTCTGTAATTTGGCTATCCATAAGATCCAGAATTAAACATATTTTTTTTGTGCTACGTTTCACTGACGGGCTCCAGTCCAACATACCTATCTAACCTCATCCATGTGTATACACCTGCAAGATGCCTACGCTCCTCTTCTGACACTCACATTCTCAATATTCACACCAAGAAGATAAAATATTTACAACGTTCTTTTGCATACCAGGCCAAACAACGAGGAACGAGTTGACCACTGCACTTAGACGCACAGACACAGTGATCTTATTCAAGAGCGCCCTTAAAACCCATCTTTTTGAACTGCAAGAAC
>JAEAOA010001763.1:4660305-4665305 GCA_016746295.1 Potamilus streckersoni
GAAGCTAACGCCAGTCATTAATCAAGACAAACATAGTTAATCTGGCTTCTGTGGCGATAAAAGATGCAAAACCTATCAACATATGATAGAGACCATGACATTTTCTAGCAGAGTGACTAGAGAAAAACTAAACGTACATGGTCCAAACAAAACGTGCAAAACTGAGAATGTAATTTATCTCATCACATGTAAGATCTGTAGCCTTTAGTATGTCAGAGAAGCTGAAGCTGAAAAGCTACACAAAAGGATCAACCTTCATAGATCTGAGGGGAGGGGAGAGGGACAAAGAAGCTGCACAGAAGCCCTGTCGCTGAACACTTCTCCTCCCTTGGCCACACTTTCAGTCATATACCACTTGTTGCAATTGCTCAGAACCCCAATTGGAGTACCGAAACTAGGAAAGAAAAGGAATCTTTCTGGATACGCTGCCTTAGAATATTGAAACCAAGCGGTTTAAATCAAGAAGACTAGATAAAGACAGCTTTGCACAAATAAAATTTTCTTTTACAGCCGATACATTTTCTTTTAAATAATTCTCTCAAGACTTGAGAGCATATAATTACTACTATAACAAAGAAATATTCGGTATATAATTTCCGCATACATAAATGTACATAAAATAACAGATGTCGTTATGGCTCATCGATTTATAGGTCCATACAAATATTTCCAGTATCCGCAACATGCTGAAATAAACTAGTAGAAACATATTACATTTAAAGGTTTTATTCCTGTAGAAACAGCCATGTAAAGTTATATAAACACCACGGTGTTTCTGTTTTATTTGTTTGTCTTGACTATGTTTTCTATATGCCTTTAAAAAAAGACTCAAAGAGTCGAAAGCACTCAGGCTAGTTAGATGCTAGTTTTGCACTGTTCGTTGTTAGTTTATCACACACACATGCACGCAGGCACGCACACACACACACACACACACACACACACATACATACATACATATATATATATATATATATATATATATATATATATATATATATATATATATATATATATATATATATATATATATATATATATATATATATATATATATATATATATATTCGAAGAGTGTAATGCCCTTTTATTATCATCATCATTATAAACAGTGATATCTCACGGCAAGCTCAGGAACTTATAAATCGAATGAAGAAAGAACCTGGAGTTGATTTCGAGAATGACTGGAAGGTCATCACAGTTTTCATTGGCGGAAACGATTTATGTGATTACTGTAAAGACAAGGTGAGTTTGTGTGGTGTGTGTGGGATGGGGGTGGTGGAAATCATATTGATACATGCGGAGAAATCATAAACTAGATTTGTAATTTGTAGCATTGATAATTAACTCTTTTGAACGGCCTTGTCTCCTGTTAAGAAGCTGTCGCACAGAATATTGTAGTGTCCTGCCGACTGATATAATTACCTAGCTATGTGTTAATGAATACCAAATTTTTGTCTAATATATTTTGTTCAATTTTCATAAACTTTCCAACACTTGTTTAGATGTCATCATTCTGATTTAGTGTTCAAGTGAGACGTTTATCTTTATAAATATATTTGTACTTATTAGTTTGCATAGATTTCTCGAGATACCCATATTATAGTTTAGATATTGACAGGTGGAATGAGTCTTGCTGACTACTGTGTGAGTTATATATATATATATATATATAGATATATATATATATATATATATATATATATATATATATATATATATATATATATATATATATATATATATATATATACGAGAATAAAATATGTTAACGCTTGAAAACAATATAAGCCTTTATAACTATCATCTGAAATAAAGCCAGAATTTTTGCATTAATTACCCACAACACTTTTGGTGAGTTTGGTTTTCAAGCTTTCTGTTTACTTATTATCGTTTACGTTAAGCGAGTCCATGATGCAAACAAACTTTTACAGAGTATATTTCTGATAGAAAATATAACTTGAATTAATTCCTAAAATATAGAACATTACTTAGTTCGTTAAAACATCTTAATCCAATAATTTATTCCTTTTGCAACTACAGAATGTGTTGATACGATCATGTGATTGTTTTTTGTCAGCATTTATCAGAACAACCTGTCTTGATAAACATTACATTGAATAGTTGAAAACACTCGATAAAATCTAAAACATCTTGTAGAAAATATCGTGTATGTTTGCCCTTAAGTCGAGTCAAACATCTTAGACCCATATCTGCCGACGCATAATGCCATAATTGTGCCTAAAGATATATTTTTCCTTGATGCACACATCAAATTTAATTGAATGATCAACAACATAAAGAAAACATCTGTCCAGTTGTTTTGCAGCTGTTGACATAATACCTTTTATTTATCTCCCCCTCAAAAAAGTAACAAAAAGTTACAAAAAACATTGATTTAAGGCACGAGATTACCAAGATATTCCTGTGTGTTTGATTCATATATTAAGAACCCTCTTACCACTTGAGTTTAATTAAATTTGTAAACACAAATACATTTACGTTCTTCATGCTGTTTTTCCTGTCATCTTTTACCATGACCTTTCTTTTAACTTTATCTCTAGATCTGTTCCAAATACACTTATAGAAAAAAACGTTTAATTCTTGTAGCACTTTTGGATGATGTTTTTATACTGTAAAAAGGCGACTTAATTTAGACTGTTCGAAACTGCACATTATTGTTATTTTTCAAAGTCAGTGAAGACTCTTCTCGACTACTTGACTAGTACATTTTTTTATGTTCTATTATCAATTTCAGTTACGACTGTGTGCCTTAAATGTGAACTCATTATGGTTCTAGTCCAAGTTGCACTCTGATCAGTAATCTATTTTATACCCTGTTCTATTTCCCAATTAGTGTGCCTTAGTCTATTCTGTTTTTATAAGAAGTCCGGGAAACAGCGATAATAGATCAGTGAGATCCAATGAAGAGTTAGTAGATATTCAAAGTCATCTAAATCATGTGAAGTATCGTCATGTGATATTTTATAATTTCGACTGTTCACCATAATTTCCATAATACTTTGATTTCTTTGCTGATTTTACGGGTCAAAATCGCTACACATGTAACAAAAATATACGGGTAGATTGATCACCCTGTCTGCAACCACTTTTTCATAATAAACTAAATGAAACTTATCCAGTTTATGTCATTAATGAAAAACTGTAACCATTTCTTAACAGCAAAACTAGATTTTCAAACACAGATATTGTCTTTTTAAATGGCTATGCCAAGAAATTAAACGTTGTATCCGATTCCATTAAACTCAAAGAAACAGATTTGTTAGAGTTTTGGAACGGTTCATAAAACACCTCCTTAAGGTTATAAAGGCCATTTTAACTAATATATCTCCCTTTAGTAACATCTGTTTCATCTATGTTTATTTTTATTGTACTTCCATTACAAACTCATGGCATGTTTTTTAAAAAAAATTAAACGGGAGTTTGGTCGCCAGATTTTTACATACTGCTTTGTTGTATCCCATTCAGGAATATAATTAATTATCTCTTCTTTTCAGAAGGCTATAATTCACCAGAGATGCAACAGATAGTTTTTTTTTGGACACAAATGACCAAAATTCTTACAAAGTACTGAAAAAGTAAACTCTAAACTGATCTGATAATTGGTGTTTATTGTTTGTCCTATTTTGTAATGTTGTCGTTGCTTCGGTAAAGAAATATACCCATTAGTTATCATCTAAGAACATTTTCCAATTTATGTATCTCTTCGTAATTTAAGGAACTGAAGATCGACTGGGTCAGCATGTTCATATGAGAATAAAATTGTTTCTTCCGAAATATTTCTTTTGACCTCCTCATAGTCTGCCATCAATTTTTTATACGTTAGTCAGCATCTTATTGATTTAATGTCTAATTTCCAGGTTGTGCAATTATTTTGAGTTTTTCCCCACTACAGTTCATTTTGGACGTGACATTACAATAATATCTTCCATAATTTTTCTTCAAATGTTTCAAAATTTGTTCCTTTACCATTTCTAAAAGATGATTGATCTTTTGGATTTAAATGAAATGTTTTTCCTGTTATTTTGTTCTCTTTTTACACATGATGCATATGATATAGACAGACCTGCAATTTCTTAAAGTATGCTCTAAGAATTGTATGGATATTTCACACAAAAATTAAACTCATAATGCGATATACAAAATTTAATATTTAAGACATGTTCCGGTTACACAATTTACACAGCGAAGAATTGTCACTTTAACTGAATATACATAGTCTTTATCCTTCAACGAGTAGTTGATGACTGTACAAAAGTTATGTTTTCAGTGGTTATTTGTTTTTCAAAGCTGGGGTAATTTTATCAGTTCTATATTTTGTTTCTATGCATTATTCAGTCACAAATATAAAAACAATCTCTACTGTAAGAAAAAAAAATAGTTAAGCCTGTTTAATCAAGTTCATCTGCCTTTATGTACATCGTAGAGTACCAATATTAAGTTGCCTCCAAATATCAATGTAGGTATAATCTGCACATAAATTAAGAGCTAGAATTGTCTTTCTTACCCTTGGGTTGTTAATTGTTGAGTAATATTTTTATACCTAATTCAGGATCTGTTTCTCAAATAAATCAGTGCCAATTATTATATTATCATTAATAAAGTTAAGTATATTAGCTATTACTTCTGTATGGAATTATGAACTGTGTCTATTAGATCCGTCGATAATGATTAGTGTTAATATTTATTTCTGAGTTGATATGTCAAGGATACATTTATTTCCTGTCCCATCATCCGTTGATATACGATGAGTAACTGAACATTATTTTTCAGAAATACGACCGCTCCCTTTGCATTTTATGAAAAGCTTTCAAACAACGCTCAGTTAATATAGTGTCCACAATTTATCTGACATCTGTATGAAATGAGTTCTTGTTACTAAATATATTGAATAATTATATATTTTTAATATAATTCAACGACTCTCTTTTCTTGAAATCCCATACTCCATTATATATATATATATATATATATATATA